>CM028348.1:49697045-50189693 GCA_016618105.1 Dendrobium huoshanense
ATTGGAAACTGAAAGTTGCAGGCAATGATGAAGGCACTGTCACAATTTAGAGAAATATAATATGAGTAGATTGGAAGGATAGAAGGATATATTTGATATTTGCCTAACAATAGGCATGCAATACTTCAGTTTTAGGTTGGAAAAGACAAAAGCCACGTGAAGCATAGGGATGGCGTGTTTTTTTTTTTTTTTTTTTTTTTTTTTTTTTGAGGCTTTGGCTGGAGTTATTTGAGCGAAATCCAGAGAATACGGAGGGTTCGGCATGAAATAGGAAGTGGATTTGCAGGCTTAGCGGCGGACTCTACCTGTGGAGGGGAGATTGATTTTTTCGACTGGAGGCATGCTCGTGTTCGACAGCAAGGCAGATAGGGCTAGTTAAGTCTTGCTGGGGTGGAGAGGAGAGGCGTCGGACATGGAGGCTGGATCGCATGAGATATCGAAAGACAGGAAGAACTTCAAATGCCTTCCCCAATTGCTCCTACCTATCGTTTTAAAGAAATGAGGACATTTATCTTGATTTTAATGAAGAGTTGCTTCGTTTGGAAGCAAATCAGTTGGGGTGAGACCCGCTCAAAGGAAGTCATTTTGCTTTAGAATTTACTTGTTATGTTTTTTTTTTTTTTTTGAGTCAACAATATCATGTGACACATTAACTTAATTCTTCTATAATTCGCACAATCTTGTGCTTCACCTTTATTCTTAAAAATAAGAATCAACACACTCATCCTCCACTTATGTGGCATATTTTTAGTCTTCGAAATAACATTAGAAAGTTTAGTAAGCCAACGTTTTACTTTATTTTTTATTTTCTATCACTTCATCTTAAAGTTCAAAACTAATAAGTGATGTTGGGTACATAAACTTTCCCTTGGAATAATTTTATAATCTTTGCAATCTAAACGATCTATTTTTCTAATAAAAAAATAATCAATTTGAGTTTTACTATATTCAATCTTATAATAATGAAATGCTCAACTCTTTTCTTAAATAAGGTATTAGCAATTACAAAATCATAAGTTAAAGAAAAGTATAATTTGGTCTTACCATCTTCATTAGTCACTCCAAACCTATAGCCACCATGAATACTTTTAAAATCATCTACCTCTCTACCAACATGTCTATTTAAATCTTCTCCAATAAATTTTTTTTCTTTAAGAGGTATCATTTGTATTAATTTTTTCTAAATTATTTCAAAATTTTAATTTTGAACACATATCCAAACCTACTTGAGGAGCATAAGCACTTATAATATTAATAATCTTATCATCAACAACAATCTTTAAAGCTATAACTCTATCTCCAATTCTATTAATTTTTACAATATTATTCTTTAAACTCTTATCTATAATCATGTCTACATCATTTCTAGTGCAACTCTTACCAGAATACTATAATTTAAATCCTAAACTAACAATCTCCTTAACCTTCTCTCTAACCTATTTAGTTTCCTTAATGCATAGAATATTTATTTTCCTATGAATCTAATATGTATTATTCCATTAATTTGTCTATAAGGATACCTATATTCCAAGTTACTATCCTAATTTTAGTTTCATGGACTAGCTTCTTTGCTCACATCCATCCATAAAGTGGGAACCCTTGTCTATTTTACACTGCACCCGAGTGCCGGTATAATGGCCAAAATTCAAAATTAAACAAAGTAATCAATTTCCTTCCAATAGCCAATTATGTAAATGCTTAAAAAGGAGTGCAAATAAACCATGAAAAGTATGCATGGAGAGTATCAGTGTAACTAAGATGTCTAGGGAAAATGCAATGCATAGAAGAACAAATAGGAGGTGAAAGTTAAGAATGACTATTATGAGTGGCCTAAGATTTTCTCAAGTATAATTGTAAGATCTTACAATACATATCATATAAAACAACAGATGTTCCATAAGATATATAAGAAAAATGCTTCATTAAAATAATCTTATACAAATTATTATAATTATTTAGCTCCATGGCTCACCAAGGGGCTGTTTGGTATCGAATTTATCGTCGGATTTAAGTCAGATTTACACTAAATCCAACCAAACGGTTTTACAGTGCGCGTTAAATCCCAGATTTACGGATTTACGGCTTAAATCTCGGATTACTAAATCCCTCGGTTCGGTGGATTTAATGGGATTTAAAGAGTGACAGAAGAATTACCCGTAGCGCCCGTGTCGCCGAAGCTCAACAGTCGCCGAAGAAGCACGCAAAAGGGAGAACCTTCACAGCCAGCAAGCTCCCCTTGTTTCTTCCAATCAAATGTCGTAACTTCCGACCCAACAGGAAGTGAAAGTCGTCGAAGGAGAGAAGTCGAACAGCCACGAAGGAGCCAAAGTAGCGATGCGTGCAAACTCTACACCTCCTGCAAAGCAACGTAGCCGAACAGCAACGACGAAAAGGAAAGACGAAGGCAACCAACCCTAGACGACTCAAAGTTATTATTGCTTAACTTAATTAATATAATTTAAACAATTAATAATTAAATTAATTAATTAAATAAATAATAGTATAATTAGTGCATAAATTAATTTTTTAATTAACTAATTAATGATATAATTAGTAATTAAATATTAATATAATTAACTTATTTAATAATTCATCTGTCACTTTGGTTAATATTAGTTTGTAATTTGCTTTTTATTGAATTTTCGCTCATTTTATATGAACTAAAATTGGTTTTATTATGTTTTATACAATGAACTTGACTTCATAAATATCTCCTTTAAATTTAAATCCCTAATCGCATAAATCCATATATATACAATAGTTTCTCAGGATTTAACAGGATTTAATATTTGACATACCAAACAGTTTTCAGGATTTAACACATTTCGGATTTACTAAATCCAGATTTACAAGATTTATTAAACCCCAATAAAGTTAAAAATCCCACTTGTTGCCAAACAGCCCCTAAGATGTGGGATGGTAAAACAAATGGTTATTTTTAAGGATTCCATCATAGAGGGTTCTTAATGATTAGCTCCAGTTTAAATTATATGAAAAGTTTTTTTTGGCAGTGCAATCATCAAATAATTTAAAATCAAATATGAATTTATTTTTTATATATAAGAAGAGGTAAAATTTGAGATAATTTATCAATTTCAGCATATGCTTACATTTTCATTTTGCCACTAGGGTTAAAATTTATAATAACATTTAATTTTAAAATTGCTCAATATGAGGTTCTCCTTGAGGCCCGCCTTTGCGCAATTCCAGTGAAAAGCGCCTTGAGGCTTACGCCTCAAGTTTTTTTATGAGGCTTGCGCCTCAACTTGGTTGAGGCCCACCTTAAGGCGCGCCTCGCCTCACTGGCGTGAGGCTTACGCCTCACCCGATATATATTAAAACTTACATAAATCCTGAAGTAAAGCCGCGAACAAATCACACTTCGTGTACCCCCTAGTCGCAGCAACTTCCTCTCAACTTCCTTAACCTCTAACCCGTCGCCATTTTTTAACATATTATTTGAGTATTATATAAAAATTTACTTTTAATATTTATTTGCACTTAATACAATCTTTTTATTATGAGGCTTACGCCTCAAAATGTCTTGATTCTTACACCTCGCCTTACAAACAAAAAACGCCTCAATACCTAATTGCGCATTTTTAAACATGGTGATGAAAGTGCTGATGACTTATGAGTTCTTATGTGATATGTCTTTGCTATTTATTTTTGGAATTATATGTTAATGAAAAGAATACAGTGATTTGAGAAAGATGGAGTTTGAGTTGAACTAGATTTCATGTTGTCTTATTATTGGGATATTTATATTTCACTTCATATATTATGCTTTTTTATATTTTATATATTATTTACTCATTAGTTTATACAAAATTTATCATTTTACGTTTACGCAATTTTTTTATTTTGAGGCTTACGCCTCACAACGCCTTGAGGCTTATGCCTCGCCTCACGAACGAAAAACGCCTCAATACCCGATTACGCAATTTTAAACATTGTCTTATACTAAACTATGTTTAGTTTTGAGTTAATTTTTCCCTTTTTGTTCATGTATAGATTTAGACTCAAATAGATATCCAAGTTTAGATAAAATTTAACCGGCAACTTTTTTTTCTTATAGAAATGTACCTTCACATCATACTCCAGTATATTTAATAATCGATGCTAAAATCATCTTATTGATGGAAAATTCCACAGGCCACTCACAACGAACTTTCAGAGATATAAACCAAAAAATCATTTTTTTAACCCATTTTTTTAAAAAAAAAATTTGTTGAAATAAATACTTGTTGGTACATTAACTTATGTATAGCAGATCATTTCAACTACTAAAACCTCTTAAAACTTCCCCTTATCTGAGCTCCAGTCCATTCCCTTCTTTCTTCGCCTCTCCCAGTCCCCCTCAGATTACTACCGCTACTTAAGTCATCCTTTTTTTAGTGTATTACAAATATTATCATGAGGGATCAAAGTTGAAGATAAAAAAATTGCCATCCGCACTGATGAGAAAATGATATTATTGTTAATATCGACAAAACTATTAAATTGAACGCAACCTTTGCTTAATCACAAAAATAAGATGCATAGAGAAGTTGAAGCATCAAGAAAGTTGAAAGGTAATTTAATTACAGTGGATTATCTAGTTGTGTTATTAATTTGTTATTATATTTTAAATTACATTGAATGCAACATTAATCGCTATAGGAAGTAAGGAAAAAATGATAGTAATTGAAGGAAACTTTGAAGATTCTGACTTCGAGGATGATAGACTTATTATATATGATGGTTTTTTTTCTGAAGATGTTAGAAGTGGGGAAGAAGAAGATCTGTATCTTGATCCTAATGATGTGTTTAAGTTTTAAGTTAAAGGATTAATTTAAATCTTGTTTTATTTGAGAAAATAAAAGTATTAGATTACAATTTAAAATTGAGATTTGCTTTATTTTCATATTGTGTGTTCTATGGCTTATAATGATAAACTAATTCAATCTCTTAATGGTCTTTCACTTATTCATGAATTATCTTTAATTTTATGAATTTTTTAGTTTTATTTCAAGACAGCTACCTCAATTTGTCTTGAGACTTATGCCTCGCCTTGATAAGATTAAATGCCTTTATTTCAATTTCTCCTTTTTAAACCTTATTTTCAATAAAAAAATATTTGCATTGATATAGATACAATTCTTTAAATCAACTAATGTATGACATCAATTCAACCCCTAAATCCTCTGAAAGTTTCACCTTTCTTTGACCCTCTTATCCAGTCCTTTCTTCCCCTTTCTTTGAACCTCTTAGTTTTCTACTCCATAACTCATCCTTATTTCCTAGCTCATTACAGATGATGTCATAACATTTAGGATGTCCTTTGTACCATCATTGCCTCCTTCAAGATAAAACCCTAAATGCTACTATTTCAGTATAACTAAAAATTAGTTCAATTTTTTAACAATAACGTTTACATTGCTAATGGTTAGAAAATACAATTTTTTATGTTTATTAAAATATTTATGGTATATAATTCAATTCTAAAAATTAATTGAATTATGATTTAAGAATGTCATTTTGTATAAATTTATGGATAAGTATTTATCTAGTGAAAGAAAAGTAGGAATACCTTTTATCCAACTTATTATTTTATGCATTTGTTTTTGTGTTTAATAACAAAATATAAATATTAGCCATTACTGAATTCAGAGAATTGGAGAAGAAAAATGCTTAATTTTATTATTATATAAAACTATCCCTATTTATAGATCTATACATGATGTCTTAATAAATAAACAAATAACTAAAAAATCATGCATAATTGCCTTAATATAATCCTTCATAAATCAGCCACCCAAATATGGAAGAAGATCGGTGTGATTCAGGTGAGCCTCCCACGGCTTCCCATCTTGGCCGTGGGATCAAGTGTCAAGGGACGATTGGGATTTAACAAAGAACGGCGTGATCCATCTTGCCAATTCACAAACATGCTAGCTTTGCAATAACTGACAAAATAACTCTTACGCATTTTTCTTTCATTCATATTGACATTCGAGGATCGTGGGCATTCACATATTCCCAATGCTATATATCTAAAATTGAATTACACGACAATCTTGTTGCCACATTTTAATTTTTGCTCCTCTAATTTATGAGATTTTCTTATAAGAATGTGTAATATCCTGAAGTTGATTTCTGATCTCCCATAGAAATTGATATCATGCCTACCAATTTGCTAACTCCTACAATTGCAAATAAGCTAGAGATCCACACAGTTTGGTATGACATCAAGTCGGATAGTGATGGTGGCAACCTACAACTTTGTGATTACATTGATGTTCTACATCAAATATCATTAATATAACGTTTTGCAAATATGCTATTCTTGGAAGGAAATATGCATGATTATAAAATAGAACCTTGTCATCATTTGGGAAATGCTTCCCAAGATGGAAAACACAGTTCCAACCCTAACTTGAAAACAAATATTTGATGTCACTTAGAGAACCAAATTCCTTTGAAAAATGGGTTCTACTTGTAGAGTTGGGGTTCGTTCACTTCCAATGGCATACAACAAAACAAAGATGCCCTATCAAATTGGGTTCATGCGAGTTGATGATCAATCTCTTATTGATAAAGTGTACTATGAAGCAACACACAATAAGAGCTTTGTAGATAGAAATACAACTTAAATATGCAATGAACTATTTTCAACTCAGTTCAAATGCAATGAGTTTCTTTTCTGAACAACACTATAACCAATATTCATGAAACTCCAAGATATGAGGTATGACCTAAGCTTGATGCATGAAATTGAACCTTACATTTAGAGTGAACATAGAAAAAAAGAAAAAAACAACAAAAGGAATCCATAATTTCATAGAACTTGTATAGGATTAATAACAACAAATAATGGCAAACCCCTCAAAATTAAAAATTATGTTGAGCATATACATCTAAATAGTGTCCTTTTTAGTGTTGTACAAGTTTTAATTTTGATAGAAAGGAATAACAAGATGATAGAAAGGCATTTGAAATGTAAATTTTCAATTAGAAAACTTACAAGAACGGTGCTAGTACTTGATGAACCAAAAGGATAATTATGGACAACCAAAAGCAAGAAAACAAAAGATAAAGTTGATATCAAATATCTGTTGAGTGCCATAGATCTAATTGGAACACTAAGAAGACAATGCCTGATTTCACACATATCCAATCAAGCCTTATCTTTCTCCCTCTTACTCGCTCTGTGTCTCTCACTCACACTTCAACCTCCATCTTTCATAGCACAACTATTATTTACCATTTATACATATATGTTATTTCAACTTTGAATTTAATGAAATTTTAAATATTTGTGCCAAAAAATGCAAAAGGTTATCCTACAATCAATTTGATTCATTGATATCTAATATATAATCTTATTATTTAAACAGATATTAGGCTAGCTGGCCTCTTTTAAAATAAAAAAGCAAATAATCTTTGAGTTATCTTATGATGGAATTTATTTTAATGATACATCTACTCTATTTTATAATAAGTCAGGCGATGTCTGAATGCCAAGATATTCATGACCAAAGAAATGAAAATAATTAACCATAATCACCATTGACAATAGAGACTTTACAAGATGGAACAAAATCAATTGCATTTCGTAGAAAACAATGCTCTATCTGAATACCAACGTTATCTCAAAAGCGCCATAATTACAATCAGTTTATAATATTTCTAAAAAAATAGTACACGTACAAATAAAAAGCAATTATAGATTAAAGAATTAAAGAGTCGTATGCCTTTGTAGATACGCCCATAAAAAAGTTACATAAATGTAGTCAGTGAACTCATCTCAGCATTAAACAGCGTACGGAAAGCGATTATCAACATCTAAGGAAACTGAGACAGAAAACTTCACCAGCAACGAGAGAAAATATAGCAGGCCAGAAAGGCTACCTCGGAGGTACCGGAGCCGAACTGTAGGAGACCGGTCTGGCCGCCAGTGGAGGCGGATTTGTTCTTGAGTTCCTGAATCTTCCTCCTTTCTGCCTCCCGCTGCTTTTCCAGCCTCCTTATCCGCACAGCGTCCTGGGCGGTGCCCACATAACCGTCCCCCATTCCCGACATGTTTGCGGCTCAATCCAATCCCTACCGCCGTAACTCTTTCCAAAACAATGATGATAAAAAATATATAAAAAAAAAAATCCAATCCCTACCGCTGTCTACTCTTCTTAGCTCCGTTCTCTAAAGAAATATTTGCTCCTCTTCACCGCTCTCCTTTACAACTCGAAATCAGCAGGGCAGGGAAATAGCACCACGGGGAAAGGGCCTCCGCCGCGACGAAATCAAACTTCGCTAACAAATGTAGGCTAGGGCTTGCAACCTAGACACAATATGTTGAACTGCAAAAAGTAGCATTACATAAACAAGAATTCCTTTCTAATTATGTTGGCTCAAGAAAAAAGTCATGAAAGTATGAATTTCGCTTTGCAACCGTAGGATTTCATTTTTCTTAAGCTATATTTTAATTAATCAAATTTCTCCTGAAATAGTATTAGGGTTTAATTAGATATGTGGTCCTTACTTCCCATGAGCGCAAGCACTCATAGTTAATTACATCTCTTAATATGTAAGAGAGAACTCTAAATTAAGGATGAATAATTTTTAGGTGTTTAGTCTTAATTGTGAGAAAATGGAGGTAAGCCCGATTAAGATCTCATGATTTGATCGTCTAGAGTATATCATAGATTTCAGTCTATTAACACTACAAACATTAATCGTAGTGTCCAAGAAATTTGATTAACAATCATTGATTGCCTCCTCTCAGGAACCCCAAATAAACTGAAGTTGGTAGATGTGGATTTTAGCTTTAAATTTTTTTTTTTTTTTTGAAGAATGCAAATTGCATTAAAAGAAGAAACAACTATAACAAACTAGAAAGCAAAAGCAAACCCTTTAAACCTATCATAATAGATATGCGATCCACTAAATTCCATTTTAGATCCATTGCGATGATGGGGATACCAAATATTGAAACAACCTAAAAGGTTGATTAGTATCCCAGAGTTCCCAATAGATAGAAAAAGAAACCTAGTAAAAATCCCACATTTAATCACAACACTTTCAAAAAGGTAGAAAAAATATATAAGCAAACCAAGCAAATGACAACTTGATTCAAGAAAAACAATGATGATAAAAAATCCAATCCCTACCACTGTCTACTCTTCTTAGCTCTGTTCTCTAAAGAAATATTTCCTCCTCTTCACCGCTCTCCTTTACAACTCGAAATCAGTAGGGCAGGGCAGGGCAGGGCAATAGCACCACGGGGAACGGGCCTCCGCCGCAACGAAATCAAACTTCGCTAACAAATGTAGGCTAGGGCTTCCAACCTAGACACAATATGTTGAACTGCAACAAGTAGCATTACATAAACAAGTATTTCTTTCTAATTATGTTGGCTCAAGAAAAAAGCATGAAAGTATGAATTTCACTTTGTACCCGTAGAATTCCATTTTTCTTAAACTAGATTACAATTAATGAAATTTCCCCAGAAGTAGTATTAGGGTTTAATTAGATATGTGGTCCTTACTTCCCATGAGCGCAAGCACTCATAGTTAATTACATCTCTTAATATGTAAGAGAGAACTCTAAATTAAGGATGAATAATTTTTAGGTGTTTAGTCTCAATTGTGAGAAAATGGAGGTAAGCCCGATCAAGATCTCACGATTCCATCGTCCCGAGTATATCATAGATTTTAGTCTACTAACAGTACAATCATTTGTCATAGTGTCCAAGGAATCTAATTAGCAACCATTGATTGCCTCCTCTCATGAACCCCGAATAGACTGAAGTTGGTAGATGTGGATTTTAGATTTAATTTTATTTGGGTTTTGGGGTTTACATCTATTATAATACCCATAAAGTAATTTATTTTTGGGATTTATAACTTCGTTTAGAAGTTATCCATGAGTTTGAATTTAAGCGGGTCTTACGGCTTCGCTCAGAAGTAGCATAGGATTTGTAGTTGTTTTCTAGTTTGACATTATATTGTGATTTTGACATTTGTTAGCAGTTGTTTTCTACCTTAGCTTTTTCACTAGTGTATTATTGTTTAGTTCTTCTAGCTTTTCATTTATGCAGTAGTTCTTTACTTTACTTTAGCACTGTTTTGTTACTTTTTATATACTTCCAGTACTTTGTTCTACCAGTAGTGGCTATATTTATTATTTTCCAACAATTATTTAATGCATTCATGATGCATTGATTCTTGTTCGCTTGTTTGCAAGTATGTAGTACTTGTAGCAGTTCAAAAAGCTCACATATAGTTATAGGAGCCACTATAGAGTGTTAAGAGTTTCAATTTGTGTTGTGGGAGTTTTGTACAAGACTTTGTAGAGTTTTATTTGAGTTGAGAGTTGTGGTTGTGTTTGAGAGTTTCAATGTTAATTGTTTGGAGAGTTTTAGAATTTGTGAAGGATTGTGTTTAGTGTTGAGTTATTCTTAGAAAATTTGAGAGCTTGTAAAGTAGTATTGTATATGTCAATTAGTGGAATTTTTCCCCATCTTTTTATTATATTTTATTTTATAATTGATTCAATTAATTAATTAGGCAATTAGTCAATTTTAAATTTCATTGCTATCAACATTTTCTACTTCTCTCGAATTTTAAATTATTCTCATTTTTTTAACTCTTGTATTTTTGAAGTTTTCAAAATTTTAAAACTCTCATATTTAAAACATGTTCTTGGAATTTTAAATTAACTAGTTGATGAATTAATTTTGAAATGATTTGTTGCAATCCCTGTTATTATTAGCTAGAGTAAGAGAGATGATGTTTTGACAATCAAAGACCTCTAATGTTTAAAAGAGGAATATCATTTGAAATGTGAAGAAGAGAGGTAATGTTTTGACAACCAGAGACCTTTAATATTTCAAAGCGGTATAGCATTTGAAATACCACAACAATTCAAAGTCTTCTACTCAATGTTCTTTATATGGAATTTATTAATGAGAGATGTCATTTAGAGGCATTTGAAGCACATCAAGATAGTCTTTGGACTAAAAATGATGTCCAAAAAGTTTTCATTTATGTTGGACGATATTTTGGAGAATGATGAGAAGTATGATAAAAGTAAATGAGAGAAAACATGTTTGTTCCTCTAGGTTATGTTAATTTTGGTAGTAAGCTTTCAGTAACAACTCAACTAAATTCAATTGCAATGATGATTTGCAAAGGTCATTAGAGGATCTATAGGATAATTGTTCGCAACTTCTCAAGTCTCGTGCATTAGATGTAGAGAACTCTATAATCTCAATTAATCAATTATTTTGATTATATATTTGAATGTATCTTTTTTATTATCAGCTCTCTTGTAGTTATAACCATAACAACTTCTTTTAGTAGAAATTATCGTATATGCTTGAATTTTAGGATCCCTAAGATGCTTCATTCTAGAATTTATCCATACTAGGAGATGTGCCCAATTCATTGAGTTTGCCAATGTAAGATATAAGGCTAATCAAAGATCAAAAAAATGCATCATTCTATGGTACTCCCCTTTTGATTCACCTTTTTATTCTTGTTCGTCACAAATACAAGTAAAAAGGATAGAGAGAATTCATCGTTAAGATGATAATGATGATATAGTGAGTTATTCACTTGTTCTGAATCCATTCAAAACTTTCATTCATGATGTTAGTCATTCCCAAATTAATCAATTATTTTGATTAATTTTAATTAATTAATTTTTATTAAATATTAATTAACTAAATAATTTATTTAATATTTAAAAATTAATTTTAATATTTTAATTGAATCAATATTCAAATCAAATTGCCCTTTAGATTTCTGAGGCAATTTCAACAGCCTCTCGGCATCCCCTCCCCACCAGGGGAAATTGGGATGGCAGTTGTCATAATTTCTTCCTACCCGAATGTAAGATCGACGTCATAGGGTCTTCTAATTAAAGTTCTTCCTGGACATATATAATACACAATGGCCCGGGTCTTCAAATTTAAAATCATCCGCCCAAATTAAAAAAATCATAGAGTGCAGGACTTTGATTTAAACATTCATGGTCGGACCTATGGTCAACAACATAGGTCTTCAACACCTCTTTAAAAATATCATCCTCACTCTTCTTATTTTATTATCTCTCTCTACTTTCTCTTTCTTTCTTTTTTAATTTATATGTGTGTGTGTGTATGTGAGAGTGGAGACAACATGCAGGGAGTTCAGTTTGGTCGACTTCGGGCTTGGGAGTCATAGCTAGGGTCAGTCGGGCGGAGGTGGGTCAGAGTGTGGGAGGCAAAGATGGGCAGCGGGCTCGAGCGGCTAGATCGTCAGATGGAGTCGTACGAAGGTCGGGCAGTTCGGTCGGCAAGCTTCGACAAAGGTGAGGGCAGATGGGGCTTCAGCTTCCTTTATCTACATGTATTATAAAGAGATGATCAAGGGGAGGAGTCGAAATGCTTACCCCAACTATTCCAGCTTGTCCTTTTGAAGGCATCAGTGTGCAGTTATTTTGTTTCGAACGAATAGTGGCTTTATTTGGGAGCGAATTGTATGAGGTGGGGTCGGACTCGAAAGAAGGTATCTTCCTTTGCATCTATTCAACAACTTCTCTTCTCTTTTTTTTAGTTAACAAATTGTTTCCCAATGAATTTATTATGTGACTTTCACACAATAGAATTGTTGTAGTGTTTTTAAAACATTTTTAGCATTAATATTCATCATAATCTTTTTTCTCTTTCTTTCAATCCCTTAGATTAATTAAAGTAGCTCGACCCTTAGGTTTATGAGCATAAAAGATTTGTAAAGTTTGGCCCTTATGCTTGTTGAGCCAATAGATTTTAACTCGACCCTTAGGTTTATGAGCATAAAAGATTTTAAAGATTCGACCCTTAGGCTAGTTGAACCAATGGATTTTATCTTGACCCTTAGGTTTATGAGCATAGAAGATTTTAAAGGTTCGGCTCTTAGGCTTATTAAACTTGTAGTTTTAGCTTAACCCTTAGGCTTATGAGCATAAATTTTTTTAAAAAAAGTTTGGCCCTTAGGCTTATTAAATTAATGGATTTTTGCTCGACCCTTAGGTTTGTGAGAAAAATTTTTTAAAGGTTATATCCTTAGACTTATTGAACCTATAGATTTTAACTCAATGCTTAGGTTTATGTGCATAAAATATTTATAAAGGTTTGGCCCTTAGGTTTGTTGAACCTATTTGAAATTAGCTCGATTCTTAGGTTTGTGAGCGATTCAATTTTAACAATGACTATGGATCCTTTAGTCAATATGCAATTTTGTAATTCCCTTTCTTTATTTAGCAAAGAGGTATTTTAAATTGCTTTATATATTTATAGGAGGAGATTAAAAAGTTGTTTTCCTGCCTTACAAGTGTATATAGCGAACATCTCATACTTTGCACGAGATATAAAATTGCCTCCTGTCTTTAAGAAGGGAATAAAATTTATTCCCCGCCTTATAGAAGCATATAAAAATTATCTCCTTTCTTTCAGGAGGGGATTGAAATTTGTTTATGCCTTACAGGAAGATATAAAAATTGCCTCTTATCATTTAGGAGGAGATTGAAATTTGTTTCCTATAAAGCATGCAAATTTTCATACATAAAGTTTTTTAGTTATATTGATATTTTTTTAGATATTGACCATTTATTGGTGGCATGGGACTTTGATCATTTAGATCTATGTGTTGATATTGTCACAACCCGACCCGATATGACTCGATATCACACAGGTCATACTATATCCGATTGTGGCAAGACTGACCTCAAGATCTAGTTGGAGAAGTACTGAAACAAAACTTCCAATTTATATACTACATAGAGTCACTATTGAAAGTAATGTAAAGCAAAAGTCTACTGAATATCAACATGATTTTTTTTCTATATATCATCCAAAATATATATAATCTAAAATCTATATATTACAGTGCTTGGCAACAAAGAGCACAACAAAAATAAAAACTAAGCCTGCAAAAATCAAAACTAACCAAAATATACCTACAACATAGATTAGAGCTTGTTATCCCAACTACTCAGCTCGCTCCTTACCCTTCCCTAGGCCTAAAAATAAAAACAAAAGCAGGAATGAGCTAACATGGCTCAGTAGACTATCGTAGCCTAAAATATAAATAAATAACCAAAACTAAAACCAAAAGAATTGAGAACACTATGTTGAGATAGTTGTTATTTAGTTTTGCATATTTGATATTCTTGCAACTTGTATATTTTTTATGATTCAAAATATTATTGATTTAATTATTATTTCTCTTAACATATTTTTGAAGAATTATTTTTCTCTTATGTATACTAACATTTCAGGAAAATCATACTCCTGATTATTGAAGACTTCAAATCAAGATCAATTTAGAGGTTATTGTATTTGATGTATGTATTTTTAATTTTATTGAGTCTGAGAGAGTGTGATTGTAATTGAGTAATTGAGCACACATAGTCACCGGGGGAGAGTTTAAAATTCATATTTTTTTTAAACTGATCAACCTGTACGATATCACTTCGTACGGGACAATCTGGTCAGTTATTTTCCTCAATGAACAGTCAAACAAATATATATGAATTTTTTTTAAGTATGGATTGTACGAGATGATTGCAATTCGTATATTCTTCCATGAGTACGAACACCTCGGGTATGTCCTCGCTTGAAATTTTTTTTCTAAGTATGGATCATACGGGACGATCCTAGTTCGTACAGGTTTTCACGAGTACGAACATCTCGAGTTCCATGTCACGTAAAAATAATTTTTCTAAGTATGGATTGTACTGTACGAACCCAGTTCGTACATGCTTTCACGAGTACGATCTTCTCGGGTTCCATGTCGCGTAAAAATAATTTTTTAAGTATGGATCATACTGTACGAACCTAGATGTACACGCTTTCATGAGTACAATCTTCTCGGGTTCCAGGTTGTGTAAAAATAACTTTTCTAAGTATGGATCATGTAATATCTCGTTTCCTTACTGTTCCTCTCTGATTTGGATTTTCCTCCCAGAATCGGCCAGGACGAAGTTTGGATCGTCCAGGCCGATCAGTGCATTGAAAACAGCTGATTTCTGGAGCAAATTCTGGACAGAATCGTCCAGGACGATATTGAGATCGTCCAGGACGATCTGCACTGTTCCTAAAAATCGTCCTGATCATCGCCCTGGAGTATCGGCCAGGACGACCAGAATTGGTCTGATCGTCCAGGCCGATCGAGACGATCGGCCAGGCCGATCCATGTATGATATAAGGAAATGAGCTCGTTTTGAGGAGAGAGAAAATCAAAATTAAAAATCAGATATTTTGTAGAGAGAGAAAGAGAAAGGAAGAAAAGAGAAAAGTTGATTTTCGGAGACCGCGGAGCGCTTTTCGTCCGACGCTGCTGTTGGGAAAAGTGTAGATCTCGTGGTAAGGACTCCGAACCCTGTTTCTGTTTTCAGAGATGTTGTGTTTCGACCTAGTTGTGATCTGTTTTGTGTTTTCGTAGTCGACTTTTCGACATGGTTTTGATTTGACACAACTTCCACCGCACAACTTTTAGTATGTTATAGATATGATTATTGTACACGATTTGACTGTATTCTACGAAGATTTTACCGGTCGGAATTGATTCTACGAGATTTTAATCGAATTCTTCGTGCTTTTAATTGAATAGAAAATAATCGGGACCTGATTTGATTTGGATTTTATAGATCGATAGTCTTGTATTGACGTTATTGATATTCTATTGTAATTTGGAAAGATTTGGAAACTGTGTCTTTTTGCAAGATTTTTGTGTAAATTTGACCGACTGCCGTTACGCTGCCCGATTTTCGTATGATTCCTGAATTGTATGAAACTAATAGATTGAATCGATATAGATATGATTATTGATATGATTTCTTTACTATTGATTATTGATTGATTATTGATACTGGAACACGTATAACCTGGTTGAACATTGGTTGGAGATGATACCTGTACAGGATGGTGGGCCGACGGGCTTTCCTTTAAATCATAGATCATGGATCATGGATATAACGATGGGAGTCATAAGGAGATCATAGGCCGACGGGCAATAGAGTGACGACTCTTTTCATAGAACCAATGTATTGATATCTACAACAGCAACATGACCATTGATTATACATTGTTCAGTATATAGTATTGAAATGCATGTTCACTGTATTGACTTACGGATCTATTTCTTTATCGATTTCCGTTTTACTGTTTTGATTGGATTTACTGTATCGTACGATTTCACTGATTTCATCGATTGACTACTGAACATTGATACTACTGATCATTGATAGATATAGACACTGCATCGATAGCATGGACATCGTACTACTGCTTATAGATTCATTGATATTGCTGCCTATAGACTTATAGATTCACTGTCGCTACTGTTCTACACTGTATTGACTGTTTTATAGATCCTTGTCTCGTATCGCTTTTCTCTACTGATTCTATTGATTAGATCATATTGATTTGATAGCATCGATTTGATTGACGACGTTGATTGATTGAATTGATTTATCGTATTGCCTGCCGCCGCATTGATTGGTTTTATTGACTCTGATTGATTTCCGCTGCATTGACTCATTGACCATTGATTGATTCAGATTGATAGATTGACATGCATATTGATAGCTCTGCCGTGCTCTGATTTCAGTTATAGGTATTAGGTGACCTGCTGGGCTTTGTAAAGCTCATTATATGTGGTTGATATTTTCAGGTCAGGGCTCGGGAGCAGGAGATAGGATTTGATCCAGATCTGCAGGTTTTTAGTTCTTTTGATAGATAGTTGATTCTTTTGTACTCAGGACAGGATAGCTTTTCTACTTGTATTGATAGTGTAGTTCCTGAGTATTGTACATGATGTTTTGAGATATGAATCGACTGTTATATTGAAGTTTTAAATGTTATAGATGTTTGATAGATTGCTTACTGAAGATTTATAGATAACTCTGGTAAATTGTTTGGCTATTGATCGACATTCTTTCCAAGTTAGATCTTGGGGCGTGACAAGTTGGTATCAGAGCAATATTATTGGAAGAATGGATTGTTACCAGAGTTGTAGGTTTGGATTGAGAGATTGGGTAGATTGGGTAGCTTAAGAGCTTCATTGGCATACATCATTGCATGTGTGTATCATTCGTTTTGAATTGTGCAGGTGAAAAGATATGGATCCTCCGGCAGAATCCAGTGTACCAAATGAGCAACACAGCGCATCTCCAGTACCGTCAGAGAGTATGATGCAGTTAGCTACTGCGATTGCACATGTTATGGGGGATGCTCAGAGCAAGATGAGTGGGAGCAAAGAGGAAGAAGTTGATAGACATCTGCAGATGTTTCATAAGCTGAAGCCTCCGTTGTTCAAAGGGGCTGTAGGACCACAGGCTGCTGAGGATTGGATAATGAGGATAGAAAAGATTTTTGATAGCATGCAGTGTCCGGGAAACAGAAAAGTACCATTGGCAGTATTCATGTTGGAGAGTGAGGCAGAGAGATGGTGGATTGGACAGCAGAGAGAGAAATTCCAGGGGAAGACCAATGCTGAGATCACCTGGGATGAGTTCACTACAGTGTTCAGGATGTGGTTTGTACCACCGTCAGCTCAGCGACAGATGCAGGAAGCTTTCATGAGATTGGAGCAAGGCCGCAAGTCAGTGATGCAGTACGAGGCCGAGTTTACTGCACTTGCGAGGTACGCTGCTCACTTGATTCCTACTGCCGAAGACAAGTGTTATAGATTTCTGCACGGATTGAACAGAGAGCTGAGGCAACCACTAGTACCTTTCCGGATCCACGAGTTTTCTGAGCTAGTGGAGCGGGCCCGATTGATAGAGATTGAGTTGACGACACCAGTATCGAGGTACGAGGATACCAGGAGGAGGAGAGATGAGGTACGACGAGATGATTCCAGAGATAGAGAGAAGAGAAGCAGATATGAGGGTTCGAAGGGATCTGCATCGGGATCTGCGTCACGATCTGCATCGATAGTATCATCTGGTGGTTCTGGCGAGTGCACTCACTGTGGTAAACGACATGCAGGTCGGTGTTACCTATTGACGGGACAGTGTTTTTACTGTGGACAGCAAGGACATAGAGCGATAGATTGTCCTCAGAAAGGACTGGGTGGAAGGACTGGTTCTGGCACGGGTACAGGACAACAGAGGACTATTGGCTCGAGGGCCTACATTGAGAGATCAGGGAACCGGATGGATGATAGAGCTGTCAGAGACCAGAGGGAGACGGTTGCGCCACGACCTCCAGTGGTGCCACGCATCTACAGTCTACAGAGTTTACAGCATCAGGATCAACAACGACCAGAAGATTCTACTGGTAAGATTGATTTGACTAACCGATTGATATTGACATATGAACATCGCATATTGACATTTGACTGATTGCATTGTGTGTTCTGTATGGATTTCGACGAGTTTTGTTTTGGATTTGGTTTTTGATCGATTTGTTTTGCATCGTCGTTTTTGCTTCGTACCTTTAGGGAAATGTCGGGACGACATTTTTCTAAGGTGGGGAGATTGTAATATCTCATTTCCTTACTGTTCCTCTCTGATTTGGATTTTCCTCCCAGAATCGGCCAGGACGAAGTTTGGATCGTCCAGGCCGATCAGTGCATTGAAAACAGCTGATTTCTGGAGCAAATTCTGGACAGAATCGTCCAGGACGATATTGAGATCGTCCAGGACGATCTGCACTGTTCCTAAAAATCGTCCTGATCATCGCCCTGGAGTATCGGCCAGGACGACCAGAATTGGTCTGATCGTCCAGGCCGATCGAGACGATCGGCCAGGCCGATCCATGTATGATATAAGGAAATGAGCTCGTTTTGAGGAGAGAGAAAATCAAAATTAAAAATCAGATATTTTGTAGAGAGAGAAAGAGAAAGGAAGAAAAGAGAAAAGTTGATTTTCGGAGACCGCGGAGCGCTTTTCGTCCGACGCTGCTGTTGGGAAAAGTGTAGATCTCGTGGTAAGGACTCCGAACCCTGTTTCTGTTTTCAGAGATGTTGTGTTTCGACCTAGTTGTGATCTGTTTTGTGTTTTCGTAGTCGACTTTTCGACATGGTTTTGATTTGACACAACTTCCACCGCACAACTTTTAGTATGTTATAGATATGATTATTGTACACGATTTGACTGTATTCTACGAAGATTTTACCGGTCGGAATTGATTCTACGAGATTTTAATCGAATTCTTCGTGCTTTTAATTGAATAGAAAATAATCGGGACCTGATTTGATTTGGATTTTATAGATCGATAGTCTTGTATTGACGTTATTGATATTCTATTGTAATTTGGAAAGATTTGGAAACTGTGTCTTTTTGCAAGATTTTTGTGTAAATTTGACCGACTGCCGTTACGCTGCCCGATTTTCGTATGATTCCTGAATTGTATGAAACTAATAGATTGAATCGATATAGATATGATTATTGATATGATTTCTTTACTATTGATTATTGATTGATTATTGATACTGGAACACGTATAACCTGGTTGAACATTGGTTGGAGATGATACCTGTACAGGATGGTGGGCCGACGGGCTTTCCTTTAAATCATAGATCATGGATCATGGATATAACGATGGGAGTCATAAGGAGATCATAGGCCGACGGGCAATAGAGTGACGACTCTTTTCATAGAACCAATGTATTGATATCTACAACAGCAACATGACCATTGATTATACATTGTTCAGTATATAGTATTGAAATGCATGTTCACTGTATTGACTTACGGATCTATTTCTTTATCGATTTCCGTTTTACTGTTTTGATTGGATTTACTGTATCGTACGATTTCACTGATTTCATCGATTGACTACTGAACATTGATACTACTGATCATTGATAGATATAGACACTGCATCGATAGCATGGACATCGTACTACTGCTTATAGATTCATTGATATTGCTGCCTATAGACTTATAGATTCACTGTCGCTACTGTTCTACACTGTATTGACTGTTTTATAGATCCTTGTCTCGTATCGCTTTTCTCTACTGATTCTATTGATTAGATCATATTGATTTGATAGCATCGATTTGATTGACGACGTTGATTGATTGAATTGATTTATCGTATTGCCTGCCGCCGCATTGATTGGTTTTATTGACTCTGATTGATTTCCGCTGCATTGACTCATTGACCATTGATTGATTCAGATTGATAGATTGACATGCATATTGATAGCTCTGCCGTGCTCTGATTTCAGTTATAGGTATTAGGTGACCTGCTGGGCTTTGTAAAGCTCATTATATGTGGTTGATATTTTCAGGTCAGGGCTCGGGAGCAGGAGATAGGATTTGATCCAGATCTGCAGGTTTTTAGTTCTTTTGATAGATAGTTGATTCTTTTGTACTCAGGACAGGATAGCTTTTCTACTTGTATTGATAGTGTAGTTCCTGAGTATTGTACATGATGTTTTGAGATATGAATCGACTGTTATATTGAAGTTTTAAATGTTATAGATGTTTGATAGATTGCTTACTGAAGATTTATAGATAACTCTGGTAAATTGTTTGGCTATTGATCGACATTCTTTCCAAGTTAGATCTTGGGGCGTGACAGATCATACTATATGAACCATTGAACCTAGTTCATATATACCTTCTAGAGTACAAAAATGTGAGGTCCAATTTTGTCCCAATGTTTTGTACAGACAAATTTTTAAATTTTCTAACTGTTCGTCCCAAACAAACTTCATTCATACCGGACAATAAGCAGTTACAAAATGATTTCATGTTGATTCATAACAAGTTTGTACGTAATATTATTTGAACTATTCGTACGTATGAAACATGATCGTAATGTACGATTGTGTACGCTCAAAATTGAAAAATTCAGTTTTCTGGATGATTTTTCTGTCTTTTGTATAAAAGGTCCATTAAGAACTAATGTAAAAAATCTTTGCATCGTAATTTTTCAAGGGCAATTGAAGAAGAGAGTGTTTGAGAGAGATTTCTTGCAAGTGGAGTGTGAAGGGTTCATAAGGTTACTCAAAGGTAATGATCTCTATGTGATTTATATTTTCACTCTTCCTCTTGTCTTTCTAGATTTCTTGTAAAAAGATCTTTGAAGAAGATTCGGTTCTCTACCGATACTTAGAGAGCGTGAACAACCGATGGTTCTCTGCCGATACTTGGAGAGTGTGAACAGTCGAAGGTACTCTGCCTACACTTACAGGGTGTAAAAGGATGAAGGTTCTCTGCCTATACTTGGAGGGTGTGAAAGGACGAAGGTTATCTGCCTACACTTAGAGGGTGTGAAAGGATGACGGTTCTCTATCGCATCAGGGATTGGTAGAATAGAGTTTTGTAAAGTCTTCTCCACCTTGTTGTGGGGGCAAAAGGAGAGTTACTTTGGTAATAGTATAATACCTGAAGAGGGAGTCTTCAGGGAGTGGATGTAGGTCGTATTTGACCAAACCACTATAAATCTTTATGTCGTTTAAATTTTTGCTATTTATTGCAGGTTTTTTAATTCCGTGATTGAAAATTTTTATTTTGAAACTTTAATTTACTTGTTTTGTGAATCAATTAGTTTCAAATTTTAAAATCCAAGAAAATTTTTATAATTACCAATTCACCCCCCTCTTGGTTAGCCTTGGGACATAAGTTTATGTTTAACAACCTATTCAAGATTCAACAAGAATCAAAACACTATACTGAATCCTTTATTAAAATTAAATATGATTAAATAAATACTAAAATAAATTGAATTATAAGAAAACATTTCATAACAGAATCCCACCTCGGTAGCTTATTAGCTCCAGCATAATAATAGATAGGTAACAGAATCTCACAAGCATAACATAATCCCACCTCGGTTGCCCACTGGTGTTGGCATAACAAAGTCCCACCTCGATCACCCATTGGTGTCGGTGTAACAGAATCTCACCTCGGTCATCCACTGCCGTCGGCGTAATAGAATCCCACCTCGGTCGTCCACTAGCACAGACATAATAGAATCCCACCTTTGTCGCCCACTAGCGCTGGCATAACATAATCCCACCTCGATCGCCCAGTAGCTTCGGCATAATAGAATTCCACCTCGGTCTCCCACTAGCGCCGGCGTAATATAATCCTACCTCGGTCGCTCACTAGCATCGGCATAACATCACAACAAGTTACTACCTATTTTAAAATTCATTGCATTAATGAAAGCATAATTAGACTGAATTCAGAAATTGCCAAATTGTCCCAATGGCAGACAACAAAAATACTACTGAGTAAAACTTTACAATTTTCAAACACAATCAATTTAGCACAAATAGTGTAAAATATCATTATGAAGCTTTAATTGAACTGAAATATAAATTTGTGTGAAAAAATACAAAAAAATTACAAAATTACTAAAATTTGAAATATGCAAAATGTAACCTACCATGAGATGAGTAAATTTCTCAACTGAGCCGACGGACGAAAATCGCTCTATGGCTACCAAAACCTAGTTTCCCTCTTTCTCTATCCTCTCTTTCTTCTTATTTTCCAAAAATATACTCTGTTAAACTTAAACATTGGCTTAAATAAAGGGAGGATTTGATTTAAGTGCTTTTAGATATTTTGTATTTTTTATTAAAATAATAATATACAAATAATATTTTAATAAATTTTTAGTATAAATTCATAGAAATTCTTTTATGGCTTAAAAAATTATATAAAATAACTTATTTTATATAAACAAATTCAAAAGAAGTCAGTTTATAAAACGAATACTTGATGGTCCCAAAACCCCCACTTGTACCGTTGGGTGCTAATTTCTTAAGGAATTTTGTCAGAACACAAAAATTATGAAAAAATTAGGATTACTAAAGCACAACAATAGAAATGTTATGGAGAAGACGATTTATGATTTGAGCTTATAATGACTCGTGAATAAATTTCTGACAATTGCAGGTCAAAATAAAGTTTTCAAAATTTTGAGTTATCACAATCCACCTACCTTAAGAAAAATATCATCCTCGACATTCCCAAATCAAAATATGTCAAAATAGACCTATATAGAGTTGTTTCATCTCAGATTCCTTCTCCCAAGTAGTTTCTCTAGTGGTCCTATGCTTCCATTACAACTTAACCATCAGAATATGTTTGCTCTTTAATTTTTTAACATCGTATGCCAAAATTCTATATGGCTCTTCCCTATAGTATAGACTCAGATGAACCTCCACATCATTAGTGGATAAACTTTTTCCAGAATTAGATACTCACTTTCTTAAAGAAGATACATGAAATACATTGTGTATATCAGATATATGATCACGTAACAATAACATGTAAGTAGAACTACCAATCCTCTCAATAATCTCAAAAGGTCCAATGTACCTTGGACTCAACTTACTGATTCATCCAAATCTACTAACATTTTTCATCGGACTGACTTTGACATAAATAAAATCACCAACTTGAAATTCCACCAGCCTGTGTTTCTAATCACAATACTTCTTATGCTAATCTTGTGTAGTTCTCAATCTTTCTCTAATCAGTTTAATTTTTATTATAGTGTCATTCACAAATGTTGATCCTATCACATGTCTATCCCCCACCTCTGTCAAAGATAAAAGTGTCCTGCACTTCCTACCATATAAGACTTTATATGGAGCCATGCCAATGATGGACTGATAACTGTTGTTATATGCATACTTTATCAGTGGGATATGATCCTCCCAACTGCATCTAAAGTCTAGAACACAGAGTCTCGAAAGATCCTCCATTACATGAATAGTCCTTTTAGACTGTCTGTCTATCTATGGATAAAAAATTGTACTGAAATGAAATTTAATTTGTACCTAGACCCTACTGAATGCCTCTCCAAAATTTGAGGCAAACCTTCCATCATGATCGAATACAATCATATTTAGTATACCATGCAATCTAATAATATCTCTGACATATATATATGTGCCAATCTGTCTATTGGATTAGTCTATCGGATCAAAATAAAATATGTTGACTTCATCAAATGATCAACAACAACCCAAATGGCATCATATCCCTGCCTCGATCTGGAAAAACCCATAGCAAAATCCATCATCACCTCCTCCCATTTCTACTCAGGGATAGGTAACGACTGTAGAAGACCACCTAGTTGATGATACTCTGCCTTCACTAACTGACATGCCTCACACTTTGAAACAACTCAGCTATAACCTTCTTCAATCCAGGAAAAATATGACTCCATAATCAAATAAAGAGAGTTCAGGTATCTTACCAGCCTTAATATGATCAGTTAATTTCAAATACTTTATATATGAGTTTTAAGCTTCTTGAAATTTTTCTTGTAAAGTGGGATGAATAATCATCTAAGCTAAAAATTTCATATATGTATCATTAGATACCACCTCTATCTCTAATTTCTCCAAATCTTGAATAAGAATGTCTATAAAAGTATGCAACTAAAGAGAAGTACCTGAATACTTCCTATTCAAAGCATCTGCTATCACATTTATCTTACCAGACTGATATTGAATAGATATATTATAATCCTTGATCAGCTCTAACCATTATCTTTACCTCAAATTCAGATCCTTCTGAGTAATAATATACTTCAAGCTCTAATGGCCAGTAAAGATCTCACATCTGACCCATACAAGTAGTGCCTCCAAATCTTCAACGCAAATACAATGACAGCTAACTCAATATCATGTGTCGAATAATTCCTCTCTCGTTATTTCAACCATCGAGATGCATACGTAATAACTTTACCATGTTACATTAGCACACATACCAAACCTCTCAATGATGCATCACTAAAAAATTGGAACCCCCTCAGTGCTTGAAGGAATAGTCAAAATGTGAGCAAAAATCAAATGATCCTTCAACAACTGAAATATCTCCTCACACTCTAGAGTCCATATAAAAGCTACTGACTTCTGAGTCAATCTCATTAACGACAAGGAAATATGAGAAAACACTTGAACAAACTTTCTATAATAGCCATCCAAGCCTAAGAAACTACTAACCTTCAAAACTGTAGTAGGCCTTGGCCAATCAAAAATAGCTTAATTCTTCTAGGGATCTACTAAAATGCCTGCACTGCTCACTATATGCCCCATAAATGAAATGCTCCTCAGCTAGAACTCACACTTTGAGAACTTAGAATATAATTAATATTGCCTTAATATCTCTAGAGAAGTCCTCAAGTATGTTGTATGCTCCTTAGATCTAGAATACATCATAATATCGTCTATAATGATGATCACAAATTGATCCAAATACTTTATAAAAATTCTATTCATCAAATCCATGAAGATTGTTGGGGTGTTCGTAACTCCAAAATACATGACTAAAAATTCATAAAGTTCGTACCTTGTACTAAATGTAGTATTCACCACATTATCTACCCTTACTTTCACAAATCGATCTTAGAAAATACTGAGCATCCAGCCAGTTGATTAAACAAATCATCAATACTAGGAAAATAATACTTATTTTAATAGATAATTTGTTCAACTCCTTATAATCAATGCACATCCACATCGTGCTGTCCTTTTTCTTTATAAATAGAACATGTGCTCCCTACGGAGACACACTAGGGAAGATGAATCCCTTGTTAACTAACTCTTGAAGATGAACCTTCAACTCTTGATGCTCCTTAGGTGACATTCTATATAGAGCTTTAGAGATCATAACAGTACCCAAAAAAAGATCAATACAAAACTCTATCTCCCTAACTAGCGATAAAGTCACTAAATCATCTAGAAAGATATATAGAAACTCCCGAACTATAGAGACACTACTCACAGAATCATAAGAGAGTTTCACATCTCTGATAGATGCCAAAGTCAATCCACATCTAGAGTAGAAATCAAACAAGAGAGAATACCTATGATTCCCTGAAATATGAAGCTCTCACCATTCTGATGCAAAGTCACTTTGTTCCTCAAGTAATCAATCTAAACCCAATATCGACTCATCCAATCCATACCCAAAATGACATCAAATGAAAAAATAGGTAGCAAAATAAAACAAGATCTCCAAACTCTATCAAAAATTCCAAATCACAAAAATAAACCCTACTAGCTACCATTTCATCTCCTGTAGGCAAAACCACAGATAAAAAACAAGTAATAATATGGAAGACAACTCAAGAGAATCAAAATACTGATCAAATATAAAAGAATGGTTAGTAACAGAATAAAATAAAATACGGCAAGGAGATGTAAAAATATAAGTCATACCAGTCACAACATCTGGGGACTCACTGGCCTCTTGTTGTGCTAGACTATAAACTCATGGATGTACTAGAGTCAAAGCAATAGAACTACCTGCACCTCACAAAACTCCAGAAGGCTGACCTCAAGATACTTGATCAATATCCCAGCTAGGTGGCACTGCCCTCGGCCTACCTACTGTCGACTGTGTAGAGCCTCTGAATTTAGAATGTCTATCAAAACCATATTATGGACACTCAGCAATCCTATGTCCAAACTGACCACAACGAAAACACTTACATGATGCTCTGTAACACTAACCACTGTGTCTTCTACCACACTGCTAACATAATTGGGCCTCACTCACTAAACCCTGAAAACTAACAATAATGCCTATATCTTATCTAGAAGAAATTGTTACTGGCTGTCCCCTGCTTTTGAACTCAACAGGTCCAAACCTGCTCTTCTTCCCAGAATGGCTACTGCTAGCTATCTAACCACCAAATCTCTTCTTTATTGCAGCCCATCACTACTATATTGCTACTAAATTAGTCTCTATCCTCTTGTCCCTCTCAACTAACTAAGCAAACTTTATAATATCACATGCCAATAATGACTGCCTTAAATATCTCAAAGTCCCTCTAGAAATTAATAACACTTCTCCACAGAAGTACTAACTAATTATTATGAAAACCTAGAGAGAGCAGTAAAATCTGCCTCATACTGCATCACTAACATGCTTCCCTGAATCAACTTCAAAAAAGAGCTCTGTAATTGTCTCATAGTAGATGGAGGTACAAACTATGTCCTGATTGCCTCAATAAACTCATTCACATAATCAGAGTATTAGCATGACCTTGAAACTTCTCTCTTTGTTGTCCTAACCACCAACGCTCTACCTCACCATCAAATAAAAAAATAGTTAATGCAACTCTCATCTCAGAAGGATAATGTATACCATCCAGGGTCTTCTCTATTCTCAGCAGCTAATCCTCAACTGCTCTAGGCTCAATAACACCTGAAAGTCTAGGAGGCTGTAATCTCATGAAGTTTTGTAAATATCTATCAATGTCATCAGATCGGGTACCAATAACCCATGTGTGAGTGTCACTAACTAGATGTGCTACTATACCTATAATCTGAGAAATTGTTTTAAAACTGATCATAGGAGCTATACCCTAAACTTGAGTTGTTTGATAAGAACTCTGACCATTGGTCATATCTAGATCTGGCTGTGGTGGATTTGCCATCTTAAAACACAACTGAATGCAAAACATGCATATAAAAATAAATAAAATTAGCACACAAAACTATCCAGAATCATCTCACACGCTTCTACAGATTAAATCCTATGGCTCTGTTACAATTCACTTCTCCAACCTTGCTCTTATTCCAAAAATCTTGTCACAACCTGACCCGATATCACACAGGCCATACCATATCCAATTGTGGCAAGACTGACCCCAAGATCTGCTTGGAGAAGTATTGAAATAAAACTTCCAATTTATATACTATGTAGAGCCACTATTGAAAGTAATATAAAGTAAGATACTACTGAATCTAAACATAAATTTTTTTCTATATATCATCCAAAACATATACAATTTGAAATCTATATACAATAGTGCTTGGATATAAAGGGCATAAAAAAATAAAATAAAATCCAAGCATGCAAAAATAAAACTAACAAAATCATACCTATAGCACATATCATAGCCTGCTATCTCAACTACTTAGCATGCTCTTTACCCTTCCCTAGGCCTGAAAACAAAAACAAAAGTAGGAGTGAGTAAACATGGCTCAATAGTCTATCGTAGCCTAAAAAAAAATCAATAACCAAAACCAAAATAAGTAAGAACACTATGTTGAATCATTTATTGAAATTATGTATAATTAAATAAATACTGAAATGAATTGAATTATAAGAAAACACTTCATAATAGAATCCCACCTCATTAGCCTATTAGCTTTGGCATAATAATGCATAGGTAACAAAATCTCACAAGCATAACATAATCCTACCTAAGTCGCCCACTGGTGTCGGCAAAACAAAATCCCACCTCGATTGCCCACTAGCACCAGCATAATAGAACCCCACCTCTGTTGCCCACTAGCACCAGCATATATAGAATCCCACCTCGGTCACCCATTAACATTGGCATAATAGAATCCCACATCGATCGCCTACTAATGTCGGTGTAATAGAATCCCATCTCAGTCGCCCGCTGGCACCAGCATAACAGAATCCCACCTCGGTCGCACATTGATGCCAACATAAGAGAATCACACCTCGATCGACCACTCGCACTGGCATAATAAAATCCCACATCGGTCGCCCACTAGCACTGGCATAATTGAATCCCACCTAACATCCCTATACACTTGACGTTGATGGCATTTCGTAGCATGATCAATACAATCTTGAACCATACTTGGGCAATAATATCCCATACATTTGATTTTGATTTTCTTTTTAGTCCAGATTGGTGTGCACTATATAATCCTTTAAGAACTTTACTTATGACTTTTTGGAATTCATCAGGACCCAAACATGATAGCCACATTTGATTAAGTGATATACGATATAATGTATCATTCATGAAAACTTATCTTAAGGCTCTTTATAATATTTGCAAAATCATAGATTTATTTTCAGACAATCTCCCTTCTTTAAAGTATCTTATGAATGGATCTCTCCAATCATTTTCATTAGATATAGCAAGGTTCTCTTTCCTTTATTTCCTTTCATCATCTTGTATGATAGCTATAGTTAATGCATGCCAATTTTGAATAGGTATGAGAATTGGAACCTCCTATGAATTTGCTAGTTCTTTGGTTAGCTTTGTTAGTGCATCAGCTTTACCATTTTCATTTTGTATAATTCTAGTGAGAGTTACTTTAAGAATTTGTTGTGCGAGTTTCATAGTATATTCATGATATGAGATTACTTAAGGCTCATTGATTTTGAAAGTGCCTGTTATTTGTTTGATTATGAGTTGAGAATCTCTATATATATGGAGTTTCTGAATTTTCATATTAATTTCCAACTCAAGGCCTTCTATTAAGGTTTCATATTCATCCTCATTATTAGTGTGAGGCTCTGTTAAACTATAGAAATATTAGATTACACCATTTATGGCGTAACAAATATAAGGCCCACTTGAGTTGTCAAAAAATTTAGGTGGCCTAACAAATTTTACTAATGAAGCTCCATTATAATAGAACTCCCATTCTTATATTTTTTTCTCTTTCTTCTACTTTGAGTGTTCGCTCATCTGGCAACTCATCATTGAATGGAGAATTTATAGATAAAGGATGCGCTGCTAGAAATTTAGCTAGAGCATATCCTTTTACTACTTTTTATGGCATATATATTATTTTAAATTATAATAACAAGACAACTGATTTGGCTAGATGACCAATGAGAGTGGGTTTAGTCATTAAAAATTTTAATGGATCCACTTTCGATATTAAAGTGATTTTATTGGAAAGCAAATAATGCCAGAGTTTTTGATTGGCAAAAATTAATGCTAAGCATTACTTTTCTATTGATGAATATTTAGATTCTGCTCCTATTAATCGTTAGGTTATATAATAAAGAGGATTTTCTTTGTCAACTTTATTTGTTTGTGCTAGCAATGCTCCTGAGTGATTCTTTAAGAGTTATTGTATATAAAATTAGCAGTTTCCTTAGGATAAGGGCAGTAAAAATTAGAGGATGTAGCAAATATTACTTTATGCTATCAAACACCTCCTAACAAGCATCATCCCATATAAAAGATGCATTTTTCTTCATTAGACATATGAATGGTTGACATTTACCTGAAAGATAAGATATAAACTTTCAAATATATGCCAATCTACCTTGCATTGAATGAAATTATTTTAAAGTTTTTGGATGTGTCATTTCCACAATTGCTTAAATTTAAGAGGGTCAATTCTGATTCATCTATGATGTATAATAAATTCAATGAATTTTAAGGACATAACACCAAAATCACACTTTAATGGCATTCATTTTCAAATTAAAAACTTGAATTTTTTCCAATACAATCCTAAGATCATTTACAAGCTCATATTGAACTTTAATTTTTACAGCCAAATCATCAATATATCATTCGACATGTTTATGAATTAGATCGTCGAAGATTTGAGTCATTGCTTTTTGGTAGGTGGCTTTAGCCTTTTTCAAGCCTAACGACTTCACCTTGTAGTAATATATGTCGATGGGTGTTCAAAATGTGGTGTGTTTTTTATCCTTAATATCTATTTTTAATTTGATTATAGACTGATGATCCATCCTTGAATGGGAAGATGTCATGGTTTAATTTATTATCTACCATAAGTTTTGCATTGGGCTGTTGGAAATCTTCCTTTGGGAATATTTTTTTCAAATCCAAATAGTCTATGCAAACATGAATTTGACCATTCTTTTTCTTTGTTGGAATGATACTGATGATCCATTCAATATACTTCTCTTCTCAAATAAAACCAGCTTCAATAAGCTTCTTGGTTTCAACAATGACTTATTCTTCAATATCAAGTCACATTTACTTGGTGCTTGCTTGATAGGTAGTATTCTGGTATCGATGGAGAGTTTATGCACTACCACCTATGGTAATAAACCATACATTTTAATATAGTTCCATGCAAAATAGTCTTTGTATTCGAGAAGTAGCATTCTTCAGCTCCTGTTCTTTGTCATGCAAGAGATTAGCACCGAGGAATATAAGTTTGAGATCTTCTTCAGTACCTAAGTTTATTTTTTTGAGCTCATCCACAATAGCTTGACCACCTTCTTCAAACTTGTTTGGAGATTCTTTCAGATCTACAATTAGATATTTTTCTTGATTTTCATTTTTCGATAATCTTTCCTCCTTGTCTGTAATATTATAGTAGGTTCTGTATGTAAAATATGGATATTAGAGGTATTCAAGATAGTGATAGGATGATGCTCATCTAAGATATATCTCATAATAGGTGGAGGATATTAAGTAAAGATTTTCAATATATCTCTATAGTTTCAATCATCTTCCCATTCTATTTCATGAGTAATATGATGCGGTATTAATCTTAATTCATATAAAATGGATTCACATTCATTGAGACCTCTTTTAGGGGGAAAATAGAATATTCTTAACATTTCTATGTTTTGTTTGGCAAGGTAGTTGATGTTTTGGATTGTACCACTAGTATAGGTACTATTTTGATGATAGCTGTAATATCTAAGCTTCAGATACCCTTATCATTGAAATTTAAACTTTATGTAATTTTTTAGATATAGAATTGGGTTTTTGGTCCCCTTTCTCTTGAGATTCTATTGTACCCTTGGGCTGTTAAAGAAGTTCTTCTTCTCCCTTAATGCTCAATTTACTTAAGCATCATACCTTGTTTGCATGTTTAGCTTTGTAATCAAAAGGGACAGCTGATTGTTTACTCTTTCTTTTCTCTATGATTAGGGGTTTAAAAGTTATGATGATTTCATCATCCTCTTTGGTATCACTACTGAGATGAGGCACTAAGAAAATTTGACTTGATTTATTCTTTCTTTCATCAAGCATAGTGGCCTGAATTCTTGGAAGTTTACTGCCTTTTGGTTTTTATGTTATAAAGTACTTGTCATCATCATAGATTTGACTTCATGTACCAAGAACGATTGTTCATCACCATCAATAAGATATTCTTCCTTATCTTGAATGTATTTAATACATCGATGAAGTGTTCAAGGAACTATACCATACTCGTGAAGGTCATGGTCTTCCAAGAAGTGTCTTGTATGATGTGTTGGAATCAATAATGTGAAATATTTCCTCTATATTAAGTTCCCTAAAGTTCAAAGGTAGGACCAAGGATTTTAGGGTTTTTTGCCCTTGTTCATTGAATTCATGTAGAAACACTTTGCTTCTATTCAAATACTAGATGTCCATGGCCAATCCTTTGAACATTTTGAAGCTAATTAGATTAATAGAGGACCTGGATTGATCAAAATTCTATTTGATTTCAATATTGTTAGTCTCTGCAGTAACATATAATGTTCGATTAAGATCTACAGTTCTTAGAAGTAGTTCACTATCATAGAAAGTGATTATAGCATTATTCTACGCATGTAAATCTTCTTTCAAGCTTTCCTCGGCAAAGAATGCATCATACTATTTAGGATTTTTCAAAGCTTTAATGAGTGTTTCTTGAAGGTTCTTAGACATAAGAAAGGTGTAATAGATACTCAATAGTGTATGTAATTTGTGGAGATATGATAATATATTGTAATCTATATCTGCACTGGTAACCTTGGGTTTAAGAGTCTCTTATGGAATAGCAGCTTCATTGAGCTGAATATTCTTCTCATTATCCTTTATTTTATTTTGAGGTGGAGGAATCTATTTTTTAGTTCTCAGCTAGATTTGTGTCACCTCTGAAGATGAACTAACTTCAGCTTTAGATTTCTTTAAACTTTCCATATCTTTAACTTCCTTGAAATCTAAGCTGCTTCTAAGTTTTGAGCATTTTTCTTTAAGAATCTTCTTACCCCTGTGATGACCTTCTTCTTCGGGGAAATATAATTCTTCATCTGAATAAGTGAAAGGTTTAATGTATGATGTACTTCCTTAGAAGTCATTTTCAAATTAGCTTTATAGATAATAATAGGTGCATTGTATCCTTTTACAACCCTTCCAGCTCATTTATTTATGACTTGGCAAGTCTCAATTGAAATACTCTTTTTCTTTTCTAATTTTAAGTCAAGATATAAATCAGCCATATATTCTTCAAGCCTTTCAGTTGCCTTGGAGGTTATTGATATTCATCGATAGAGTCAATGTATTTTTGAATCACAATTTTTTGCCTTATTAATTTCTTCTTCTTTTCTTTCTAGGATTTTGATCAAGGCATATGCTTTCCTTTTTGGTCTTTAAAATATTTCAAAGATTTCTTCTTACTTGAGTTGGTCCCCGCTTCCATTGGACTCTCTGAAGAAAGGAGTCTTGGATTGACTTCTAATTCTAATGAACTTTTTCGATGAAGGCCTTCAATGGCTAGTAGGGCATTCATTACTTATTTAGTTTTCTTCGAGATAAAGGTCTCCCAACCACCTTCATCTTCCTGGGATGCTTTTTTTTTGTCCTTTGTGCTTTGACAAGGTATAGAGGAAAAAACATTGGTTTTCTCCCTCTTGGGATTGATAAGAACACTATCCAAAAGTGTTAGTTCACAGTTCTAATAATTCATTTTAGCACAATCTATGAATATGAAATAGTCTTCTATTGGATAACTTACAATCCTATTATATGGACAATAGTTCGGATCATCAGTCATACCAGCCTAGTTCTGGTTGGTAGGATTCTAGCAATTGAAGGTTTTTTAAGTACTTGCCTGAAAATCTTTCTCATATATTCCTTTTTGAAGGAGTACAACTTATTTATTTTTTTCCTGCAAATTATGATTCCTTTGCCTTTCTCTTATTTGTTTCAACATTTTCCATGGATTACATTTAGTCTTCTTTTACTTTCTTATCAGAGGAAGACAAGAATATGGTATTCACCTCTTTCCTCTTTGGATCAAAAGTCTTGATCTATTCATGTTTTCATGACAAATTATTATTATAATTGAAGCCAAAACTTTTAGGCCTGGTTAACCTTTTGAATTTGGCTACACGATCCAATAACTCCTAGAAAGTATTAATTGTAGCCATCACCAGATATGGAGCCATATGGTCATTTATATTTCCCATCATAAGCTAAACATCATGCTTTTCAGTGAGCTATTGCTCATATTTCATGCTGAGATTTCTCCACCTGGTTATGTACTTGGTTGCTAATTCCTCTCTTTTCTTTTTCTCAAGAGCGAGGTCAGCGATAATTCACTTTCTTCATTGCACCAGCAAATCTTTTAATGAATATTGTCTCTAATTTGAAGAATGTTCTTACTGAGTGCTTGGGTAACTCGACGTACCACTCAAAAGCTGTATCGATTAAATTACTAACAAATTGGCATAGTAACATAAAATCATTACCACCCATATTTCCATAGGTATCTTTGAATTGTACCAGATGTCGACCAAGATTTGTAGTACCATAAAATATATTAAACTTTGGCACAATGACCCCTTTGGATACTTCTCTTAGTCATATTCTACCGGATACAAATGACCTTTTCCCACTAAGGCTTCAGCAGCTTCAGAAGCAATAACTTCTTTAACCTTTTGGCTGATGAGGTTTCAATTTGAGCTTTGCTGACCATTTCATCTTCTTTAGGATTTATCAATGTTGGCTCCTGTAACTCAAATCTTTTATCAGAAGTAAGCAAGTAATCAAGAGTTATTTGAATATTTCCTTAAGAATTTACTACGGGTGGTTAGCTAGTTGTATCCATCATGCCAAGTTTTCCAAACAACTGTTTCATCATATAACTCATCTCATCAAGAGGAGCATTTAAATGATTGATTTCTTGATCTTTCTTTTGCTGCATAGATTACATTTCCAATTGCAATCTCTTTATAACTTCTTCAGCTTCTTCCTCCTCAACTTCTTTTGGTTGTGGAGTTTTATTCATAACCGCTGCTTATTCTTGGTTATCTTGTAGTTGTTCCTCATTTTGTAGATTGAACAATGCATTTTTACGAGCACACCACTTATTAAATCAATTTGGTATACGATCAATTATTAGGATGACTTCAACGTCCATGAGACTAATATACCCTTGCACTTCCTCATCATCATTATAGGAATTATCATTTTCATCCGACTCACGATCATCTCCATTGGGACCACTGCTTCTAATGTATAACTGGAGAATTGAAGGAATCATTATAGACACAACTCCCTTCTCTTCTAGCGTAGTCATGTCAACAAAAGTGTTCTTATTTGGGGATAAGTTTTGGACATCAAATTTTAAGTCGCCCTTTATAGATTTCTTTATCATAGTCTTTTTTCTGAGCTTCAAGGTATTTTGGTTTTTTTGGAACCCAAACTTGTTGTCTTCTTGTAGTCAAATGCCGATGATCATCAGCATTGGAATGTACCTTTAAATGGCTAGATTCATAATACCATTATTGGGGCCTTCATTTATCATATCTTTTGTTATAGCCTTTTGCATGTAGACTATCAAAAGGCTCTCCCAAATATTTACTTCCGTAATATGGGTATTGACCTATATTAGGATATATATTTTTTGGCTCTCAGTGGTAGGGAGGATGTTTAAACTCCTCTATATAAAGTTTTGTTGAAACTTTATTGTTCTAGGGTCGACCCGTATTTGAGGAAATGACTTCATTGACATATTTTCTTAGCCTTCATTGCATATTTCTATCTTTAATAGCCTTCAATATTTATATATCTTGGAAGAGAGATGCTTCTTCCTTGGTGGTTATGGCTGCTAACGTGAAGTATCCCATAAAGGCTTTTTTAATTCACCCTTGTGATTATTTCTATATAGTTATTTTATAGTTTTGCATTAGACTGTTGTTTTAACACTTGCCAACAATTATTTTCTACCCTAGCTTGTTTAGTAGTGTGTTCGTTATTTTGTTCTTGTAGCTTTTCCTTATTATAATAGTATGTTACTTTACTTTAGGAAAGTTATATTATTTTTTACATACTTCTAATATTTTCTTCTACATGCAGTAGCAAGATTTATTATTTTCAAGCATTGATTTAATTTATTCATGATGCACTTATTCTTGTTTTCCACTTTGTAGGTTTGTGGTACTTTTGTAATTCAGGGAGCTCATAGATAGCTACATGAACCACTATAGAGTGTTGAGAGTTTCAGTTTGTTTTGTGGGAGTTTTGTACAGGACTTTGTAGAGTTTTGTTTGAGTTGAGAGTTGTGGTTGTGTTGGGGAAGTTTCATTGTTGTTTGTTTGGAGATTTTTAGAATTTGTGTGGGATTACATTGAGTATCGAGTTATTGTTAGAAATTTGAGAGCTTGTAAAGCAATGTTGTATATCTCAATTAGTGGAATTTTCCTCCTCCTTTTTATTACATTTAATTTTATAATTGATCAATTAATTAATTAACCAATTAGCCATTTTTAGAATTCATGACAATCAAAATTATTTACAGATCTCTAATTTTAAATTATTCTCAAATTTTTTTTAAAATCTTGGATTTTTAAAGTTCTCAAAAATTTAAAACTATCAGATTTAAAACATGCTCTTAGATTTTTAAATCAACCAATTGATAAATTAATTTTGAAATGATTTGTTCCAATCCTTCATACTTCATTAGGTAGAGGAAGAGATGTGATGTTTTGACAATCAGAGACCTCTAATGCTTCAAAGGGGAATATTATTTGAAATACGAAGAAGAAAGGTAATGTTTTGACAACCAAAGACCTCTAATGTTTCAAAGGAGCATAACATTTGAAATACCACAACAATTCAAAGTCTTCCACTCATTGTTATTTATGTGAAATTTTTTAATGAGATGTCTCATTTGGAGGCATTTGAAGCACTTCAAGATAGTCTTTAGACTAAAAACGATGTCCAAAAAATTCTCATTTATGCTAGATGGCATTTGGGAGATTGATGAGAAGCAAGATAAAAGTAAATGAGAGAGAACATGTTTGTTCCTCTAGCTTATGTCAATTTTGGTAGTAAGCTTTTAGTAATAACTCAACTAAACTCAATTGTAATGATGATTTGCAAAGGTTATTAGAAGATCTAAAGGATAAATGTTTGCAACTTCTCAAGTCTCATGCATTATATGTAGAAAACTCTAGAAATCAATCTATTTGTTAGTCCCTATTCCATTTAGATTTCATTTTACTTATCTAGGAGATGTTATCCTAGTCAGGTATAAATCCATTTATTTAAGAGTATTTATACCATCCAAATTTTAATTTTCCTTATCCAATATTCACTTTCCTACTCATGTATAAATCCATCTATTTGGGAGTAGCTATCCCATTCATATTTTAATCCACCTTACATAGTAGATGTTATCCTAGTTAAGTATAGATTCATCTCTTAAGGAGCCACTATCCCATCCAGAACTCAATCCACTTGCCTAAAATATGCTATCTTAGTCAAATACAAATCTACTTATTTATGAATCGATCTCTCATTCAGGTTTTTAATCATTTATTTGGGAGTTAATCTCCCATGAAAATCTAAATCTACTAGTGTTGGAGAAAGCCCTTGTGGCACCATCCTAGTTCAAAACTAAAATTTTTCTGGTTGGGAGAGCGGCTATCCTAGTCAGGTATAAATCCATCTATTTGAGAGCCGCTATCCCCTCTAGGTTTAAATCTATCTTATCTGAGAGACCCTATCTTAGTCAAGTATAAATCTATCTATTTAGGATATGCTATCCCATTAAGATTTCAATTCACCTTATCTAGGAGATGCTATCCTAATCATAAATAAATTCATCTATCTGGGAGTTGCATTCCCATGTAGATTTCAATCTACTTATTTTGGACATGTTATGCTTGTCAAGTATAAATCCATCTATTTGGGAGCTATAATCATATATAGATTTTAATATACCTTTTTAGGAGACACTATCTTAGTAAGGTATAAATCCATCTACTTGGGAGTCGCTATCCATCCAAATTTCAATTTACTTTTATGGGGGATGTTATCTTAGTCAAGTATAAATCCATCTAATTTGGAGTAACTTTCCCATCCAAATTTTAGTCTACTTATGTAAGAGATGATATCCTAGTCGAATAAAAATCCATTTGTTTGGGAGTTGCTATCCCATCCATATTTTAATCTACTTATATGGGAGATGCTATCTTAGTCAAATATAAATCCATCTCTTTGGGAGACGTTATCCCATCCAAATTTCAAACCACCTTGTTTGGGAAATGCTATCCTTGTAGGTGTAAATCCATCTGTTTGGGATCCATTATCTCATCTAGATTTTAATCCAACTTGTATAGGAGATGTTATCCTAGTCAGGTATAAATCCATCTATTTGAGAGTTACTATCCCATTAAGATTTTAATATACTTATTTAGGATATGCTATCCTAGTTAGGTATAAATCTATCTATTTTGGAGCTTCTATCCCATCCAAATTTAAATCTACTTATTTAGGAGATGCTATCTTAGTCATGTATAAATCCATTTCTTTGGGAGGTACTATCCCATCCAAATTTTAATCTACTTATCTATGAGCTGCTATTCTAGTCAGGTATAAATCTATCTAGTTAGGAGCCACTATTTCATTCAATTTTAATCTACATATTTAGGAGACACTATCCTAGTCAGTTATAAATCCATCTATTTAAGAGTTGGCATCACATCCAAATTTTAATCCACGTTATTTTAAAATCACTATCATAGTCAGGTATAAATCCATCTGTTTGGGTGATGCTATCCCATCAAAGCTCAATCCACCTTATCTGGGAGATGTTATCTTAGTCAATTATAAATCCATCTCTTTTGGAGTCGTTATCCCATCCATTTTTCAATCCGCTTATCTATGAGATGTTATACGAGTAAAACATAAATCTACTTTTTTTAGAATAAATCTCTCATATAGGTTTCTAATCATTTATTTTGGAATTGATCTTCCATTTAAATCCATAGATACTAGTGTTACAGCAAGCCCCTGTGGCACCATCATACTTCAAAACTTAACTTTCCCTATTCGGGAGCCATTATCCTAATCAGATCAAAATCCATATGTTTGGGTGTCGCTATCCCATCAAGATTTAAATCCACCTTATCTTGGAGATGCTATCCTAGTCAAGTGTAAATCCATCTCTTAGGGAGCCATTGTTCCATCCATATTTGAATCCACTTGTCTAGAAGATGCTATCTTAAGTCATATATAAATATACTTTTTTGAGAATAGATCTCTCATTCAAATTTTTAATCATTTATTTGGGAATTGATCTCCCATTCAAATCTTGATCTACGTGTGTTGGAGCAAGGACTTATTGCACCATCCTAGTTCAAAACCCAAATTTCCCTATTTAGGATTCATTTCCCTTTAGGCCCTAATCATTTATACCTCTTTAATTTGGATTTTTTAATCACTTCAATCAATGACAACACATGTGATTTACTTTTCATGATATCCTAGTCAAATATAAATATACTTAATTTAGTAGGCATAGCATATTATGGTTTTTTGACCTTATAAGCTTCGCCAACCACATTGAATATTATCATTCATATAAACATGATGCATTGAACCTGTTAAGAGAGTTTCTATTTGCATGTTTTACATTCTTGCAACTTTTATAGTTTTGATGATTTCAAATATTATTGTTTTATGTATAGTTATCTCCTAACACTTTTTGAAAAAGGTTTTTTTGCTCTTATGTTTCCTAACATTTCAGGAAAATCAAACTCCAGACTACAAAGACTTCAAATCAAATTCAACATGAGATACTTTGTGGATTTAAAACTTATATTTTTCTTTGAATCAAGTTTTGAAAGGGAGTGATTGTAATTGAGTGAATACACACACACACTTAAAGAGATCTTGAGAAATTTATACTGATCGTACGAGATGAACATAGTTTGTACGAGACGATCAAGTCAGTTATCTCCTCATAAGAGCAATGGAACGAGCAGGAGTCGAAGGAAATTTTTCTAAGTCATGATCGTCCAGGACGAAGTGTATTCGTCCCAGGATGAAATGTTCTCTAGGAAATTTTTATTCAAAAATGAAGTGTATTCATTCCAGGATGAGTTGCTCTCTTGATTTCTATTGTCTAGGACGAAGTGTATTCGTCCCGGGATGATTTGCTCTCTGTAAAACTTTCATCTGGACGAACCTTAACTTCGTACCAGGATGAAGTGAACCGACAATGAAAATTAAGTGTCGTTCTACAGTTTTTTGGGAATCGACCTATGGAATAACCGTTCATACCGGATGAATTTAGTTCGTACAGGACGATGTGTGTGTATGAAATCATTTTGTGTTAAGAAAGTTGCTATTTGCATGTTTACATTCTTGCAACTTGTATTATTTTGATGATTTCAAATATTATTGTTGTACATATATCTCCTAACACTATTTGGAACATTATTTCTTGGTCTAGTGTGTACTAATATTTCAGGAAAATCAACTCCAAGATATTGAAGTCTTATAATAAAATTCAACATGTTTTACACACTTAGGAATTTTTTTATCGTACAGGACGAACTTAGTTCGTACGGGACGATCATGTAAATTACTCCTAAGCAGAACAATGGATCGAACAGGCGGAGAGAAATTTTTTCTAAGTCCTAATCGTCCAGGATGAATTTAATGTTCGTCCCGGGACGAACGTCTCTGTATTCTCAATATGGCCATGTTCGTCGAGACGAAATTTAATGTTCGTCCCAGGACGATCTTCTCTATCTTGAGGCTCACTCCATTCATCCAGACGAAATTTAATGTTCATCCCAGGACAATCTTCTCTGACTTGAGGGTCGCTCCATTTATCCAGACGAAATTTAATGTTCGTCCCAGGACGATCTTCTCTGTCTTGAGGCTCGCTCCATTCGTCCAGAAGAAACTCTATTCATCCCAAGACGAACTGAACAAAATACGTCAGTTGGTTACATCCTAGAAAATTTTGTAAATTGACTTATGTAATAACCGTTTCGTACCAGACGAACTTGGTTCGTACTGGACGAATAGCGTGTACGAAAATATTTCGTACCAATATACATAAGGTTAATTTTTGACCATTTAAGTAAAATCGTCCAGGATGATCCACGATCGTACGGGACGATCCAAAGCGTACAGAATTAATAACTTGCAATTTTTGGGCGATTTTTCTTGTCTTTTGTATAAAAAGTCCAAATTAGACTTCCACCAAATCTTTTTGTCATTTTGATCTTCGTGCCTATTGAGAGAAAAGTCAAGGAGAGAGTGTGAGAGAGTATTCAAAGGAGGATTCCTACCACTGGAGCGTGAAGGCTTCATTTGGATTTTAAAGGTAAGAATCTTTACTTGTGAATTGGGATTACTTCACTCTTTTCTTTCTTCCTTTAGATTTCTTGTAAGAAGATCTGTCAAGGAGATCCGGTTTGCTGCTGACACTTTGAGAGTGTGAACAGCCGAAGGGTTCGTTGCCGACACTTGGAGAGTGTGAACAGTCGAAGGGTTCGCTGCCTGACACTTGGAGAGTGTGAACAACCGAAGGGTTCGCTACTGACACTTGGAGAGTGTGAACAGCCGAAGGGTTCTCTGCCCACACTAGGAGAGTATGAAAGGATGGAAGGTTCTCTGCCAATACTGGGGATTGTGTAAAAGGAGAGTCACTATTTGTATTAGTGCAATACTCAGAGGGTGCCTCTAGGGAGTGGATGTAGGTCTGGTTTAGACCGAACCACTATAAATCTTGTGTCATTTACTTTACTGCCTTTTATTTTCCGCATTTTTCTTTTGTTTAAAAACTCTGTGGTTGAAAAACGTTTTCAATAAAAACTTAATAAAAATTTTCATTTTGGTTCAACACAAATTCAAAGAGGGTTTATATTTTAAAATACCAATTCACCCCCCCCCCCCCTCTTGGTAGCTTTGGGACATTAACTTAGGTCTAACAACCTATTTACTAGACTCAACAAGTGGTATCAGAGACTTGTTTCAAAATCATAAGTTTAAACTACTTTTTGATTAATGTAGATGGCTACATTCGGAAACCGAAATACACCTGAGGGTTACTCTATTACTAGACCTCCACTATTTAACAATATACCTTTTAATTTTTGGAAAATACGCATGTCTACTTTCTTATAGTCACTTGATTATCGTATGTGGATCCTAGTCCAGGAAGGTTATACAAAACCAACTAGATTAGTTGATGGAGTTAGGGTAGAAACATCTTTTGCAGATTGGACTATAGAAGAACATGACTTAGCACAATTAAATGCCAAATGTTTAAATAGTTTCTTTTGTGCTTTAAAATCTGAAGACTACATGAGGGTTTCCACTTGCAAAAGTGGAAAGGACATATGGGATAGACTTTGTATAACTTATGAAGGGACTAATGAGGTTAAGCAATCAAGACTCAATATCTTGTTACATGACTATGAGTTTTTTCACATGAAACCAAATGAATCTATTTCTGACATGTACATAAGATTCACACAAATTGTCACTTCTTTGCATGCACTTGGTAGGAAATTAACAATGCTGAAATGTTTAATAAGATTCTTCGTTGTTTACCTACTGCTTATGATGCTAAAATTATTACAATTACAGAGTCTAAAGATCTAAACTTTTATTCTATTGACAATCTTCTTGGTTCACTCATTGCTTATGAGCAATGAGTAAGTCAAAGAAAGATTGATGCAGCTGAACCACGAAAGGAGAAGAATATTGCACTAAAAGTGGAAGAGTTAGAGAGTGAACACTCACAACCTGAGGATGAAGACGATATTACATTAATGACTAGATAATTCAGAAGCTTTTAAAGAGGAAGCATAAGAGACATCAGCAATGGAATAGAGGTAAGTTTAACAAAAATGGCAAGGTTTCTAATGAAGTGATTTGTTATGAATACAGGAAACCAGGTCATATCAAGATTGAATGCCCAAAACTCAAAGCCACTCCTAGCAATGAGAAGGTAGAGGAGAAACCAATTGTAAAGAAGAGTAAGAAGAAGTTTCAAAGAGCTTTCTGGGCAGACTCAGCTTCAGACTCATCTGAGACTGAAAAAGAAGAAGAAGTCACCAATATTTGCTTGATGGCAGATAATGTTGATCAATCAAATCAAGAAGAGGGTTGCTCTCACACAAGACCTCGTGAGAGCACATGGTACCTGGACAGCGGATGTTCAAAGCATATGACTAGAGATACTGCTCAATTCATAACGCTGGAAGCCATGAGTGGAGGCAAGGTTACACTTGGAGATAATACCACAAAGAAAGTGTTGGATCATGTATGATTGGAAATTTAAAAAACTTTTTCATAGACAATGTGTTATTATTTGAAGGCTTAAAACATAATTTGTTAAGCATAAGTCAGCTATGTGATAAGGACTATAATGTAAAATTTTTACCTACTAGCTACATATTAAGCCTAAATGGGAAAGAAGTTTTAAATGGAAAAAGGGTAAACAATGTTTACATGCTAGATTTAAATTATATTTAATCTCCTACTGCTTTTTGTTTGAAAACTGTTTCTGATGAATCATGGCTTTGGCATAGGAGACTTTGTCATTCTAGTATGAAAAACCTTAGGAGTATTACCCAAAAGAACTTAGTGAGAGGTATACCAAAACTAGACTTTACTAAGGACCACCTTTGTGATGCATGTTAATTAGGAAAACAAGTGAAGTCCTCTTTTAAGTCCAATAAGGATCTTAGGACTAATAAACCATTGAAAATTCTTCACATGGATCTTTTTGGACTAGTAGGAACTGTAAGTCTAGGAGGGAAAGTATACGGATTTGTTATAGTAGATGATTTCTCAAGATTCACTTGGGTTAGGTTTCTATTTCATAAGAGTGAATCGTTTGAGGAATTTAGAAATTTTTTGACTTGGTTTCAAAAAAAATTAGGGTGTGAAATTATTTCTATACAAAGTGATCATGGAGGAGAATTTGAAATGAAAGATTTGAAATTTTTTGTAAAAAAAAAGGGATTGATCACAATTTTTTTGCACCTAGAACCCCTCAACAAAATGGAGTAGTCGAAAGGAAAAGCAGAACATTAATAGAAGCCGCCCGAGCAATGTTAGCAGAATACTCACTTCCTAGATATTTTTGGGCTGAGGCGGTTAGCACTGCATGTTATGTTCTGAATAGGGTGAATGTGAGATTAAATTTAAATAAAACACCCTATGAGTTGCTAAAAGGTAGAACACCAAATTTGTCTCATTTGCATGTTTTTGGTTGCAAGGTGTTCATTCATAATAATGAAAAATTCTGCCTTAGGAAAATTTGATCAAAAATCAGATGAAGGAATTTTTGTTGGATATTCAAGTGTTGGAAAATCATATAGGGTATTCAAAAAAAAAACTTTGGTCATTGAAGAAACCACACATGTTATATTTAATGAATCTGGAAATTTGGAAGAGTCAAATATTGTTGAAGATGAGATTGAGGAAAACTCCCAAAAGATTGATAAAATAAATTTGAAAGAAAATGTGGAAGAGAATTTGGAAACAGAAAACCCTTTGCCTAGAGATTTGAGATTTTCTAAAAACCACCCAAGGGAATTTATTATAGGTGAACCTAGTGAGGGTGTTAGAACTAGGCGTGGATTAAACAAGGAAGTCAATCATTCAGCCTTTATTTCAACTATAGAACCCACTAATGTTGATCAAGCACTTTCTGATGAATTTTGGATATTGGCCATGCAAGAAGAGTTGAATCAATTTGTAAGAAATAAAGTTTGGGAATTAACTTCAAGGCCAAAAAATCAAAGTGTTGTTGGAACCAAGTGGGTGTTCAAAAATAAAATGAATGACTCAGGAGAAGTCATTAGAAATAAGGCTAGATTAGTTGCTAAGGAGTATAATCAAATTGAAGGAATTGATTTTGAAGAGACTTTTTCCCCTGTAGCTAGACTTGAAGCAATTAGGGTTTTACTTGCCTTTGTCCTATTTTAAAGGATTTAAATTGTTTCAAATGGATGTCAAAAGTGCCTTTTTAAATGGGGTAATTGAAGAAGATGTTTTTTTAGAACAACCTCCAGGTTTTGAAAATTCTAAATACCCAAATCATATTTTCAAGTTAAAAAAGGCATTATATGGATTGAAACAGGCACCCAGGGCTTGGTATGAGAGGTTTGAGCACCTTCCTACTTGAAAGATCTTTTGAAAAAGGAAGTGTGGATACAACTCTTTTTTTAAAGAAATGTGAAAAGGATATACTCATTGTTCAAATTTATGTGTGTTGCAAATCTATTTTTCATGGATCTTCAAATAAAAATCTTTGTGATGATTTTTCTAAAATAATGTGTAGTGAATTTGAAATGAGTCTAATGGGAGATTTAAATTACTTTCTAGGTTTTAGCATTAAGCAACTTGAGGAAGGTACATTTCTTAGTCAAACTAAATATGTTATGGACATCCTCAAAAAAATATGAAATGGACAATGCTAAACCTGTTAGTACACTAATGAGTTCCTCAGTTCAGTTGGATTAAGGACCTTAAGGGAAAATCTGTTGATCAAAAGAAATATATAGCCATAGGTATGGTATTGGATCTTTACTTTACTTGACTGCTAGCCGACCAGATATTATGTTTAGTGTTTGCTTATGTGCTAGATTTCAATCAGGAAATCCAAGGAAGAATCACATTTGACAGCAGTGAAAAGGATTTTAACGATCATATTTGGACGATCGCAGGATCGGAATCTAGTCACCTTAAGTTACTTCAGGAATTTGGTATCCTAAGTTTAGCTCGTATTCATTTGAAATTCATTGGTTATTCAGATTATGAACTTTGCAGGCTGTAGAGTGGATCGAAAAGCACTTCTGGAACATGTCAAATTCATTGGAAATTCACTAGTTTTCATGGTCTAGTAGAAAACAAAATTCAGTGGCCGATCTATTGCAGAAGTAGAATACATTGCATTAGGAAGTTGTGTGACACAAGTACTTTGGTTAAAGTAACAGTTGATTAATTTAGGATTAACTATAGGCACTATTCCAATTTATTGTGATAATACTAGTGCTATTTGCATTTCCAAAAATCCTATTCAACATTCTAGAACCAAACACATTGACATAAAGCATCATTTCACAAGGGATTATGTATCCAAGGGAGAAATTGAACTTACTCATGTTTCAACTGAAAATCAAGGCAGACATTTTTACAAAACCTTTAGCCTTTGATACTTTCAGTACATTAAGAACAAGGCTTGGTGTAATTGATTGCCTAAATGCTCGAGTCGACCGAACCACTATAATGTTTTATTTGCAACATTGATGTTTCTATTTTTGCTTACGTTTATTTTTTTATTTTGTGTGATTTGTTTATATGATTTTTTTTTGTTTTGAGTGCTTTTTATTTTTAGAGTCTAGTATTTGTCATTATCTATTGTGCTTTGTGTATGCTCGATTCGAAAATTAAAGTTTGAAAATTTTCTTTGATCCAGTCTAACTTTGGGAATCGCAACACTACGGAAGGGTAAACCCGACCTCCTCTGTCGATAATCGTACCGATTTTTGGACGAAACTCGCATGTTTTTCGTACTGATTATCGCATGTGTGCTTAAAATTCAGTTTGCGCAGAAGGTTATTCTAACTTCTCGTAAAGAGTAACGGTTTTAAAACTGAAGTTGCTTTTACCGAATGGACGTTCGTCTGATGAACGAGATTTAGCTCAACTAAGATCGTCCAGGATGAATTTCTGGCTTTAAAACTGAAGGGATTAGAGCACACACTTTTACCACTATTAGCTTTGACTGCAAGACTGAAGTTAACAATGTTCTTAGAGGAATAATGAAGTTAAGGACAATTTAACAAAAGTAGCTACACTTTAAACCTCAATGCCCGAATCATCCAGCATGTTCTTAGATACTTCTATTATACCTAAAGCTGGTGATAGAAAAAGTTCAACAAGATAACTCCACTTCTCTCTACAGTCACCTACCTGATAATGACTAGGCAACCCATAGATGAGGCCCAACTCTATAATCTATTATAATTTATGGCTCACTCATTGCTTACGAGCAAGGGGTGAATCAAAGAAATGCAGGTGAGACCAGAAAAGGAAAAAGAACAATTGTCTTAGGCCATTTGATTGCCTACATTTTAGAGAAGAAGTATGATTTAATCACACCCAGTTGAAGACTTTAAGGAAGAAACTCTTTACTACAACGACGGTTCCTTTAGGGCAATCTTCAACAAGGATGACCCAAGTAAACCTCATGTAGTATTGAGTGAAACAGAAGAAGCAGGGTTGATACCATCAGTAATGCATTGCTTGAACCAATGATCTTATCATTGAGAAAAATTTGGATTGAGAAGATTTAACAACTTAGAGGCTCACTTTGATCAAAGATTTGATCAACATTGAAAGCTCATCTATCAGCAGCAAGACCCTTTAGTACAATCAAGACCATAAGGGATTCATGCGCATGTTAACACATCTCACACACTTGCACATTCGCAGTACAATGTGGAGACCAGATATGATTCAATACATTCTGCATTGCACTCTACATTTCCTGAGCAGTTATTTCAACTGAGTTTTCAGGAGTGCTGCACCTCCTCCTCCTCCAGATCAGGGTCCTTCAGAGTGATTGTAGTATTTGTTTTAGTATCTCTTATTTAGTCTTTGATGTGATTGTTATGTGTTTTAGTTTATTGTCTCTTTCCTAAGTATAATGTTACTTTGTCCTGTGTTTTAAGTTTTTTTATTTTCATTGATATCATGTACTTTAGATTGTAAAATCTTCCAATATGATAAAATCAAGCTTTTAAATATTGGCAATGTTTTGTTGTCAAATAGCTTTTGTGAAATGTGTGTTAAAGACTTATGTAAACTTTCAATTTTGTTTTAATCTTATTAGTGCCTTATTATAAATTGTAATGGATTAAAATCTAATCTTGTTCATTAGGAAATATGTCTTATTATATAATTAAGAAATTGCTTATAACTTGATATTACTAGAATCTTCAATTCCATGTCTCTTATTTAGACTACAATAGTACTAATATTACAGTTATTGCATTTTAGATGTTGTTTGTTATATTTAGAGAGAGAGTATTTCTCTTTTCAAATAGGTATTTACTGCACTTAGAAAAATTTGAAATCTTAGGGATTATTGACTTTGGAAAGAATTTAATTAGCTTTCAAAAAGGAAAGAGGCCAATGAGCCAAATTGAAAAGTACAAATGTACAAAAATCAAAAGAGTTATGCTCAAAAAATTTGCAATAAAAGACAGAAAAGAGGCATAAAATTAGCCCACAGTAAACAAGTGCACTAAAATGTGCCAAAGAAAAATGATATGATACAAGATGTTGCAAAGCGCCACTTGTGGTAATTCTTTCTTTCCAAACTCTTTCAATCTCCTAATTCAAATTGATATTATGTTCATTTATACTTGATATTGAAATCTGAAATATAAATATTTTAGTTATTAACATCCCTGTCTGCAATGATGGATTTCTTTATCTTAATGTCTAAACTGACACCTGCCTTTGATAAATTCTTTTTATTGTCTGAAGGATGTTAAATGAAAAGTTTTTCCCTTCTTCTAATTGGATATGATTAAACCTCTATAATTTCTCCTAATGACTTTAAAAGTTTAATTTGCATGAAAAGAATCTTGATGTTCAATAAAACACTTTCAAGATTAAATTATAGAAACTGAATTTCATACTTCTACCTATATTTCGGTGTTTGTTTTATTCTTCACTTTTTGATGTTGTCAAAATGGGGGAGAAATTGTTAGTGGTGTCTTTGACGTATTTTTTTTTTTTATTTTGAGGATCGATCATCACCATTCCTTTCTTGATTTCAATTTCAAGTCACATCGGCCTGGCCGATAGATGTGTTTTTGTTTTTGTTTTATCTTTTGTATTGTTTTATAGTGTATAAAAATTTGAAAAACAAATTTTTTTTTGAATTCAAATGCCTCCTTATTTTCATGAGTTCATCATTTCAGGGGGAATTTAGGAGATTCTTAGAATTTCAAATTATACAAATAATAATTATTTTGCAATCATAAAAAAGGGGGAGATTGTTAGGAAAGTTGCTATTTGCATGTTTACATTCTTGCAACTTGTATTATTTTGATAAAAAAGGGGGTGTTGTTTCAAATATTATTGTTGTACATATATCTCCTAACACTATTTGGAACATTATTTCTTGGTCTAGTGTGTACTAACATTTCAGGAAAATCAACTCCTAAGATATTGAAGACTTATAATCAAATTCAACATGTTTTACACACTTAGGAATTTTTTTTATTGTACAGGATGAACTTAGTTCGTACGGGACGATCATGTAAATTACTCCTAAGCAGAACAATGGATCGAACAGGCGGAGAGAAATTTTTTCTAAGTCCTAATCGTCCAGGACGAATTTAATGTTCATCCCGGGATGAACGTCTCTGTATTCTCAATATGGCCTTATTCGTCCAGACGAAATTTAATGTTTCGTCCCAGGACGATCTTCTCTGTCTTCGAGGCTCGCTCCATTCGTCGAGATGAAATTTAATGTTCGTCCCAGGACGATCTTCTCTGTCTTGAGGGTCGATCCATTCATCCAGACGAAATTTAATGTTCGTCCCAGGACGATCTTCTCTGTCTTGAGGCTCGCTCCATTCGTCCAGACGAAACTCTATTCGTCCCAGGATGAACTGAACCAAAATATTTCAGTTGGTTACATCCTAGAAAATTTTGTAAACCGACTTATGTAATAACCATTTCATACCGGACGAACTTGGTTCGTACGGGATGAATAGCGTGTACGAAAATATTTTGTACCAATATACATAAGGTTAATTTCTGACCATTTAAGTAAAATCGTCTAGGATGATCCACAATCGTACGGAACGATCCAAAGCGTATAAAATTGATAACTTGTAGTTTTTGGGCGGTTTTTCTTGTATTTTGTATAAAAAGTCTAAATTAGACTGCCACCAAATCTTTTTGTCATTTTGATCTTCATGCCTATTAAGAGAAAAGTCAAGGAGAGAGTGTGAGAGAGTATTCAAAGGAGGATTCCTACCACTGGAGCATGAAGGCTTCATTTGGATTTTAAAGGTAAGAATCTTTACTTGTGAATTGGGATTACTTCACTCTTTTCTTTCTTCCTTTTAGATTTCTTGTAAAAAGATCTGTCAAGGAGATCCGGTTCACTGCCGACACTTGGAGAGTGTGAACAGCCGAAGGGTTCGCTGTCGATACTTGGAGAGTGTGAACAGCCGAAGGATTCGCTGCCGACACTTGGAGAGTGTGAACAGCCGAAGGGTTCGCTGCCGACACTTGGAGAGTGTGAACAACTGAAGGGTTCGCTACCGACACTTGGAGAGTGTGAACAGCCGAAGGGTTCTCTGCCCACATTAGGAGAGTGTGAAAGGACGAAAGGTTCTCTGCCAACACTGGGGATTGTGTAAAAGGACAATAGTTCTCTGCCGCATCGGGTAGTGGTGAAAAGAGTGTTTTGTAAAGGCTTCTCCGCCTTGCTGTGGGTGCAAAAGGAGAGTCACCATTGGTATTAGTGCAATACTCAGATGGTGCCTCTAGGGAGTGGATGTAGGTCTGGTTTAGATCGAACCACTATAAATCTTGTGTCATTTACTTTACTGCCTTTTATTTTTCGCATTTTTTTGTTTAAAAACTCTGTGGTTGAAAAACATTTTCTATAAAAACTTAATAAAAATTTTCATTTCGGTTCAACACAATTTCAAAGAGGGTTTAAATTTTAAAATACCAATTCACCCCCCCTCTTCGTAGCTTTGGGACATTAACTTAGGTCTAACAACCTATTTACTAGACTCAACATTTTGTACCCATATACATTAGGTTCGATTCCAATATATTTAAGTAAAATCGTCCAGGATGATCCACGATTGTACGGGACGATCCAATTCGTATTGACTTGAAAATTTGCAATTTTTGGACGGTTTTTTGTGTCTTTCCTATAAATAGTCCAAACTAAACTGCCTCATAATCTTTTTGCCCATTGAACTTCGTGCATATTGAAAGAAGAGTCAAGGAGAGAGTGTGAGAAAGTATTCAAAAGAAGATTCTTACTATTAGAGTGAGAAGGCTTCACCTAGTGTTTAAAGGTAAGAGTCTATAGTTTTGATTTGGAATTACTTCACTCTTTTCTTTCTTCATTCTAGATTTCTTGTGAGAAGATATGTCAAGGAGATCCGGTTCTCTGCCGACACTTGGAGAGTGTGAACAGATGAAGGGTTCTCTGCCCACACTAGGAGAGTGTGAAAGGAAGGACGGTTCTCTGCCAACACTGGGGATAGTGTAAAAAGTCAACGGTTCTTTGCCGCACCGAGTAGTGGTGGAAAGAGTTTTTGTAAAAGCTTCTCCACCTTGCCGTGGGTGCTAAAGGAGAGTCACTAGTGTTATTAGTGTAATACTCTGAGGGTGCCTCCGGGGAGTGGATGTAGGTCTGGTTTTGACCGAACCACTATAAAATTTGGTGTTCTTTATTTTTTTGCTATTTTTATTTTAACATTAACAACTTGTGGTTGCAAAATCTATTTCTATAAAACTCACTAAAGTTAGTTTTCATTTCCAAATTTTAAGAGGGTAATTTTTTTTTTAATTACCAATTCACCCCCCTCTTGGTTAGCCGTGGGACATAAGCTTAGGTTTAACAACCTAATTCTTAGTGAATGAGTTTCAACAGAACCAACATTGAGCCTTTGGTGGACCATGGTTGATCATGGTTAACCACAAAACCTTAAAAACCCTACAACCTTAAACATCCTAAAAATTGAATTTCTTTTAAACTTCAATATGGCTCAGCCAAACCAAACCTTGAAACCTCTTCCAACACATTTCAAACATGATTTGGAGTGCATTGAACCAAACCCCAAGCCATAGCTAACCCTACTTAACCAAGTCACCCTCGGTTGACCAAAATGCCCTTTAACCCTTAAAAACTACATTTCATGCATGGAGACCTCACCCAACCTTCGTAGCACCTCCAACAAACTCAAAATAACATTTTGAGTGTATTAAATCAAATCCCAAGCAATGGTCAACTTTGGTTGACCAGTCAACCTAGGTTGACAAGGAGCCCTTTAAGCCCTTAAACATGTATGTTAAACAAAATGACCTTTCCATTGTATGGGACCCCTTCCAACAAGTCCAATTCGCATTTGAAATTAGTTGGACTCAAAATTAACTTGTAGTCAAACTTCATTGACCAAGTCAACCATAGTTGACTAAAACACACATATGGGCTTTAAAATTTAATACTCATAATTTTGACTAAACAAATGAGCCAAACTCTTGGAGAAAATCCAAAGGGTCACCACGAGTCTCCTAAAAACATTTCATGCCATGGTCCCACCTGGTTTAGTCACATAGGTTCAACTAAGTGCACCTAAAGGGATTTCTATGAACCAAAATAGAACCCTTATAGAATTAAATTACATAAATAATTATAGTAGGTGTTTCATGATCCCATGTATATAACCCAGCAAGCCCAACCCAAGCTTTGGATTGGGTCAACAAATTGGGTTGAACCAGGTACTCCAAAATCTAAATTCTTGGGCTTATTGCCAATCTAGCCCAAATTGGACCTTACTAACTAATCAATTAAATTCTAGAATGTTCATTGCCAATGCTATATCAAGTTTGAGCCACATGGGCTGCTGATGTGATAAGATTTTTTGAAATAATATCTCTCCAATAATTTGTTCACACATAATTGAATGAACACCTATCACATGAGCTCAAACTCTCTAGAATGTTCCCTTGGCACCTATTGCATAGTCACCAACTGAAATGGTGGCTAGCCAGTACTTAGGTGGAAAAAATCTTGGCCCTCCATTCAAATTTCTCTCTTATGTAAATACGCCCAAAAATTCTTAAGGGTTGGTTATTTGAATTCACGAGCCTCCTAACAATTTCCCAAGCCTCCTAAAAGCAATCCCTAGCCTTCTCTTGCTCTAAATTTTTCTAATTGGAGTGAGGAATGTGTGTGAGAGAGAGAAAATCATCCAAGCAAAACAATTCTTTATCCAATAAATTTTAGATCTTGAGATATTCCAAAAAGATTAAGAAGACCTTTTTAGGAGTCTATATAGCTCAATATCAAAGGATTTTACCATCTAGATCAAGGTATTTCGCTAATGGTTCACATTATTCAAATTAAAATATGTTTCTAAAAAGTTCTTTTCATAGATTTCAAACACTCCCCCACTTTTTATTTTAGTGTAGGGAAGCTATGTTTAAAATTTCATGGCATTTGGACCACTCTGCCAAAATATATAAGGATTCTCCCATTTCCTTCATTTTTCTTCTTTGCATGAATACAATGATTTTGAACTGGTCATACAATACGATCGTGTAGTTCAGACATATTGTATAGTATAAGCTCGCTATCTTGGATAAGTTAAAACCACATCTACCGCCATTCCAATAATTGCCAATGATAGGACGCGACAGTAAAATTGGAATTAATGAATTAAAAAATTCAGGAAAATGTCATAAACTTTGAAAATTCACCATGGATCTAATTCTCACCCAAATTTGGTGTTCTTAGGCTCATTGGAACCCTCTTGAGACCAATGTTATTTTAAAATTAATCTCATGATATTTTGACCAATGTTTTGTGAGTAATTTGTGTTTGATTGCAAACTAATTTTTCTTAAGTACTCATCAACCAGTGTTCCAATTGAGCTCAAATTTGGACAAGGTATATTAGGGTGTGTTTGCTAAATATCTTAATTTTTCTAGACCCTGGTGATTAATGGATATTGGTTTATTGAACTTTCAACGTTTTGGGTCATATTTTAACCCTATTATGACCCAATACTCTGAAAAGTCATAATTCTTAATCTAAACTCTATTTTGCTTTGATTTTCCTATGAAATGTTTATGTATATGGAAGGGTTAGAATACCACTGATTTCACCCAAATCCAGTTAGTAGATTGCCCACGTTAAACCATCAAATGTATATATATAGCCATATTTACCTTTGATAATTGATTGTGACACTTATGAAGGTTTTAGTGGGCCAAATTTAGTTGGTTTGAAGCATGGGTGAAGGATAGAGATCTAAATAAAATGACTATTAATAAAAAAAATTCTTCTTCCATGGTCTAATGATTTATTTAATCAATTAATAGGAGATTTATATTTTAAAGAACATAGTTGAGATACAAGTATCATAAAGTAAGGGTGAAGCATAGAGATATTACAAAGATCATTTTTGCACAAGATATGGGCACTTTGAATTTCTAGTTATACCTTTTGGAATGACCAATGCCCCAATAATGCTCATAGATATAATGAATAAAGTCTTCAAGCATTATCTTGATTAGTTTATAAATTGTTTTTATTGATGATGTATTTATTTATTCTAAAAATGATTATAATCATGCTAGTCATTTAAGGATTATTTTAGGTTTACTAAAAGAGCATAAATTATTTTACCAAATTTCTTAAATATGAGTTTTGGTTGAGAAGTTTTATCTTCTTAGAATATATGACTAGTGGTGAATGTATATCAATTGATCCCAAAAAGGTTAAATCAATAGTGGAATGACTAAGGCCAACTAGTGTGATTGACTTTAGAAGTTTTTTAGGGTTGGTTAATTATTACAAAAGATTTTGTCATTAAAAGTGCAATTTTACTTAAAAATATTGAATTTAAAGAAAAAAGATGGTTAGAGTTAATAAATGAGTATGATCTTGATATGCAATATTATCCCAAAAAATAAATATGGTAGTAAATGCATTAAGTAGAAAATTTTGTGGACATGTAAGCGAGAAGATAAGTTAGGAGATATAATTAATCAAAAAATATTGAGGCCTTATAATTGGAGGCTATATATAATATTCATAACACAAGCAGTTTACATCAAATGCTTATATACCCTAGTATAGAGAAAAGAGTAAGGGATGTAAAAATGTTATTGATTAATATTAAAAGCTAATCTAACAAAATCAAGCAAGCAAAAAAATAAAAAAATAAAAAATCTTAACATTGATGAGCATGATGTGAACAAAAGTAATTTACATCGTTGGATTCTAAGAGATTCAAATATATTTTAGGAGATTTTGTATAAAGCTAAATATTAATGTTATTTGATTCATCACAGAGTCAAAATGTGTAAATATTTGAAGTTATTGGTTTGGTGGCCTTTGTTGTTGAAAGATGTAGTTTAGTATGTGACACATGTGAATCGTATTAAGTGGTGAAAGTTAAACATCAGAATCCTACTAAAATGCTATAATTATGATCAATATTAGAGCAGAAATATGAATTTTATCACAAGTTTTCCTAGGTCTAGGAAAGGGCATGGTTGCATTTGGATTGTAATTTATACAATAGCAAAATCATCACACTTTTTTCCAATTCATCAAATTAACTCAGTTGATAAATTGGCAAAGATATTTATGAAATAAATTAGATTTCATATAATTTTTAAATGTATTATATCTAGTTGATATGGTAGATTTATATCTACATTATAGAAGGTACTATTGAAAATTTGCATATGAAATTATATTTTAGTACCAAATACCATCCAAAAATAGATGGTTAAACAAAAAAGGTTATTCATGTGTTATAGGATTTACTAAGGCTTTGTATTTTAGATTTTGAAGGTAGTAAAGAATATCATATTTTATTGATAGAGTTTTCTTATAGTAATAACTATCATTTGAATATTAAATTGACACCTTGTGAGGCATTAAATGAATTAAATGGGAAATATGATAGCCATTATATCATATTCAAATAAGATATAACAATGATCATATAAGTTTCTCTTGACACACATGGGTTAGTAACCAAAGAACTAGGATACTTGGGCTAGCCTATCCCGAGGCCTACCTATGTAAATTTCTCTATATGTAGATGGGAAAAATAAGATCATTCATTAGGAAAAGGTTCATAACACCCCAAGCTAACTAGGCTTGGGGTTCACATAGTTCACCATGACCAAATAATCTCCATAGACTAACCAACCTAATGGCTTACTAAGGTTTTAGATTTTAAACTATGTAATAAGATTCATCCATAGGAGTATAAATCTCACCTTTAGTAATGTGTAGTGATAAGAACCCTTTTAGAGATTTGCACGTAATGGTCTATATCATTGGGTTGACCAATCAACTAGCTCAGATTGGGATTTAATGAAAACTAGGAGTGGTGTGAGGCTCTAGAAGGCTCAAATTTTCCATAGAGACTCACCTAAGCTCCAAGAGTTGAGGGAGAAGAATGTAGATATTTTTCTAATTCTCTTTAAGTTTAGGGTAATTATAGTTAAATCATAATTAATTAAAATGATTAGTTGGCCAGTTATTTTGAGAGTGCTTGGATAGAGAATTGGGATTGTCCAAAGGACAATAGGATAGAAGAGAGATAGTCCTGAAGTTATTAGTGGCTTATCTCTATTGGCTTCTCAAAATCAAGTTTATAATTGGTTTAAGCTAACCTAACTTAGGTTCTTTTTCCTAACCATGGTGTATGGCTGTAGTTGTCACGACCTGGCCTACTATAAATCGATACTATTATTGACCTCATTTTTATATGAGATCACTAGGATCAATCACGACCTTAGGATCTATCCAAACCCTAAATCAATCAAGACCCGATCTATCCAGATCCTAGGATATATCCAAACCCTTGATCAACTCAGACTCTAGAATTAATCCAGATCTTAGATCAATCTAGAATCTAGGATCAATCTAGACCTTAGATTAACCTAAACTCTAGATTAATCTAGAATCCAGGTTAATCAAAACCTCAAATCAATCCAGATTCAAGTTCATCCCGAGTCTTATGTTAATTAGATCTAGTCTCTAGTTCATACCTTAATCCAGCCTTTAAATAATTATCCAATCTAGCTTCAGCTTTAACCAGTCAATACAAATCATTCAATTGATTGTAATTGGCTTGCATAATTCAAACTCAAACATTAAAATCCAAAATCCATCTTAAATCTAGACCTCCATACAAAATTTTAATGTTTAAAGGCTATTCCTGAAAGCCTTTTTGAGTGAATTTTTCAAACACTTCAAATCCCAATAAAATGACCCTTTAATTATAATTTATCAATTGGATATTGATTATGTATGTCCCTAGGGTCTACCCTCCAAATTGAAGCTCAATCTGAGGTCTTTAAGCCCAAAAACGGAATCAAAACCCCAAGGTAGTAAAATCTTTAAATATTTATGGCTTGTGCCACTAGACCTGTCATCCAGTGGATTTTGACCTTAGAGCCTTTTCCAAATCCTCTAATCATATAAATACCCTTGATTATAATGTGTTGATCACAAAACCACATTTTGGTTGACCCATTTTGACCCCTAGTTGACTAGGGATTAAAATGACCACAATTCCCTTTAAGGGTAATTTTGAAGTTTTCTCCAAACTTCAATATGTCCCATTCAAATCAAGCCCTATAACCTCCTCCAATACATTTTAAACACCATTAGGAGTGCATAATACTCAAACTTAGATCCTGGTCAAGCCTGATTGACTAATTAAACCCTTTTTGACTAAAATGCCCTTAGGGATTTGAACAGTCATTTCAAACCAAATGGCCACCTCTTTGCATGAGACTTCCACCATACTCAGCATATTAAATCAAACCAACTGAACTGAAACCTAGGCCCTAGGTCAACCTGTTTCGCCAAGTCAATCTAGGTTGATCAAATAAACCCTTAAGAATCCAAATAGTCAATTTGAACCAAATAACCTTTCTAGCCTATAAAATCACCTCTACCAGACTAAAAAATATCAAATCAAATCTATTGAGCCCAAACCTTGGTCCTAGGTCAACCTGGTTGACCAAGTCAATCTACGTTGTCAAAATCAAACCTTAAGCTCTATGGTATTGAATCAAACTCTAAATGCACTCAAATGCCTTCAAATTCCTCTGATCATTCCCCCTAGTAATGTGGATATGATAGGACCATTTAACTTAGTTAAAAGTTGACTTTGTCAATTGGGACCATGACTGGTCAAAGTTAACCTTTATGACTCAATCTAACCCACTTAGTTAACCTAACATATTTGAACCTTATCAAACCCCTTCTAGCTTTAAATATTGTTCTATTCCAAGCCATAAACATCTTTCAACCATGGATGAATCCAAGCTTAATGGACTTGACCAAGTTAAATCATCATGGACTTTAACTTGGTAAATTCACGAGGTATGGTCAAACCCTTATCAATTCAAGCTATTTAACCTTTATCAAGCTTAAAATTAACTCCTAACCATAGCCTAGGGATGTCCTAGCCATGAGCCAATCATATCTAAGCAAAGTTGACCAAAGTCAACCTAGTATTTATGGTCAAACCTATATTTAGGTGCTCTTTCTTTAATTCTTAAGCATCAAACCTTCTCCAACCCATGGCACTTAACTCAACCAGCATTTGAGACTCTTATATATGCCACCTCAACATCCCTTAATTATTGATTAGTCAACTAAGTCAACAAAATGGTAAGGAAGGACTTAAGTGGTCAAACATCTATCTAAATTAATTCACTCCATTCTAAGCTATCTTAGTTGCCTTAATATTCTTTGGAAGGTTCTTAAACCTATTTTAAATCCTTGGATTAGGCTTAAACAATGCCATATGGCCACATATGCTTCAAAGGACAAGGCACCTTTCCACATCATGTCCTGTGGTCCTTAGATTCAGCTTCCATTCTAACAACTCCATGACACTTGGCATCATCATAATAACCCTCAAAAGCCATCAAGATCATCCAAGACCCTCCATAATACTTCAATTGAGCAAAAGAAGAAAATAGGGATTATTCTAATCCTAACAATCTCTCTTCACCCAAGCTCTTCAAGAGCTAGGGCCCTTTTCATTTGAGCATTCCAACCCTCTCTCTACATCTTTCCAGCAGATACCCATTGTCCAAACCTTGCCAGTAGCAAGATCTCTGGAGAGTAGAGGCTAAAATTTGTCCAACTTGATTTCCCAATTATCCGTAGCTTTTCAAACCACGGCTTCAACTAGGAAAAGTTGCATGGATAGTCAACAAGATCAGAGAGTCCAAGATCATGAAAATCTAATGGTTGTATTGAGGTAAAAGGTTAACCCTAGTCTAGGACATATTAGGAAAAATAGCTTTTCATTAAGCACTTATTAGAATATTCTATCAAATTCCTATCAATTCTCTTCATATGAGTTGCATATTTTTAAAATTTCAAGAAGTTTTATCATTTGGATCGAGAGAATGAAATGATTTTCATTTTTAGGGCAATTTTTTATAGCATGCATTAAGTGTATGAGATCTCCACGGCTGATCTTCTGATCAACAACTAAGATCTCGTTGTTTCATGGCCTAGATTAACTACACGCTCGATCTCTCAGTTGATCTCCCCATCTGGCTTGATCAGAACCGTTAGTCTCAAATTGTGGAAGATCAGGTGATCTTGTGATCGTGCTGATGTGGTTTAATAAAAATGAGTATGCGTATTCAATGATGAATAATGATTGCCAAAGGCGCAATCATTGCATCGCCCATTAATAAATGTTCCTAATTTGAAGCAACCAATCCTAGGAATCCACGTGGCCTTATACCGCTGTCGGTTTAAGATTAATTGTTTTAATTAATTTTAATTAGTTTTGGAACCCAATTTTCTTTAAAAAATTATTTAAAATTAATTTTTAATCCAAAAAATACATATAATATATCAAAAGTTTTAGAATTTTAAATCCTTTAATTTAAATACTAAAATTGTTTTAAAATATTAAATATATTTTAAAAAACTTTCAAACATTTAATTTTAAAATTTAAAATTTTAATTAATATTTAATTAAATATTTCTTAAAAATTTAAATTTTATTTTAAAATATTATAATTAATTAGAAAATTTAATTTAAACAATTAAAAAACTAAATTTAATTTAAAATCTCTAATATTTTAAAATCATTTTAATTATATTATAAACTATTTAAATATTTATTTAATACTCAATTAAATATTTTCAAAAATTAAAAATTTATTTTAAAATACTTTTCAAAATTCAAAGAATTATTTTAAAATATTCTAATTTGAAATTAAAATTGATTGAAGATATATTTTATATTTTAAATAATTTTAGATTAGTTAAATATTTAAATATTTAACTAATATTTAAGAAAATTAAAATAATTTTGAAATTTAAAAAAATATATTTTAAATTATTTTAAATTTTTAGAGAAATTTCAAAATTTATTTCAATTTAATATTATAAGTATTTTCAATATTAGTTATTCTTAGATTATTTAAAATACACTTAATTACTAAAAATGTAAAAAATTTGGAAAAAATTCAAAATTATATATAAAAATTAATATAATATATTAAATATTTTTACTATTTTAAATACTCAATTTTAAAATTAATTTAAAAATTAAAAACTTAATTTATCTTTAAATAATTATAATTAATTAATTTGAATTAAAACATTTCTTAAATAATAATAGAATAATTTTAAAATAGTTTAATTTAAAATTATAATTAATTTAAGATAATTATTATTTTAAATAATTTTAATTTCTTAAATATTTGAATATTTAATTAATTATTGACTTAAATTATTTTAAAAAATAAAATAATATTATTTTAAAATATTTTTATATTATTATGAAATTTTCAAAAATTATTTTCAAACTATCTTAATTTTTCAAAATTTAATTTAAAATTGAGTTATTTTCATATATAAATTTAATTTTAAAGTTATATATGTTAAATTTTGAGAGCTTTACGTGATGTTGATGTTTTAATCATATGTTGAGTTTTATTGAAGAGATTTTATGGGGAGTGATGATTAATCAATGAGCAATTATTTTTTAATTGCTCATTGATTAGTCTTCTAATTAATTAAATTATATCTTCATATGCATGTGTAGGATGCACACAATCCTAGATTTAGGTTCTTCAAGATCTAGGATTTGATTGTTATATTTGTATGTTACATTTGTACATGTTTATCAAGAGTTAGAGGAACATTGATTTAAGCCCATACAACTTAGTGACATTAAAGATAAAAATTAAGAACATTTGTCTAGAAAACTCATATAATACCTCAAATTAACTAGAAATCAACCCTTAATCTAAGAAAAATAAAACTCCTTGATTGGATTTCAATTTCAATATTAATTTAATTTTAAGTGAAAATTAACATTTAATTAATAAAAAAATATTTAAAAATTCCAAAAATTTTTTCAAACACTTGAGAACTCCTTAGACTATTTATAACCTTTAGATGGGATTTCAAGAAGTTTGAAGCTCATTTGGATTCAAATCATTAAAAGCCCTCAATCAAACTAATTAAATAATTCAAATAAATATCCAAATTTTGAAAAATCATAACTAATTACAACAAATTCCAAATTAAGCTAACTCAAAAGCATTAGAATCTATTTGGGTATATTGTTTATTAAAAATATCAAACCACCAAAAATAATTTAAATTTAAAAAGTTAACTTTTGGTCAACTTTATGAAAGTTCGTTAGGGATGTTAGATCCTTTAAAAACTGGCCCAAGGCTCAATAAGAGAGGTGAATTAGTTGTTTAAAATAATCTTGAAAATAAAAACACAAACCAAACTCACCACAAAAAAATAAGTGCGAAAACATAAATGCGGAAGAAATAATAAGAAAAGAATACACCAGATTTATAGTGGTTCGGTCAAACCTTAACATACGTCCACTACTTGGAGGCACCCTCCAAGTATTGTACTAACACAAGTGTCTCTCCTTTAGCCCCCATAGCTAGGCGGAGAAGCTCTTACAAAATCACTTCCACCTTCCCCGGTGCGGCGGAGTCGCCGGGTCCTTTGACACCAAAGAGATCTTCTTCTTTTGTGAACTTCCCTCGAGATAAGCCTTGAATCCAACGGTATTCAGGTGCGAGCTTGCCGGAGCAACCGTGTGGAACCCCCTCCACACTCCCTTGAGTCCCCCCTCACAGGATCTTCTCTCTTTCTCAAACTTTACCCTTTCCTCACTCCCTTTCAAGCTCTCTCTTCAAGTTTCCCTCAAAAGAACGAAGCTATAATGGCTGCCAAAGACACTTACCAAGTGTCATGTCATAGCTTAAATATAAAATTTCAAAACGAACTCATTAATGCAAGTTGCCAACATTATCGTCCAGGACGATAGGTATATCGTCCTGTACGATTAGTACAATTTAAGCCCAATTAGCCGGGATGATTTGAGACGATCAAAAGAAGTTTGGTTATATCGTCCTGGCCGATATCACGATCATCCCAGACGATTAGTTTAAAACTGATTTCAATCGTCCTTATCATCGCTCGGAATAGATGCTGGTCGATGTAAATCGTCTAGGCCATCATCCCGAATGATCCTACGATCATCCCGGACGATGTGATCGTATCAATCAGCCATTAATGCTTTCCAAATCTACCAAATCAATTTAAGCATAATTGAGTTAGATTGTCCTGGACGATGTGTATATCGTCATGGCCGATTTCTAAAATAAAGAATACCTAATTTGATCATGGCGGCTGATTCTTTCTGAATTGAGCCTATCATCCTGGCCGATACAAGTATCGTCCAGGCCGATTAGCTTATGATGGCTGCTTTAATAAGGATGCTCTAATTAGAGTTTCTGCTTTTGGACAGATCATCCTGGCCGATATAAATATCGTCCCGAACGATGTTACCAAAAAATAGAAATCTTTAGGGAACAATAAAAAATCTTCCAAGTTACAAATTATCAGGAGCCACACCAAACATACATTAGACTCAAGAAAGGAAAAAGAGTACAAACTGACTCAGACCTAGTCTATCTAATCTTGAGCTGGTTCCAAATTATAGTCTCATCGTGTGGACCTGAAATGTCAGTAGATAAAGCAGTCGTAGAGAAATACGAGTGTTTGCTATCATCAAAATCATAAACCATGAAAATAATTTTGCAATAATCTCCCCCTTTTGATGATGGTAAACATTACAAATTGAATTTTTCAAAAAGGAATATTTTCTCCTAATCTCCCCCTTACGAGAATAACACTTTAAAAATAGGAGAGATAAAAAATATTTTTGTTGTTTTTAATTTTTTTTAAAAAGATACAAATTCAACAATATGATCTCCCCCTTTGACATTATAAAAAAGAGAGGAGGCACAAACAAAAAACAAAATAAACAAAAGACAAAAAATGCTCCTTGATATTGTGAAAAAACAAATATTCTTAAAATAAGAAAGTTACCTCTTGGTTTTAATGAAAAACTTAGTAGAATTGGATTGACAGCACATAGCCCAGAAAAGGTTGGAAATCCAAAATTTTATAATCCAAACTCAAGTTCTTTAAAGAGGCTTAAAAACTTTTTAATTCAATATCTAAATAAAGGAATAAATTAGAGAAAGATACAATCATTTTTCAAAATCTCCTTTCATAAAATATATCTAATAGAAGATCAATGCACGAATTGTTGAATCAATAATTAAGATTTTTAAACTCAAGTATCGAAAGTTTTAAGGATTTTCTTAAGCTTTTAAGAAGTACAAGAATGGTAAGCATTAAACTTTGTGGGTTCATTTTATGCCTCTTGACAATTGGTTGGCGCACTGCGCATCTTTTGATACACTTTGTGTATTCTTATTTTTTTTAATTTGGCATCTTTGCGCATCTTTTATTTTTGTCATCATTGGCCAGCTTTTTTTTAATATGCTACCTTTCTTAAATCTTAAAAACAAAAGTAAACGCATCTTATTGACAAAATGAAGTTGTTGATTAAGAAAATTATGAGTTAGATTCAACAACTTGCAAAAGATTCCCATGCGATAAATAAAATGTAGGAAGATAAAAAAATTTAGTTTCAAAAATCAATTTAAAAGATGAAAAAGATTTTAAATCAAAAGTAGAAAATCTCTTTTAGGAAACAGAGATTGAGAGAAAAAAACGAGTTTCCTTCCTTTGACTATTTTTAGAGAAGTCAAACACAACTTATCAAAGATTTTAAGAAAAAATAGGAAGTAGTTTTTTCATTTTTAGAAGAGTGAATGTGTGTGTTGATCAGAGACAAAATCCATGAAACAAGTAAAATAAAAAATTCAAAGAATAAAAAAAAACAAAAAAAAAAACACAAAATAAAAATGAGAACAAAAAAAAAAACTAAAAACAAAACACAAGAAAGAAAGTACAAACATGGCTTTTAACAATTATCTCTCTCCTGGTCCGATGCTTCAGAAATCAGATCTGTCCAAGAGATTTTTTGCTTTTCATTGTTTGACCAGTTTATAATTTGCTTTGCTTTACCCTTTTCTTTTGCAGGAAGAATTTTTAAATTAGGGCATTGATTTTTCATATGTCCAGGCTTCCTACATCGAAAGCAAATAACGTCAGAAGAAATATTAACATTCTTACCATTTTTACCTTTCTTCCATTTTTATGGATGCTTATGCTTTGGTGAGCTTTTTAATTTTCATGTCAAGTAATTGCTTTCGTCATCAACTAAGCTATCTTTTTTCGTATCTTCAGCTTTTAGAACAATCATTTCACCTGCTTCCAAAAGTCTTTGACCCAAACTTTGCTCTTAGGCAATGATTGAGCCAATCAAATTATCAATAGAATAATCATTCAAATTTTTTGATTCACAAATAACAACAATTTTAGCATCAAACTTATCCAGTAGACAACGAAGAATTTTGTTAACTTTTTCAAAATTTGAAATTTTTTTTCCTAAAGCATGCAATGATGTCACAATTAATATAAACCTAGTATACATGTCTAAGATTGTCTCATAAGGTTTCATGAAAATAGTTCAAAATCATGCATTAACATATTCAACTTGGATTGCTTGATTTCACTAGTGCCTTTGTATATGGTGTGTAGTTTATCTCAAACTTCCTTACCACTTGTACACGTGGATACTAACATAAAATCTTCAGAATTTAAAGCACAGAAAAAGTAATTTAATAATTTTGCATTCAATTGAGCATTGAGTTGTTCTTTCCTGTTCCATTGATTAAAAGGAATATCAATTTTAACTCCATTAATAATACATGATGGTGATGAATAACCAGTTAAAATCATATGCCACATGCAAAAATTAATCGATTACAAGAAAGTAGTCATGCAAATTTTCCAAAAATCAAAAGTAATATTTTCAAACAAAGGTGGTCTGGTGATTGAATAACCTTCCACAATAGTATGATTTGAAAAATTAGCCATGGATCGAAATTCAAAAGCTTTTAAAAACTTATTTTATGAATCCTGCTCTAATACCACTTGAAAGTTTGTTAGGGATGTTAGGCCTTTTAAGAGCTGGCCTAAGGCTCAATAAGAGAGGTGAATTGGTTGTTTAAAACAATCTTGAAAATAAAATCACAAACCAAACTCACCACAAAAAAACAAGTGCGAAAACGTAAATGCGGAAGCAATAATAAGAAAAGAACACACTGAATTTATAGTGGTTCGGTCAAACCTTGACCTACGTCCACTCCTTGGAGGCACCCTCCAAATATTGTACTAACACAAGTGTCTCTCCTTTAGCCCCCACAGCTAGGTGGAGAAGCCCTTACAAAATCACTTCAACCTTCCCCGGTGCGGCAGAGTCGCCGGGTCCTTTGACACCAAAGAGATCTTCTTCTTTGGTGAGCTTCTCTCGAGACAAGCCTTAAATCCGACGGTATTCAGGTGCGAGCTTGCCGGAGCAACCGTGTGGAACCCCCTCCACACTCCCTTAAGTCCCCCCTCACAGGATCTTCTCCCTCTCTCAAACTCCACCCTTTCCTCACTCCCTTTCAAGCTCTCTCTTCAAGTTTCCCCCAAAAGAACGAATCTACAATGGCTGTCAAAGACACTTACCAAGTGTCATGGCATAACTTAAATAGAAGATCTCAAAATTAACTCATTAATGAAAGTTGCTAACATTATCATCCAGGATGATAGGTATATCGTTCTGTACGATCAGTACAATTTAAGCTCAATCAACCGGGACGATTTGAGACGATCAGAAGAAGTTTGGTTACATCGTCCTGGCCGATATCATGATCATCCCAGATGATTAGTTTAAAACTGATTTTAATCATCCTGATCATCACCCGGAATAGATGCTGGCCGATGTCAATCGTCCAGGCCATCATCCCGGACGATCCTGCGATCGTCCCGGATGATGTGATTGTATCAATAAGCCATTAATGCTTTTCAAATCTACTAGATCCATTTAGGCATAATTGAGTTGGATCGTCCTGGACGATGTGTATATCGTCCTGACCAATTGCCTAAAATAAAGAATACCTAATTTGATCATGGCGGCTGATTCTTTCTAAATTAAGCCTATCGTCCTGGCCGATACAAGTATCGTCCAGGCCGATCAGCTTATGATGGCTGCTTTAATGAGGATGCCCTAATTAGAGTTTCTGCTTTTGGACAGATCATCCTGACCGATATAAATATCGTCCCGAACGATACTACCAAAAATAGAAATCTTTATGGAACAATAAAAAATCTTCCAAGTTACAAATCATCAGGAGCCACACCAAAAATACATTAGACTTAAGAAAGGAAAAAGAGTACAAACTGACTCAGACCTAGTCTACCCAATCTTGAGCTGGTTCCAAATTATAGTCTGATCGTGTGGACCTGAAATGTTAGTAGATAAAGCAGTCGTAGAGAAATACGAGTGTTTGTTATCATCAAAATCATAAACCATGAAAACAGTTCCGCAACACTTTAAGTTAAAATAAAGTCAAAATTTTAAAAATTCATAATTAAATATATAAAAATTCAAATTCAGAAAACTTAGCATCTAATTTCTCATATTAAGGTCTAATAGTTATGAAAAATATCAAAATTCTAGAAATAAATATTAATCTAAAAGTCAAATTTTGACCTATTTAATTAAAGCATTTAAATAATTCAAATAATTTCAGAAATTCAATAATTGAATTAAAAATCTAGAAAATCTTAATCTAACTTTAAAAACAAACAACAAATAAATTATAATTAAAACTCATCGAGTTTTAAACTTTAATCAAATTTAATTTATTTAAATATACCGATTATCACTTGGTAACACGGGCCTACGAGGCTATAAATTTTGCACCAACAAAGATGAAATAAACTTCATGGCCCCAGTGAGCAATAAAAGTGGTAGCAATTTAAAATTTAAAATATATATTAAAATTATTTTTAAATCATTAATACTTAAGCTTCAATTAAAATTTTTCCCTTAAGTCTTTCAACCAACCAAAATATTAAATAATTTTAATTAATTGCCCGTAAGACATTTCCAAACCATACAGCTTACCTCACGCACTTTAGATCGTTTATTATAGGGGTGTCAATATTTGAAACAACCCGAAAACCCGACCCGAACCTGACCCGAAAATTTTGGGTTAGGGTCAACCCGAACCCGAAACGGGTCGGGTTCGGGTTAACCCTTTGATCCGAAATTGACCCAAAAGTGACCCGATTTTGACCCGACAACCCTAGATTGACCCGTTTTTGATCCGAAAAGAGGCGATTGACCTATTTTTGACCTGAAAATTAGCCATTTTCTTGTTGGAAATGGGTCATTCGGGTTGTGTCGGGTTGACCCGGACCCGAGGCGGTTCGGGTTCGGGTTAGGAAAATTGACCCGTTTTTAAAAACTGGTCGAGTTCGGGTTGACCCGAATAGTGCCGGGTTAGTTTCGGGTTCGACCCGAACCCGACCCGTGACCCGAAATTGACACCCCTAGTTTATTAGGATAACTAACTCTAGTCTTAGGTTAGACTGATGTTTACTTTTTTGCGGTGTGCTTTATTTCTTGCATGTCATATTTTGTTTAGCAACCAACATGCCATATTTTCAACCAACATGTCATATTTTAATTAATATTTGATTATTTTTTAGCTTTATTTCTTACATGTCATATTTTGTTTTCTTTTGAAACATTCAGAGGCTCATGAAGGTATAAACAAAAAAATTTCTACTTTAATTAAATTGAAAATTTTTAGATAATATAAAAACTCTAATGACTTTAAGAAGTAAGCTCAGATCACCAAGAGTTCGCATGCATTCATTTTGAATCTTTTCTTCCTTGTTAGGCACCTCCACGCCTACGGGTTCTAGTGGACAACCTGACCTTTTAAGGTGCAATTTTGTCAAGGGAAAGTTATGCAATCTCTATGATAAATTTATTTTTAAGCATGTTTTTTAAAAACTACTTCATATTTGATTTAAATATTTATCGAGTCAACTAGCATGCATTACATTAGATACAAATTTAAATGAGTCTAAAATTTAATTGCATTTACTTTAAGCTTCATATTACCCATCATAAATTAACGGGCCAATTAGGATTTGCTTTATATGTCAGCCCTGAGTCCTAAAACATAACTAAACAACATCCCAACCACTTTTTCATAAAATACCAGGCACATGGATTTTAAGTGCTTAAGTGGTTAGATGGCTCCCCAATCTAAGTTGGGGTGAGTCCAGATTTACACTGCATTAGCTATGTTCAGGTTACAGATTTTTAGTGCCCAATTTAAATGTAGGTTCTAAGGAAGGTGTAGACTATAAGATCTCAACCTCCGAGAATTGATTCCAAATTTTCTAATAAAATTGACAATTCAAACTAAAACTTCTTTTCAAGTCAAAATTTAAGTCCAATACTTAGTATAGTTTGGGGCGTTTTCGAAGTATTTCAGAATCTCAAACACCTCCCTTTTCTTCCTTTGACCTCCAGAAATAAGTAATCCAATTTGATCTAATTCTAGTTGAATTTTTAATCTTCACTCCTTTGACATCAATCTTTGAAAATTCGGAATAAAATTTCTACCGTTATCTTTGAAATTTTCAGATGTAATTAACTAGAAGAGCTTCCACTCATAGGAGATTTAGAGCCTAGATCTACTTTTAAAACTCAGTTATCTTCCTTTGGGAAAAATCAAAATCAACAATGATTATTATCGTCATGTTCAAATGATCGATAATAGATAATATTTTCTTCTCTTTAGAAGATTTATCTTTTATTGTAGTGAATTTGAGTATGAAAGTAATTATATTTCATCTAAATTATATTAGTCAAATACAAATAAAACTTCATTTCAACCCTTCAGCATCGTATGCAGTTCTTCCTTGAATTTGAGTATTACAATCAGGATGAAACTTTTAATTTTGTTATATAAACCCATTAGAGAATGATATGTTCACCTCTTGAGGCAACATATTGTTCACAATGACGTGTTCAATTTTAAAACTGAAATTCCAAAAATTAAATTCTCCCAAAGAAAATTAATCTTTTCAAAACTCAACAAAATTTTCAATCAAACAACCATACATGTCATATCATGTTTGATAGTGGTGAGAACTAAAAATTGACCGCAAGTTCCAGTTAGAGAAATGATAAATAATATTAAACTTCTAATTTATACAACATAATGCCACTATTAAATATAATATAAAGCAAATGATAAAATCTTAAAAATATTTGTTTTCTATGCCATCCAAAAATATATTATAATATGAGATTTATCTACAACAGCGCTTGGCAATAAAAATTACAAAAAGATAAGCTTGTGAAAATGAAATTAGCCAAAAAAGGCATACCTATAGCATAAATCAAAGCTCGATATCAGTACTACTCTGCTCACTCCATACCCTTTCCCTAACCTAAAAATGGAATCAAATGCAAGATTGAGCGAACATGGCTAAACATGATATCTTAGCCTAAAATAAGAATTAAAAACTACAATAAAAAATACTGAATTAAGAAATTGAAGTTTATTGCAAAAAGCTAAAACTAAAATCTATATTGATACTGATTTTAATAAATATTTAAATAACTATTGAAATTATACTAAAGTTCATTGAAATATAACCAAATATTTTTTAATAATTATCATAATGGCTCTTAGGCCTCAATTTTTAGAATATACAAACAAATAATATAATCTTTTTTTGTCGCCAACATAATCCCTTCTCTCCACTAATAGAATCCCTTCTTAGGGAATATCATAATAACCATTAGGATTTAGAGTTTTCAATACATAACACAATAGAATCCCTTCTCACCATCAAAATAACCCCTTTTGCCTCCATTTCAAATATTTCAATCACATATAATAAAAATAAAGTGCATTCTACACTACTAAAATTATAATTGTATTACTGTATGAGTTTACAAAATTTCTCTAATGACTTTCAAATAATTCAACACCTACTATTCTATAGTTTTCCAAAACTAAGTTATCAAAATTTTATCACATTACCATAGATTATGTTTGAGAGCATTCTAAAGCTTTAACTAAAATAAAGTAACAAATTAAATGTCAAAATAAAAATTTGAATTAATAAAGTAATGCCTTTTAAATCACTAGGAAAAAAATCGCAAAAATAAAAAATTCAAATAACCAGAACAATTGTACTAATAACATATCAAAGGTTAAACAGATAAAAGTTATTAGAATATTATAAAATAATATTTTTATAAAACTAAATTATAAATTCAATAAAAAATCTCAAAACATCGAATCATTAAAAAATGAAATAGAAAAAATATAACCTACCCCAATCCGAGCAATTATATCGACAGACAAAAATGACTCTATGACCTCCAAACTTTAGTTTTTCTTTCCTGTCTCCTATCTTTTCTTCTCAGTATCCATTTTATCTTCTTTGGCTTGAAGAGCTAGCAAAACAAAACTAATGAAATTGTTTTTTATAAGATCTCACAAGTGCCAAAAGATTTTTATAATAAAATATATTTAGTACACAAAAGATAATTATTCTAATTGTTTAATTTTTAAGATAAATCCTTATAAATCTTTTTATATTTTCAAATATGGGTATGAAAAAAATTAAGTAAAATTATAATAATTAGAGCACAACATTATCTATGTCATGAAAAAAAAATAGTTTATAAATTAGACTTATAATGACTCATGAAATATTATTTGATTATTGTAGGTTAAAATATATCTTTTAAAATTTAATGAGTCATTATAATATTAGAGGTTTATTTAGTGCCTTGGGCACTAAGTGGAAAGAATGGGTTAAGCTGATTTATCTATTTGAATGGATAAAATCCATTTGGGCTCATGTTGGTTTAAAAGGGTTAAGTTCATTAGTTTGGCCAAAATTGGTCAAACCCTTTAGTCAAATGGGTTAACCAAGGCAACGTTAGGTCAAGGACATCCTAGGGTAGCTCCATGTCTAATTGACTAAACCAATTTGATTTTTAAAGTAAATTTGACTCGATTGAATTAATGGAGAGTTTAGTTGGTTTAACTGGATCTAGTTGATCCAAATAATGGGCTAATTGGTTTGGTATACCTCTGAGAAGCTTACGATCCAAAGAGGTTCACCAATTTGAATAGTCAAAGTATATTGATTCAATTAAATATGTATGGATTTAATTAGGTTAAATTAGGTTTAAGAGGTCTAATTGACCAAACCATGAGGTTAATTAGGACTTAAGGATCATGAATATTCTTTGTACAACCTATGAAAGCCAAAGGGTGAACTGACAAGGTCAATGTAGGTTCTAAGTCTTTATATTCAAAGAGTATAAAATAAGGTTGGTCTAAAATTTATTTATTGAATGTTTGACCAAGAAAAACCATCCTAATGATAAATTTATATATAAGCCACTTAAGGGACACCCTAAATGGGGTTTAATTTGAATTGATGAAGTCATTCTGATAAAATTAGTCCAATTAATCCCAAAAGTTTGGGCTTACCATGAAAGGAATGGTCTAATTGAGTTAAATGTGCTTAAACCAAGGATTAATTAGGATAAATTGGAGTTTAATAAATTTATTCAAGGTGATTGGTCTTATAAATTTGGTTAATTGAAATCAATTTGATCAAAATGATAAAGTGAACCCTATAGAATCAATTAGGATATGTTAGGTTAACTTGAGTCAATTTACCTAACTAAGGAGTAATTAAGTCAATTTTATAAATGGAGAGTTCACTCAAGCAAATTAGAATAGTTAGTCACAACCTGTATAATCAAATTAACCTAATACTTTCCTTTAGATCAAACTAGGCCAAATGAGAAAATTAACTAATTTAGGCTTAATTAAGAGTTAATTAAGCTTAAGTCAATTGTAATCAATCAATTGTAAGGGACCTCAAATATTCGCTTGGCTCATTTGATTAAAATGGTCATATTGATCATATTAGCCTTAGAGTATCAAAATATTTAAACTATGGCCAAGTGAACCAATTGGACTTTATAAAAGGACCTACTAAAATTTCTCTACGACATTGGAAGTAATTAATTTGCCCAATTTAATTGGTATTTTGATTTCCAATAGGGCTAAATAAATAAGTCCATTTGGGCTTAATTGGGTTAAAGGGTCCAATCAAGCTACTATAAAGAGATGTTTGATTATATTTATTTATTAATAGCCTATTGGAAACTTCAAAGGGTTGGTTGATGATAATGTTTCCAAATCTAATGTTTGAGTTCATTGGATCTAATTCGATCATATTGGATCAATGTTATAGTTTAAAGGAATTTAATCTGATCTAACGGTCAAATATTATCAAGTCCTTTTCAATTTAGTAATATAAACTCTATAGAATAGGCTTGTCCAACTTACTAGGTTATTTAATTAAAAATCACCAAATTTATCTAGGGTTAATGGATATTGAGTTTTATTTGACCTTTGGTCAAACTTGGGTCCATAGGTCAAGCTCAAGAAAATTTTCATTCAATTATAATGAAAAAGCTCATTATTGAACCAATGAAGAAAAGGTTGAGTGCTTAGAAATTTCTCCAATGAAACCAATTAGGGTTAAGCATTGAAAGAGGTTTATCATAAGATTGGTTTAGGTCAAACTAGTTAAAGTGATTTGATATGATTTCAAATTGAATAATGAAAGGTATCCTCCTATAGTATTTTTAAATTTAATAGGATTATATAGTCATCCTAAGGTCATGTCCTAAGGGTTTCTAACTAGGTTAAGCTAGGGTTTGAACCTATGGAAAGAGTTGATATTGAATTGATAAAGAGGAAGGCTTGAAATACCTCTAGAAATAGGCTAGAGAGTCAAGCGAGAGTATTGACCTAGTCAAGTTAAAATGATTGAGAATAGGAATAGCTAACCTAATCACAACTAGAAGAGCAACTTGAATTAGTCAAACATAAATATCAAGTGTTAATATTTTTTATGGCTACAATGTGCATAATGATCTTATAATGGCTAATGTGCTCATAGGAATTAGTAGCTCTGATGTAATGGTTAAAATATAAATCTATGAAATTATTAAGGTAGTGATAAAGAATGATGATGCTTCTTATCATCTTGATAAGGGGGAGGCTGAACTCTCTCTCCTAAAGATAAAAAATTATCTTAGATGAGATTTCATAGTTTTTTATAATTGAGGCCATTTAAAAAACATTAATTATAAATGTATGTAGATTTTCTTCATTTACTTAAAAATCATGTAGGAGGCAGATAAGTCAAGCTAGTATCATTAAGAAGTAATTATTAGTCAGTGGAAGGGTGAGTCTTAACTTGATTATGACATTTTTCTATATGAATAATATTGTTATAATGATAATTGGGGCACAATGGGTTAGAATGGTGATAATATCCCACGGTGTTGTAATAACTCTAGTTGTTGTGATCCATATAAAAGATGGTGGACCTCACTTTATGATTCTTTCATTCATCGAACATAATTCTTTAAAGATGGCCCAAAAGTGTATTCAGTAATGACATTTATCCCCTTATAAAGGGGAGGAGGGGTTGTAGCCTAGCTATGATGTCCTTGTATTTTAGAATGATTCATCATATAATGTAATAGAATATGGTGTCTCATGCTCCACATGTTTTTCTTGTTATCCATTAAAAGAGCATTAGTTTATATATTCTAGAATAATCTCTAACATCTAGTCAATCAACAAGAGCAAAATGTGATCACAATAATAGGATATTTATAACATGTTAAGTATATAAGCTCATAGTAAGGTTGTTAATTTGGATTATTGGTTTGGAGAAAGAAATGATCAAAGTTTATTTCACATTAAGATTAGTGAAAAATATAAGGAAGAGCATGCTACTTTCTCGAATCCTCTTTCTTTCTCTAGCAGTATAACTCCTTACAAAGTCTCTCTCTAAGAATTCTTTTTCCTTAACTTTTCAATCCACAGAAGTCAAAGTTGTCTAAGTTTCTCTATGGTCCTCTCTATAATTCTTATGGCATCTCTTTATAATAATAGAGAAATTTTGATATATTGAATATGATGTGATGCCAATTTTAATGGTTAATTTTCTACATAAAATCATGATTCAAAGTTAAGAGATGATATTAATTATAATGCCAATTTTGTTGACCCCTATGAAAAAATACTTTATATTATAACTACTCAACAACAATTTTTGCAATTACAACATAGTTGATTTTCTATAGGTGTGAAAATGCTTGGGAGATAAAGAAATTTCTTACCTTATTAAATTTTTGTTAATATTATTTTCAAGACTAAAACGATGTCAGATGAATGGGGGAGTGTGCTGGTTTATATTTTTAAGAATAAAGGTGATGTATAAGAGTGTGTGAATTATAGAGGAATTAAGTTAATGTGTCATACATTAAAACTACGGGAGAGATTTACTAAGCATATGTTACCATGTTATATTAATGTTTCTCAAAATAATTTTGGATTCATGCCATGTAGGTCTACTATGGAAGCTATATATTTATTGAGAGGTTTGATTGAAAAGTATAGAGAGATAAAGGAGGATCTATATATGATATTTATTAATTTAGAGAAAGCATGTAATAAAGTTGTAAGAGAAGTGCTCTAGAGAGTTCTAGAAAAGAAAGGAATTAATAATGCTTATATTTAAGTCATAAATGATATGTATGCAAGAACTGATGTTTGTGTTCAAACATAACGTGGTTTGACCAAGTATTTTTTTATTTTAGTTGGATTACATCAATGATCAAATTTAAGCCCGATCAAATTTAAGCCCAACCTTTTTAAGTCATTAAGGATGTACCTAGCGTGTGCATTTTGCTGATGATAATATTCTTGTTGATAAGACCAGAAAGAGTTGGAAAATTTAAATTACGTAGGACAACCTTAGAGTTTAAAGGTTTTCGTTTGAGTAGATTTATAACCGAATATATGGTGTGTAATTTTGGTAATAATAGATCTAATAAGGGGATTGTGACTTTGGGTTATCAAGTCATTAAAAAGAGTAGATGATTTAGATATCTCAGATATATTGTTCAAGGTGATGGTAAAATATATGTGGATATTATATGTGGATATTAATAGTAAAATTCAAATTAGATGGTTGAAGTGGAAGAATGCATCAAGCATGTTGACCTTCGGATGACTCAATTAGGAGAGTTGATGTATTTAATTTAACATATATTAAGAAAGATTGTTGGGGGTCCAACTAGGCAGTTTTGCTCCCAATTGCACCCAACCCCCCACCCCCCCTAAGGGAGTTCTGCCCCTGCTCCCATGATACATGATGCACATTTAAAAGATCAATCTAGACTACAAAAAGTTTCTACATATTCTAAAAGACTAAAAAGTTGCCCGACACATTCTGCCTTTTAGAAGAAAAAATATATATTCTTATATTTTCTACCATATTATTATCCCATTCTCCTATGATCTCTTAATTAAAAGCTTAACTATTAATAAAGATATTTTAAATTTGAATTTTGAATGTATTGTGCATGTGAATTTATTTTAATTAGCCTAAATGTCCAAAATAAAATTCCTCTTCCAAAAGAATTTAGGATAGCTTTCATCGACGAATGCACTTTAGCAATAAGTAGACAGAAATTACAAATAAACCTTTTTAACGTACTAGTATGCTCCCATGAAGCTTCACGTAATAATCACATGGTTGAACAGAGAGAGAGAGAGAGGGACAGAGAGAGAGAAGGCAAATTACCACTTTATATTGCAGCCAGTCCATTACAGAGATTAATAACCCAATCATAACTCTTCTAAAAAGCATTATTTCATACTATATGAACTATTTCTTACTATATACACGCATTATGCACAATTCATAAAAACCTTTTAACTTCGATTTTAAACCTTCTGCAAAATTGGGAAGCGCTTGCCTTCTGGAAAGCTATATATTTACACCAACAACAGCAGGCAGGCTCAGAAAGTGTCTACTAACTCAAGAAAGATACACATCTTGACTCTTTTATTAACTATGATATGATGATGTCTATATAATTTCTTCGATCAAATTCTTCATCCAAAACTCTCTTTTATTGTCTTATTTGCAGCGACTTTCTTCTTATGGAGAATCTTTATCTTCATTTCAGCAGTAGCCTTCTGGAAAGCTATATTTACATCAAGAGCAATAGGCAGGGTTGGAAAAAGTCTGATCCTTAATGTATATTTTTCTTCCATGAAATAAATTCCTTATCCAAATCTCTCATTCTGGTAGGTTCTCTTCTTTGTAGCCACTTTCTTCTTTATGGAAAATTTCCATTTCACCACTAATAGTAATATCCCCCACACAGCATAAGGACTCCAGTTAGTTCCTGTGAAGAAGCTGACTACTGCTGAACCCAAATCAGCTTGGGATTCTATTCCGAGGGTCTGCGATAGGTAAGACATATCGGTATCAAAGTAGTGCAAATTTTCGCTAAAAAATTCTTGGCTCCTGCACTCCTCCAACAATACATGAGGGAGGCTGGAAGTTTTTTCGAGTTCAGCGGGCACTTTGTAAGGAATGCTGCAGCCGTGAAGAATACCCTGCGACTCTGATTCATATCTGGATTCCAAACCCCTTGTGAATATATCAGGCGACGAGATAGCTGAATAGCTGTAGTTAAAGCCTCCATCAGCCTTTATAGGACTTGAATAATTGATGTAAATGTCATCAGGCAATCCTAATGACTGTGAGCCAGTAGGAAAAGAACTCTGTAATGCTTGAGAAGAAACACCAATAACACCGCCCATGTCAAAGGGAAGAACATCATCTCCATTCTGAATGACTTGTTTGGCAAGCATATTTGCATCTGCCTGATAAAAATAATCATGAGTATCAATGGACCATAAAATTGGGGAATGATTCACAGAAAGATTAGCATGGCCCTTGCGCGCAAGGGTTCAGTGAAACACGCATAAAAAGAAAAAGAAAAATGATCCAAATTCAGGCTAATAATGATTGTAAAAAATAATCATGAATATCAGGGGAAGAAGTGAAGAAATCACAAAAATTGCGGTAGAAACCAACCTTCTGGACATCTGATAAGTCATTAACTGAGACGAATTGCTGGTCAGTTAGGATGCCCATCACTTCCCCAATGACATTGAACACAATCCCAGTTTTCTGCACATCATCAGCATAATGTAAATGCATTTGGTTGGTGAGGGGACAACTCCGAGCATGATCCACCGTAATTTCCCACATCTTGGCTGACATGCCATTGCCTAGTATCTGCATGTTGGCAGAAAGGTAACGGCCAGTGCATACATAAATTAAAATATATATATAAAAAAAATGGATGCTGCTGCTACGAGTACTAAGCCTTGGTACTTTGTATGAAAGAAGACTCTACAAGTCATAAATAAGAATTAGATAATATGAAGCGCTAAAATGACTAGAAATAAACTGAGCCATACATGTCGGAGCCTTGGAGCGTCTGTGACTAGCAAAGTTAGAAAATCCTTGACAGTGTTGATGTTCTCACTGCTCAAACGCTTGTGAAAAGCACCATCTTTACCAATCTTCTCAAGACGCCAGACTTCATCAAACAGTAATGGCGGATAATGCTTCTTATACACTGAAAAAAACACAATACTAATACTTAAATCCACCACATAAAGGCAAAGTTCTTACAAGAAATTGAAAATCTTGATTATAGTCGATTATAATTGGCAGATCTTATCAGTTCATGAAAGAGTATTCTCCAGACCAAACTTAGAGAAGAAACAATTATTTACAAAAACCATTTCATGTAGCGTTGACAGAACATTTGTACATATAAGGAAAAAAAGGAGAAAATGCAGAACAAGAAAGTAGGAAACAAATTTTAGACTCTCATTTACCCTCATTACTAATCATGGGGCATGATTAAAATGTATAGCTTGAGCGAAGAAATGAAGCATCAAAACGTGTATGACTAGATGCATGATGACTGACCTCATAACTGACACAAGCAGTTGGGCAATATCATCCAAGTAACAGTGAAAATAGAAATTTAACCTTTCATACAAGAAACATCACAAGCTTTTGGCATGCCTGGTAAACTATCTCATCTGTCCTGCAGCCCTATTGGCTGGCAGGTGGGTCAACAAATCAATCTGAGGGCTAACCAGCTTAGTGAAAGATTAGGCTGATGAGTAAGGCTGTTGACCTAAAACCTCCGTTCAGACCCAACCGAACAACCACCCACGACTCCCTCCACGATCGCACAACCGTTCCACTCACAACACAAAAACAACGCTCCTCTATTCACGCTCTCAGAGCTGAAGAAAAATAAAATAGGGGTTTGTGACTTACCTCTCTCCCCTTCGCACGCATCCGCCGACTCCAACCTTCGATCGACGCCTGCAACATCGCCCGCCTCTGCCTCTGGCCATCGAACTCATTCCTCGCCGCCGACCTGACAACCTCCTGAGCCGTCGTCGACCAAACTCCTTCACCGATGCTTGATGCTTGAAGCCGCCAGCCGCCTCTCTTGCCTGCGTCCCAACTAGCCGTCGAATCCACACCAGAATCCTGCTACCTCCGTCGCCGACCCTACGCCTGCCTCCAACCTGACCAAACTCCGACCGGCCCATCTCCAATCAACGCCCGCTCCTTGGTCTCCGCCTGCGCCCTAGCCCGATCGAGCTCTTCCCAATCCGCCTCTCCCCCTCTCTATTGTTATGTATAAAATATATATTAATTTATTATAATATATATAATATTATATTATATATGTATTATATATATATTTATATTATATATCATAGTATAATATTTATATTATATATGATATTATATATTATTTAAAAGAGAGAGAAAGAGAGAGATGAGTGATTTTTCAAATCAAGCATCGACAACTAACAAGCAATAAATCGTCGGCAACCACTACGATCAACAATCAACAATTGGAGTTTTTGAAGACTCAATCTCCTCGCCGTTGATTCGCTTCGGTCGAGTCGAGCCACTCCTTACCTCCCGGCTTCGAGGAGGGGACGCCGGGAGGCTGCCGAAATTTCCTCAAAATTTTGGGACTTAGCCAAAATTTTGACAAGCAACCGGCATTCAATTATTTGCAACCAATCATCATCAATTGGAGCTTCCAAAGATCAATTGCGGAACCCGACAACATCTCGAAGACCCAGGCCGTCGATTTGCTCTGGCCGGGCGAACTTGAAAGGGCAAATGCCCTCTTTACCTCCCGATGCCGGGGAGGGGACGCCGGAAGGCTGCCGAATTTTCTCAAAAAATTCGGGACTTAGAAATTTTTTTGAGAAAATTAAAAAATGCTCAAATGACCATTCAATTTGAAAATAATTATAATATTAATTAATTGATAAATTAAATGACAAAAAAGAAATTTTCAATCAAATGCATCACAATCAGCAATTGGCAACAAATATTAGCAACCGACGATCATCAATTGGAGCTTCAGAACACGAAATCCGGGGCTTGACAACGCCTCGAAGACCCTGGTCGTCGATTTACTCCAACCAGACTAACTTGAAAGGGCAAATGCCCTCCTTACCGGCGCCGGGGAGGGGATGCTGCCAAAATTTTCATTGAACAATAGGGGACTTGGACAAAAAATTAAAATTGATTTGATCATAATTCAAATCATAAAATCAAATTTAAATTCAAATTTGATCAAATAATATTGGACTTAAACTCGAATTGGACTCATATTTGAACTCAAATTAATGAATATAAAAGACCTGAATTAGACTTGAATTGGAACGTTATACAATGAGTATGATATAATGTTTAAATTGAAATTATAAATTGCAAAATTACAAGGTCTAAATCAAATGCAAATGGATACTAATAGAAAAATTGTAATGATAACTTACTCATGATCAAAGGAACTTGTGATTTGAATAACATGAACATGCAATAGAGGTAATAGCTTGCCTACATACATGTATAAGGAGATTGCAATGATAATGTCTATGTCTGTGAACAATAACAAATGACTATCATGATAAAGTCCTGAAAAGGGAGGATGAGCTTAGCTTTAATGATGAAAATATCGGGCGCCTTTCTAAGACTTCTAATGATAATAAGATTGATCAAGTTGTTTTGGAACAAGATTTGACGATAATTGTGTTAGTTTATCGCATGATGAGGCAATATCAACCAATGATTAGGTTAATGATATACAAGGGATTCAATTGAATTCAATAGTGATACTTCTTTCTAGTGCTCTTTAGCGATAATTATCCTTCATTTTGCTAAAAGAAGGCATATCACTAATGCATAAGGAGAAACAATGAATTTATAGCCTACTTAATTGATCTATAGGAGATAATAGAAGATTCGTAGCAACCAATGCAGTTCATTTACAAGCAAGAACACGATCTTCTAATGTCTATTGGATAACATCCCTTACAAACTATAGTAGATTGTACGATAAGCTTGAATAAATTAATCAACACATCTTCTACGTATTACAACTCAAACCTAGAGGTGTCAATTCGGGTAAGCGGGTAGGGTTCGGGTCGAGCCCGGAACTGTTCGGGTCAACCCGACACGTTTTAAAAAACGGGTCAGGTTTCCAAACCCGAACCAGACCCGATTCGAGTCCGGGTCAACCCGACCCGACACGAATGACCCGAACTTGACCTAAAATTGCTAATTTTCGGGTCAAAATCGGGTCAATATTCGATTTTCGGGTCAAAATCGGGTCAAAAACGGGTCAATCTCGGGTTTTCTGGTCAAATATGAGTTTTTTTGTCACTTTCAGATCAATTTCGGATTGCTGGGTCAACCTGAACCTGACCCGATTTTTAAAACGGGTTGATTTGTTCAACTCGAACCCAACCCGTTTCGGATTCGGGTTGACCCGAACCCGGATTTTTTCGGGTCGAGTTCGGGTCGTGTTTCGGGTCGTGTCAAAAATTGACACCCCTACTCAAACCTAATTTAGAGTAATGCCACCGGATCCGCAACATGTGTATAAGCGGAGAGAAGGCGTTCGTAGGCCCATAAATGAAATCTTGGGCCATTTTCTAAACGAAATCACTTGCGCAATGAATAATATTTAAATATTTTAAAATATTCCTTATGTATTAAATATGATCTCTTGAACTAAATAAACACCCTGCATGTGCTTCAACAAACCTATTAAAGTTACTAACACAAATATTCGAGAATGCTGCGCAGGGCAAATGCTATAACCCGTATGTGCTCCGATCGTTACATCTAAGTCCCAAATCCAACGATTCGAGAATGCTGCGCAGGCCAAATATTCAAATTTCATCATCCTCCTTGAAAGGACTGGAGTCGACAACTTGAATTACAAAATGCCTTCCAAAATCCTACAAAAATACAAATGACTTTAATGTCACCCCGATGATGGCTATGTTGACGGAAAATCTCAACCGGAGGGGTCAAATCTATAATTAAAAAAAAACTCAAATTCTTGAAATAAAATCTATCAACTGAAAACTTAAATCTAAAAATAATTCACCTCCCGCAACCATTTGTCGGTGGTGATAAATTTGAAATTAATCTCACTTCACAAAGAGTGAATGCATATTGGGTGTATCACTTTGATTCATCCTCAAACACTCTCTTACCAACAGGGACGTGGCACATGCCCTCTGATCGGGTGGTTTTACCGTAAAATGACACTATTATATTACGATCACGGCCAAAACCCATATGTTCCCTAACGACGTCAAACCCTTAAGTTATGAATCATAAGGTATATTCGATAGGCATAAAGCCCTCTATCAGCTAAGGTGGATTCAGATATATCCCCTTAGACAAACATCAACTCAGGTCTATAAGGTATTCTTAGATGAAGCAACCCATGGCTGCCGACAAGGTGCCTTTTGTCAGGTTGGGTTGACTATCTCCTCTGACTAAGTAGACCAGGGAACATGATAGCCCGGGACGACGGAACCATGTGATCTTGATCGGGCTCTTCTTCATTTCCCCCACCACCAGTTTTAAGTTTATGGTGATAACTCCAAATTCCAAACTTCAAAATTTAAATCAAAGACTCAAACCCTAAATTATTGCTATTATACGATGGGTTTATAACCTATTGGATCTCTTTATCGACTAGCCTTAATCGAAAGTTCTCTCTTATTATCGGGAGGGGTAATTAACTATAAGGGCTTGCGCCTATAGGAAACCATAACTCATATCAAAAAGTCCTCATAAAATGAGGGTGAAATCTCTGGGTAGTGTCTTATCTAAAACCCAATCTGCCTTCAGAAAATTCACCCGGAACTTAATCTCGTTAAAACTCTCTATCGTCGTCATCACACTTCAAAATAAAAGAAGAATAGATTGATGGCGCGGAGAGGCCGGGATCACACACAAAAATGAAATTTTCGGAGCCCAGATAGGCATATGGGCCTTCCATTTTTCAGTACCTTTAAAAGTTCTCAAGCAGTGTAGCCTTTACACTTGCCCGTTGGATTCCCCTTTGGTATATAGATAAGTAAAAGCACACATCTTGGTCCACGAGTACCCATCTACCTGACTGCCTCAATAGGGGAAGAGAGTTTATGATCGAAGACCATGGCCATGAGGAATGGCATAAACGCAAAGCAAAAGATGAATTCATCGATGGAATGTCTAGGAGCAAGGTGAAAGGCCTTTAAGTTGTCCAAGGCCAGCCATTTCATGCACTTTTCTTCGGCTCATTTAGAATGGGTTCTGGAGAATTCTAGAACTTACTACGTGTGGTGGCACATCTTAAGAAACTACCTACATTGGGGAAGTGCACGCATGAACATTTCTCTGGAGCCCAACTGCTCTACATAGCAGTTTACTTATGGCTAAAAAATTATAACTTTTAAAGAAGCACAAAAAAAGGGTAATTAGCAAGTGAAGCCATTATTTTGTGGCAACACTCTTGGTTAACTTGATGAAGTAAATGAACCAGCACACACATAAAATCAACTACACCTTATAATGCAATAACATCATTAAAATAAGAACAACCTTGTAAAAGTTTGAAAAGAATAAAAAACACAACACATAGTAAACTGAAAATATAAATGGCCCTGTTGACTATAGATTGAAATCGCTAAACTGACGACTCCCACGTTCACATCCAAATGACCAGACCTCCAATTACTCCCACGACCCATGTCCCCCACGATCACATGATCAAATAACTGCCACACTCACAATAAAAAAAAAAAAACTCCTCACACAGCAAAATCGGAGAAGCACACAATAACAAAAAAAAGAGACTTTGAAATTTACAGACAAATTGATTCTCCGCTTCCTTCGGCAAAACCATCAACAAACTTTGTCGCTCTCAAGCCACACAAGGACGCCGCTCCGACCCCGGCCGAACTGCTCCATCTTCGGTCGCGTCTTCTATGATTCTGCCCACTTCGTCTCCCCATCCGCTCAATCTGCTCCCGTCGAACTCAATCGAAGCCCCTCTAGCCTCCATCTGCCCTAGCCGGCCCTCGATCAAGCCCATCCGAAGAAGAACTCGTCGACGCTGGTCCTCCTTCACGCGACTCCAACCCAACCGCCTCTGACCTAGTCGTTGCAAGAATCCTGCACTCGCCGACTTCTGCTCGCTGGCCCAGCCAGCCGCCGCCACGCCTTAACCGCACCGGCCTCCGCCTGACACTAGCCGATGACTTCCCTGCTCCCTGCGTGACTCCTACCGGCCTCCGACTCGGCAAATTATTGGGTCAGGTGACCGAAGCCATCTCTCCGTTCGGTCGCCAATAGAAATGCGCCATCTGTCAGTCGTTTTTTTAATTTAATATTAACGCTTTATGTCTTGTCAGAGTTAGCGACCCGACCCGATAACGCTATTCTATTGGCGAAGAAAGAATGGAAACGCCGCGCATTTTATTTTCGAGCGACATTTTCACTGTTACTCGAGCTCTCGGATTCCTCCATTACCTTCGGTTCTGCATTTGCTTATTCCTGCCGGAGGTAGACGACGATACTGTAGAAGACCAGCAATCAGGAAGAGGTATGGTTGCGCCTAACTTGCGCTTTACTTGCGCTTTCGTTGCGTTAAAGTTATATTGCCGTTAAATTTTAGGGTTTGGTTTACTTATAATTTTACCAATGTTTCCTTTCAAATATTTATTTTCTGATTTTTCACGCTTCTTCTCTTCGTAAATGGATGAAGCAAATGATACGAAAGGTTTACGCTATCTTCTAAGTTTTAGGGTTTAGTAATAGTTGTAAAACTAGAATATATGTTCAATGTGGTTTAAAATTTTTTGGTTTTTTTTTTATTTTAAACTTTTTTAAGCTAAATAATTACGAAATATAAGGTTGCGCTATGGTTTGCCCTATGGTTGCGCTATGGTTGCGCTATGGTTGCGCTATGGTTGCGCTATGGTTGCGCTATTGTTATGCTATTTATATAGTTCTGATTTTTCTTTTTGTTATAGATGAGGACTCCCTATCAAAGGCCAGTAACATCTAGATGTTATGTTACTTCTTTCCGGAAACATTGTGATGCTTTTGCCGAGATCATAGATGATGAAGTGAAACAAACATTAAAGAATTTGAACATTCATCAATTTTTGATGTTCCCCGCATTCCAGCAGTGTATACCACTTCTGTTTGAGGTTCTTAAATTCTGGAGTCCTGCTGATGAGGGCTTCATCGTCCTCGGTCATGTTCTGAAATTCACTACTGACGAGGTTTCTTTGTTTACAGGTAATATTTTGAATTTGGAATTTTTTATAGCTATATGTTTTTTGAACTTTAACAGCTGAAATTTTCTGACAGGTTTGCCCAACAGAGGCATTGATATCAAATGGAGGATTGATCCTCTAAATGGACCTCTGTCAACTGAAATAAAAAATGAAATGTCAAAATTAGACAGATTAACTGATAATGCAACAAAAATAAAGACCTTTATTATGTTTTTGTTATCCAACCTTTTCTTTCCACTAAATAGTCATAAAACCCCTAGAAGGCTCACAACTGTTGCAAATAATTTAAGTGAGTTTAGTTCCATTAATTGGGCTTCTTCCTTAAGGAACTTCATGGTTGGGGAGTTCAATACAATTTTTGAGAAGTTTCAACAACAAAGACCATTGGGTTACATCAATGGCTTTTTTCCTCTTCTACTGGTAAGTTTCCACTCCTATTGATTTTTCTAAATGTTTAATGTTTTTAAATGTTAACATTAAAATTTTTTTTTTTGGCATTATACAGATTTGGTTTTTGGAACATTTTTCTTTGAATAAACCAACCGATTCAGAAATAAGACCACGTTTTCTTAGATGGCAGGGGTATACAGAATTATACTTTACTCAAGAAAATGCAGCCAAATTATTTAAATTTTTAAAGAAAAGTGAGGTAATTTTTTCATTTTATTGATGCAAATTATTTTATGGTTGCCCTAAGGTTGCGCTATACTTGCGCTATAGTTGCGCTATGGTTGCGCTATGGTTGCGCTATACTTGCGCTATGGTTGCGCTATGGTTGCGCTATGATTTTTAATAAATTTTTTTTGTTTTTTGCAGATTTTTATTTGTCTTGACAATGTTACCAATGAGGAGGCCGAAAAATACGGGGCCGACATTACTGCCATACAAAACTTGGATACCCGTTCAGGTCATGAACCACAAAAATTGCATTCACCACAGAAAAATAAGGCTTCCGCAAGAAAGAAAATTGACACCACCCCACCTCCCTCCCCACCTCCCTCTCCTCCTCTCCCTCCCCCTGATTCTCCTCATAATGAACCACCAGAAACTGAGTCTCTGCCGCCAACTCAGCCTTCTACTCGTCCACCTACCGAAAAAATTTCCACAAGTCAACCTTTTGCTGAACAGCCACCCATTAGAAGGGCAGATTTAGAGGCTGTTCAGAATAAATGTTTTGAAATGTTTGAGAAGATGTTAAATAAAATTCAAGATAATATGGGAGCAAGATTGGACAGAGTTGAAGATATTTTGGAGAAACTGCAGGCTGATCAAGACTCACTGAAGTACAAATTCATTGAATTTCAAATGCAGTGTGATCACAATCCAGATAAGCCGCATGTATCTACATCTGCCTCCAGCTTCCAATCCGTGAACTTCCACAACAAAAATTCTTCAGGACAGGCACCAATACAAGATCATCCTCCACCTCCACCAATGGCCAAAGAACTTCCACAACAACCAATACCAACACCTCCACCATTGGCCGAAGAAATTCTTCCACAACCACCAATACCTCCACCTCCACCTCCACCATTGGCCGAAGAAATTCTTCCACAATCACCAATACCCCCACAACAACCAATACTTCCAACTCCACCTCCACCTCAAAAGAGAAAAAGAGAAAATGATGAAAAAGAAGAGAGATCATCAAAACCAATCATACCGTACATAAAGAAGAATAAATAGGTTATTTCTGTAGAAAAAATAATAGTTGAGACAAGACCAGCATTGGAAAAAATGGATTATCCAGGGAAGCAATTTCTGACTGAGGAAAAACAACGAATGATGGATGAATTTTTCAAGAAATTTAATACAAAGTAAGCTATACTTGCGCTATACTTGCGCTATGGTTGCCCTATACTTGCGCTATACTTGCGCTATACTTGCGCTATGGTTGCCCTATACTTGCGCTATACTTGCGCTATACTTGCCCTATGGTTGCGCTATGGTTGCGCTATGGTTGCGCTATGGTTGCGCTATGGTTGCGCTATGGTTTTTTGAAGGTTGCGCTAAGGTTTTTTAAAGGTTGCGTGTTAACATTAAATTTTTCTTTGTTTTTGTAGGGAACACGTAATTTTTCAATCTGGAAATATCGAAATAAAAAGATCAGATATTGACATGCTGCTTACAAATGATTGGTTAGCAGATAACCATGTAGATGCTTTTGCTTTCTTTTTACTTGAGCAGAGTAGGTTAATGGCGGAGAAATTTCATCCTTACTTGTACATTTCTCCATTGTACAGGGTAAGTATAAATAATATTTTAATCCTTTTTTTCACTTTTGTTTTTCCTTATAGAACTGAGTTATTGCAGGTTTACAAGTCATACAATATGGATTATCAAATTTTTATCAATCACATTAATCCTGTTTCAATTCAAGAAAGCAAACTTATTGTACTTCCCATAATTCACGAGAAGCATTGGGTTCTTCTTGTTGGAAAATTGAAGGAGAAGGTCTGGAAAATGTATGATTCATTACCAAATCCTGAACACAAGAATATTTGTCATACAGTTGTAAGTTCAAATTCATATTTCAAGTTATATCCAGATTACTATGTTTATATACATAATATAAATTTTTATAATGTTTTATTCGTACAGATAAAGTATTTGCACGAGGACACCATAGGATGCTTTTCAAGCGATATTACGAAATGGAATGTCCAGGCGGTTCGTGGAATTCCAACACAATCAAACGACTACGATTGCGGAATCTTCGTTTGTAAATATATGGAAAAGGCCGTGCGAAGAAAAAAAACAGACTGGAATGCTCTTAAAGATTGGCAAAAGCATATGCCTAAATTTAGGGCAGAGTTAGCATATTTTCTTTTTCTACAAACAAAGAAGTAAACAATCTGTAACTTGTTGTAAATATTGTCCATGATTTATAAATGTACATTTTATTATATTTTTATATACTTTTTGATGTGCATTTTATTATGTTTTTATATAGTTTTTGATTGTTGTATAAAATGTGCATATTCTGTTATATTCTGTTTATAAATGAGCATTCTCTAAAATATGTAACTTTTAAAATGTGTATTCTGTAAAGCACAACATAGCTAAACTATAGCGCAACCATAGCGCAAGTATAGCGCAAGTATAGCGCAAGTATAGCGCAACCATAGCGCAAGTATAGCACAAGTATAGCGCAAGTATAGCGCAAGTATAGCGCAAGTATAGCGCAAGTATAGCGCAACCATAGCGCAACCATAGCGCAAGTATAGCGCAACCATAGCGCAACCGTAGCGCAAGTATAGCGCAACCATAGCGCAAGTATATCAAACAAGTTAAGTTTTTCTATTTATCATCTTCATCCTAAAAAGCAATAATTGAAATCAATAAAATGAATTACATAAGTCCAAATTACATAAGTCCAAATAAATAAATGATTTATAAAATTTTTTTTATTACAACCAATGAATGAAATCATTAAATCCAAATAAATATTATTACATTGCAAATTCATTAAATTCCAACTCCGAAGAAAGAAAATCCATCATCAACTTGGTGTATTCAGCTCCAGGTTGGCATGATGGTATGCCGGTTATATATTCCTCACTGAAACATTCAGGCATGCTTGAAAAGTTCATCTGTGTTGAAGAAGGTTGTGTTGAAGAAGGTTCCTCCAATGGATTATCCCCCACCAAAGGTTTCTTATCTGTAAGAAACTAGAGCTTTAGTATTAGGATTAGGAATTAAATAATTAACAAATTATTAAAAACTTACTTTTAGGCCGTTTCTTCTTCTCCCAATGGCTTTTCAGTCTTGCATTTGATATGCCTTTAGGTCTACGCTTTAGAGGATCTTTCAAATTTGCAGTTCCACCTTGGAAACTAGCAACATCCTTCTGATTTCTTTTCTTGCCACCAAGAATTAAGTATAATTTTTTATACATGTCTTGCAATGAGGAAAGAATAAACTCCTCTGCCTCTTCATTCCCTTGAGCTTCCGTGCTCATTTGATATGCAAACCTGCTCACCTGATTTCTGAATATGAATCCCCTACCACTTTGGAAATTATTACTTCTTTGAGAATTAAGCAAGTAACCTGAATAAAAAACTTGTCGAGCCCTTGCTGACCAACGAAGTAATAAGTACTTCTCAGGGAATTTAGCCATATCCAACTGTTTAAAAACCCTCAAACAATGAGAACACAACAATCCCATGGTTTCATACTTCTTACAGCTGCATTGAATGTTACCTTCTGTTGCATCAAAGTGAACAACCCAAGGATGGTTTTGATTCTTTTTCTCTATGTAGTTGACTATATACTTTGAAGAATCAGTCGAGACAAAATCTATACTCATTTCTCCCACAGTCTTTATAAATTCTTCCTCAAAAATTGAATATATTCTTCTTGAGTAATATCTAGCAGCTTGTTTTAATATTGAGCTGTTCTTTATCACGGGAACAATTTCAGATTGACTGCATTTGTAATCCTCATCTTGCTCATTTCGCCGCCAATTCATCAGTACCTTTTCCAAGCCAAGAAAACAATCAGTTAATGAACTTGTTGGCTTTGAAATGCCATGACACACATTATTAGTACACTCACTACGCTGCGTTGATAAAATGCCCATGCAAAAAGAATCCTTGTTGAAAGCAGTTGACCACTTTCTCCTTATCTTATAAAGATCCTGCAACCATTCATGATTATGAAGATTCCCTTCCTTGATCATTTCATTCCACGCTTCCTCAAACACTTCCTCAGAATCACACCACCTCATACACTTATGGAAGAGTCCTCTAACTTTATTATTGCTATTGTAGATGGAAACTTTTGATGGAACCTTTTTAAATATGTGCCATTGGCATAATCTATGACGAGTGTGAGGTAATGCAACTTCTATGGCCCTGGCCATAGCTTGATCCTGATCAGTGAATATTGTTGTTGGATATTTATTACCCATTATTCGTACAAATACTTTAAACAACCATGTAAAACTTTCAATTGTTTCTTCTGACAAAAAAGCAACCCCAAACAAAATATTCTGCCAATGATTGTTAACACCAACAAATGGCGCACAAACAAAATTATACTTGTTCAGCCTGTAACTAGTATCAAAAATCAACACATCTCCAAAACATTCATAATCTATCCTGCTTCTGCCATCAACCCAGAAAAAATTTAACAATCTATCCTGATCATCATATTGAACATCCCATGCAAACATGTGGTCCTCAACTTGTCGATCTTTAAATAATTGAATCAAAGAATTAGTGTCACCAATTTCAATCCTTGCTCTTTTCTCCTTCTGAATCAAATTGTAGGCGTCCCTCTTAGAGAATCCGACATTCTCACATCCACCAACTTCCTCTGCAAGGTAGGCATATGCATCAACGGTTCTAATCCCTGCATTTGTCATCGATTTTAGCACGGCAGCTTTTTCCTCAATAACATTCCTACATGATCTTAAAAGGTGTCGGTCGGCTGGGCTAGCTAATTCATGGTTGTGGGATTCAATAAATCTTTTGACATGCCAGTAACCGTCTTCATCAGTGACAAACCTCACCATGGCTGGACAACCAGTTCTGACAACTGGTCTAATGAATCTCTTCCTCTTCCCTGAATTATGATCATCACTTTTTTTGAAACCAGCTTTTGAACAAACAAAGTCCTTCGATTTTATCTTCCTAGAATTTGGCCAAAAACTGTGATGATCCTTTCGGACACTAAAGCCATTATCGTGAGCATAAGTGCAAAAACATTCATATGCTTCTGTCTCATCTTTGTATACAGCCTGAAAGGGCAAGTATAGCGCAAGTAAATGGCAAGTATAGCGCAACTATAGCGCAACTATAGCGCAACTATAGCGCAACTATAGCGCAACTATAGCGCATTCTTTTATTTATCATCTTCATCCTAAAAATCAATAATGAATGCTAAGCAACAACAACATTAAATTTTTTTATTTTTTACTTTTTCGACAAAAGAAATTTATTCTGCTTAAAAATCGCAAAATCAAAAATCCTAAGAATAATGAGCTGAAACCTACGTCAACTTTCTGCTTAAGAAATTTATTCTGCTTACAAACAACTTTCTAACTCGTTTTTCCAAGATACTTACCGATATGTTGAAACCAGAGGAATTTCCGGCTAAGTTAGGTTCCGATTCCGATTCATGCACATGTTCCGATTCCGATTCATGCACCAGCCCTTCCGATTCATGCATCCTTTCCGATTCATGCACTCCCTCTTCCACCTCCCTCTTCACTGAGCAGTCCATTTCTTCTCTGCAATTTTCTGGCTCGTTTTTTCTTCTACAACAGCACATATTTGCGTCTTTCGCGGGTCTCAAAATGAAAAAATAGGGCGGCAAAAGCTTAAAAGTTCAAATGAATAGCGTTATCGGGTCGGGTCGCTAACTCTGACAAGACATAAAGCGTTAATATTAAATTAAAAAAACGACTGACAGATGACGCATTTCTATTGGCGACCGAACGGAGAGATGCGTTCGGTCACCTGACCCAATAATTTGCCCTCCGACTCATGCCCAATTGGGCTCTCCCTTTCCCTCTGTTATATATATATATATATATATATATATATATATATATATATATAACGAAAAAAGCACCTTAGTAGGAGATTTTGAAGGAAGTCCCAAGGTTGATTCAGTCCCCAAAGCTCTTGGCCGTCGAATTGATCTGCCGAGGGATTGAAGACTAGAAGACTTTTTATGGGATCGATTTGCTCTCACAATTTCCTCGCCGTTGATTTGATCCGGCCAAGTCGAGCCAAAATGGCAAGTGGCCTCCCCAACCTCCCCGCGAGGGGATGGGGCGTCGGAAGGCTACTGAATTTTCACAGCGAAATATAAAATATTTTTTTAAGTAAAATCAAGTCAATCAATCAACAGGCTGCGCATAATGGAATACTAGAAGACTATTAATGGGATCAAATCGTTCTCCCGAACTCCTCGTCATCGATTTAATCCGACCGAGCTGAGCCAAAAGGGCAAGTGCTTTCCCGTACCTCCCCTTGTGAGGAGGGGATGCCAGGAGGCTTCCGAAATTTGGACTGAACACAAGGGGCATGAACTTCGACCTGAATGAACTCTAAAAGACTTAATTTGAAATGGAACATACACAAGGAACTCTAAACTAATAAATGCACACATTGTTTAAAATTACGGAATACGAGGCTCGCCTTTGCGCAATTCCAATGAAAAACGCCTCGAGGCTTGCGCTTAGATTTATTTTACGAGGCTTACGCCACAGCTTGGTTGAGGCCCGCCTTGAGGTGCACCTCGCTCACTGGCATGAGGCTTACGCCTCATCCTATATATATAAAACTTACGAAAATCCTAAAGTAAAGCCCCAAACAAATCACACTTCGTGCATCCCCGAGTCGCAGCAACTTCTTCTCAACTATCTTAACCTCTAGCCCATTGCATTGCCACAGCCACCACCATCATAGACGTCATCAAGTATCACTTGAAAGCCGCACACTACCACCTCTAAAAATTTTGGAGTATTAATCTCATCTTTATGTTGATGAAAAACATTTATGAAAGAGGAAGATGCTTGAAATAAATGAAGAAACATATTAGGAGGCATTGGACTCCACTGAATGAGACAAGGGAGAGAACAATTTATTATAATGATGACTCAAATAAAGATCCTCTCAGTGATTACAATACAGATGATTTTCTAGTTGTTGCCAACTATTTCAGCCTTATTTAGAAATTAAATGTAGTTGAGTAGGGAACTGAGAAAGAAAGAATTTGGAGTTGAACTTAATGTTATATGATATTTTTATGTAGTTTCTATATTTAATAATTTTTTTCTTATGTAATATTTGTATTTTAATTATATTTCATACAATTTATCACTAGCCACTTTACTTCTTGTGCAATTGTTTGGTTCATATTCATATCATTGTGTTACTTCATAGTTCAATATAAAGATAATATGTCATCTTTTAACATATTATTTGTGTATTATATAAAAAAATACTTTTAACAATTATTTGCACTTAACACAATTTTTTTATCTTGAGGCTCACGCCTCAAAACGTCTTGAGGCTTATGCCTTGCCTCACGAACAAAAAAAGCCTCAATTCCTATTTGCGCAATTTTAAACATTGAATGCACAATAAAAATGAAAATACAAATGATAGATGACGGTTCAAAATAATTAAATGAATACTAATGAGCAACTACAAGCAAAGAACACCATTAGATATTTAATGTAGATGGAAATTTGCCAACCAACACATATAGAGAGACGAACAGTGAATGTAATACATCAACAATCTATGTTGGCCTACAGAAAAATAGACCAAACTCTTGCAATGATAACAGGGGATATACAATGATTGCAAAGATGTTCTCATAGTCAATATCAGTCGAGCATCTAGAAAGTACATACGTGTTTCTACGAACTGTCGTAGGAGATCCACCATATATCCAATGTATTACCTACAAGAAAATACAAGGACTATGTAGACACGAGCACCTGTTAGCATTAATGGGAGATTTGACACAATCACAACAAACTTATGAGTATAATCGACAACAAGTAATGGAGGCTATGTCACCCGTGCAGCCAATCTCCATACAATGTCAATCAAATACATTGATCCCTTACAAATAATGTCAAACAACATACAACAACTGTAGGCCTCCATGAATCATAACAGGAGATTCATTGGTGCACTACAATCAACCTGCAGAAAGCAATAAGTAGTGCACAACAGTCTACCTGTATAAAACAACGGACAAATAATCACAGTACGATGCAACGCCACCAGATCTGCAACACTCATAGAAGCAGACAAAAGGCGCCTACAAGATGAACGCCACGCCACCGGATCTGCAACATGTGTAGAAGCGAACAGAAGACATTCTTAGGACCTTCAATAAAGTCTTAGGCATTTTCTAAATAAAATCACTTGCGCAAATGGATCATATTTAAATATTTTAAAATCTTCCCTTATGTATTAAATATAACTTCCTAAACTAAAGTGCAGAATCCCGTATGTGCTCCGACAAATGCAATATATTTACAAACGCAATGTCTGAGAATGCTGTGCGGGTCAAATCTTTAAGTTTTCTCCTCTACGAAAAGACAAGAGTCGACCTAACTTGAATAATAAAATGCCCCCCAAATACTCGCATGGGCCCCGATGAGTGTGTTATGAAAATACACGTGACGTGTAGGGATGATGCGTGGGTCAACAAGTGAAGTCAAGTATGAACTCGATCCTCTGTCGGCAAGTTGATAAAGTCAACAATGTTCAATTCACAAATGTAAATGCCCATAAGTCTTCCCGATGATGGTCGTGTTGATCGAAAATCTCAACCGGATGAGTCAAATCTCAAATCCAACAAAAGTCTAAATCCCTGAAATGAAATCTATTATCTTAAAAACTTAAAACTAAAACCAATCCACCTTTCACAACCATTTGTCGGTGGTGGTAAATTTAAAATTAACCTCAGCTCATAAAGAGCGAATGTTGTGTCGGGTGTATCACTAAGTTTATCCTCAAATAGTCTCTTGCTAGTATGGACGTGGCACATGCCCTCTATTCGGGTGATTTTGCCACAAAATGGCACCATTATATTACGATCACGGTCAAAGCCTGTATGTTCCCTAACAGCTTTAAACGCTCGAGTGATGAATCATAAGGTATATTCGATAGGCAAAAAGCCCTCTGTCAGCTAATGTGGATTGAGATCTATCCCCTTAAACAAACACAAACCCAGGTCTATAAGGTATCCTTGGATGAAGCAACCCATGGATGCAGATAAGATGCCTTCTATCATGTTGGGTCAACTACCTCCTCTGACTAAGTAGACAAGGGACTATGACAGTCAGGGACGATGAAACCATGGGTGATCGGGCTCGTCCTCATTCCCCCCATCATCAATTTTAAGTTTATGGTGATAAATTTTAAATCTCAAACTATAAAATTCATATCTCAAATTCAAACCCTAGAATTATTGTTATTATGCGTTAGATTTATAATCTATGTGACCTCTTTAATGACTAGCTTTAATCGAAAGTTCTCTTGTTATTAGGAGGGGTAATTAACTGTAGGGGCTTGCGCCTATAGGAAATTAGAACTCAGATAAAAAAGTCCCATAAAAATGAGGTCAAAATCTATGGGTATTGTCTTATCTAAAACCCAATATGCATTCTGAAAATTCACCCAGAACCTAAGCTCATTAAAACTCGCCGCCATCAATTACACAAACAAACAAAGAAAAGAGATATGGCGCGAAGAGGCTGGGGCAATCGCATCACGAAAATTTTGAAGCCCACAGACCCCTTCATCACCTCCCCTTCTCTCTAAGATCCTTTTACATTTTCATTGAGATTTTCCATAGGTTGTTTCTCTCAACAACTTCTAGAAATCCTTTTCTAGTTTTTTAAATCTCACACAAGGTCTTATTAATCATATAAAAAGTCACATCAAAGAATTGATCCAACATCAACTTATACTAATCCTATAGTGCCTACATTCCAACATTGATTACTATCAAGCACAACTTTGGCAGTACTAGTCCTTACCATCCACTGTAATTATTGTGCTTGATCATGCACATCCACCAACAATGAAGTTCATTAATGAGGAAATTTTGAGTTTAGCGCTTAAATCTCTTTATTTATGACTACTATCAAAAATTAAAAAAAAATTTAAAATAGTCCCTTGACTATTCATGTGCAGTCAATTTAGTCTTAGAGTTATCACATTACTTAAATTTAGTACATCAAATATATAAATTGATCCAAAATGGTCCCTTCCATTGTAACTGTGATATAAAATTGATCCCAATTTAGTTACTTGACCATATAAATACCCTAATTTAGTCCCAAATGGATTATATTAAATTGAAGCAACATGATACTCTGGAACTAAATTGTTCATATACAAATAATCGGGACTATTTTGATGTTTACCCATATTAAAAATGATGTGAGCATCTCGGATTTTGGGTAAAGAGAGGGGATAGCACCTCGCACACCGACCAAACAAATGACATTACTAAGGTGACATATGGAAAGCATATTTCCTTAAGGTGCTAGCTAGTGAAGTAAAAGACTTGCCTTTTAATTAAAAGATGGATATTCATGCTTTTAAATTTGAAGGTGAAATAATTTTTATAATGATATGAGAATATGTGAAAACATGTTTAGATTCAAAGAAAAAAGAATGAATGCTCATTAACAAATCAATCAAATTTAGGTGCAACAACACCAAGTTCTGGAATACCAAAGCTTGAAAATGAAGAGGATGAATAAAAATTAGTTCAAGTATATATATATATATATATATATATATATATATATATATATATATATATATAATGGCTACAAATTTAATGATAGTAAAGAGAACATGGATATGATATAGATGTAATAGATAATGTAAAAAAGAGTGCATTGTACCTAGGATATGCATGCTATAAAACTTTAATAGTTTAACCATATTGATTTAAAACAAACTATTTAACAAGATTTTTGAACTTGGAATACAATAAAATTTGTAGATTTATTATATTTCCATCATAACTTTATGTGATGATTATCATTTTATACACTTCAAACTATCCCCATGATTAAAATAAATTTATAAATAATATATCTATTTTTCATTTAGCACACATGTTGTTGATCGAGTGCCTACAAGCACTTGGTCCCTCAAGCATTGGGTAGCCATATTTGTTGACGTACAATTTCATGTCGATCCAAATCAGATCGCGCCGGTTCGAGCCCGACTAGTCTCGATGGTGCTTGATCAATTTAATTGATCGTCGTCGAGGCGAAATTGACCCGAAGTAAACCCAAATTTAATTAAATTAAATTCATTTTAATTTAATTTAATCAAATCAACCCAAATCGAACCCCATCGAGCATCGTCGAGCCCAATTCAATGCAATTCGATGCAATTCGGTGCCAATTCGAGTTTAATTTCATGAAATTAAATTGATCGGACCCAATCAGACTTAAACCGACCAAATCGATTCAAGTTGAGTCCAATCCGGACTCAATTCCAGCTCTAATTTGTCAATTTGGGCTGAAGTTGGTTCTAAAACAAAAATCTGAGATCTAGGGCTAAGATTTTGCTTGAAATCTCACCCAATCTCACATCAAATCCATCAGAGAATCCACTCAAGTGGATTTTCCCTCGTTTCCCGCAATGAGGGCTCCGATTGGATCCTTTGGGCGGTGAGGCTACCTGGCCTTGAGACCTCCAAGAGGGAACAAAAGGGGATAGGGAGCCATTCGGCTCCCCCGTGTGTGCGGTTCTCGCCTGTCCCAGACAGAGTGGGAGAAGGAAAGGGGGGGAGAGCCTTTCGGCTCTCTGATTCTGCGTTCGTCCCAGCCAAAGCCAAAGAGAGGGAGAAGGAGAGGGAGGCGGAGCAGAGGTCCTCCTGCGTGCGGCCCTACCTAGCCGCCGATTTCATCTAGAGACCCAAACGAGTCCAGCCGAAGGGAGGAAGAGGGTCAGCCGAACCAGCATGTGTTCCCTTGCTGTTGTTTCTTTCTCTCATAGACCAAAAGAGAGCAATCTTTCTATGTTTTCCTACATTCCTCCATGTGGAAGAGCATAGACTTGCTCTTTTCCTTCTCTTGAGCAAAAGGGGAAGTGTAGGAGTACGGTGGAGGCACCCGGAGGCCTTTTGTTCGCTGTAGAGACTTCTTCTCCTCCTTTTTACTCCAACAAACTCGGGACAATAAAGTCAACAGTCTACGCATTCAAACAGCCAAGACAGCAGTCCAGAACTTCTTGGACAGCAGATTTGTCTTCCATAAACGCTTGGACAGCATCTACGCAGTCTCCAAAGGCTTTCAAACAGTGAAAGCTGCTGTTTGGAGTGTCTTGGACAGCAAAGGAGGCCTCCGGAGCGTCTTAGACAGATAAAAACCACTTCCGGGAGCTGTTGGAAGTTTCCAAACAGCAAGGAGAGTCTTTGGAGCAGCTTGGACAGCAAAGGAAGCTTCCAAACAATAGCTTGGAGCCTTCAAAACGCCTTGGACAGCAGCTACGCATCATCCGGGAGCCTTCGAATGTCAAGGACAGCAGATTGGAGCGCTTTGGACAACAAATTCTTCCTCCGGGATAGCTTGGACAGCACTTGGAGCTTGGATTGGAGCACTAGGACAACCCGGGTGAGGTAAAACACTAAAACTTAGTGAGACCTAGGGTCCCCCAAGGCCATTTGATGTGTGGTTGACGTCCCCAAGCCATAGGTGTCTTAGAAACTTAAATTTATGCTTCCCCGAAGTCCCACGGTCGCTGTCCTCTTTGTAAACTTGAGGAAATCCGGTGATTTTTGCCAAGTTGCTCTCATGTGAGAGCCAAAAGGAAATGACGATGTGCGTAGGGTCGTTGGATTAGTATCCAACGCCCTCCAAATGCATGCTTTTTTTTTTTTTTTAACTCCAAATGCATGTAATAGCACTCATGTTGTGCCCAATCCATCACCGACAATCATGCCCTAGGGTAGACGCTATCATTTGATCTCAAAGTCAATGATGATGCATAGGTTTGGATTGTAATTAGTTGCATACACTTCTCATTTAAATACATTGTACTGACAAAATTGGCACCCAAATTTAGGAGAGTTTGTATGCATTGAAATTGATAATCTCTATAGTTTTGTTTAATGCATGAATTAAATCTAATTGGTTTGGGCTTTCTAGTCGTTGTAAGACATAGACTTTCAAGGGTCTATGTAGTAAACCACACAACATTAATGATCAATTAAATTTATGTTTTGCATCACATGAAACTTAGAGTGTGAAGTGACAATCTTGAATTGATTGTTAGTTGAAGCGATCTAAGTATATGAGAAAGTTCATAAACTTGAAACTCATCCAAATTGTATGAACCCTTCTTTCAAGTACAAGTCATGGCAAAATTGACTAACAAGTTGCAAAAAATGTGCATATGTGGAATTTTGTGAACTCTAGAAAGCTTTTTGTGAGTGTTTGAATGTGAATTTAATCAACTATTGAAAATATCAAATCATTGTGAGGTCTCCCATAGACTTTTCAAAGTCTATGTTGTAGATTCCACAAAATATATTGTTGGTTAAGTTTATTTATGACATTTTACAAAACAAATACTTGATGGCTTTCAATTATCAAAATTCCCTAATTTGGAGAATCATCTAGACATGCCTGCATTCCTAGGTTCTTCTTAGATCATACCAAATTTAATCTTAAATCTCCTAGAAGTCATAGGGAAAGATCTCCCCTATCCAAGTTTCTAGTCATGCCAAAATTGATTTAGATACATCTCCAAAACATTAGGAAATCATTCTTCTCTCTTCTAATTAAGTCTAAAACACTCTAAAGTGTTGAGTCTAGTGAATAGGTTGTTAGACCTAAGTTAATGTCCCAAGGCTAACCAAGAGGGGGGTGAATTGGTAATTTAAAAATTATACTTATACTCTTGGATTTTTAGAAAACCTTTTTAATTATTTATGCAAGTTAAATTTAAAGTTTAAAAAATAAACTTTTCAACCAGAGTAAACAACTTGCAATGAAATTAAATGCGAAAAAAAAGAAAGAACACACCAGATTTATAATGGTTCGGTCAAATCTTGACCTACATCCACTCCCCGGAGGCACCCCCGAGTATTGCACTAATACCACAAAGTGACTCTCCTTTTGCCCCCACAGCAAGACGGAGAAGCCTGTACAAAATCACTTTCACCTTCCCAGGTACAACGGAGTAGCCGGGTCCTTTGACACCAAAGAGATCTTTTTCTTCTCAAAACTTCCCTCAAGACGACCCTTGAATCCGATGGTACTGAGGTGCAAGTTCGCCGGAGCAACCGTGTGAATATCCCCTCCACACTCCCTTGAAATCCCCTCCAAGGATCTTCTCCCTCTCAAACTCCACCCTTTCCTCTCTCCCTTTCAAGTTCTCTCTTCTAGTTTTCTCAAAAAGAACGAAGACACAATGACTGTCAAAGATAAACTTTGTCGTCCTTTTACACTCTCCAAGTGTCGGCAGAGAACCGGACCGATGTTGTTGAACTTCACTTGAGAGCCTTCAAAGGAGATGGGCAGAAACAAAGATATCTTCTTCTTCAAGTAACCTTGTGAATCCCTCACAAACCCCTCACTTGATCTCTCACTCTTCACTCTTACAATCTCTCCCAAACTCTCACACTCAATGATCCCTCTCAAGAGAAAACAACTCTAAAGGTACTTGTAATAGTTTCTAGGACTCCTTATATAGAAAAGACATGAAAAATCATCCAAAAAACTGCTAATTTCAAGTTTTTCTGCGCAGTGGATCATCCCGTACGATCGTGGATCGTCCTAGATGAATTTTACTTAAATTGTTGGAAACGAACCTTATGTATATTGGTATGAATTATGTTCGTACACGCTAATCATCCCGTACGAACAAAGTTCGTCCGGTACGAAACGGTTATTTCATAGGTCGGTTCCGAAAACTGCAGAACGTTGTCAGAAACTGCCATAGTCGGTTCCCTTCATCCTGGGACAAATTCAGTTCGTCCTGGACGAAATTATACAGAGAGTTTCGTCCTGGACGAAATTATACAGAGAGTTTCGTCCAGAGACGAAGGTTAATTTCGTCCTGTACGATTTTATACAGAGAATTTCGTCCAGAGTCGAACCATGCATTTCATCTGGATGAACAATGCAAAGTGAGAATCCCGAGACGTTCGTCCCGGGACGAATATTAAATTCGTCCTGGACGATTAGGACTTAGAAAAATTTTCTCCCCGCCTGCTCGATCCATTGCTCTTCTTAGGGGTAATTGACATGATCGTCCCGTACGAACTATGTTCGTCCCGTACGATCAGTTCACAAAAATTGTTCCCCAGGTGTGTAAGAATTTAGTCACTCAATTACAATCACTCCCTCTCAAATTTAATTCAAATAAAAAGTACAAGCTTCAAATTTACAAAGTATTTCATGCTGAATTTGATTTGAAGTCTTCGTAGTCTGGAGTTCGATTTTCCTGAAATATTAGTACGCACAATAGGAAAAACAAATCTTCCAAAAATGTTAGGAGATAACAACACATAAAACAATAATATTTGGAATCATCAAAACTATACAAGTTGCAAGAATGTAACATATGCAAATAGCAACTTTCCTAACATAAAGAACGTAGGGAAATTTATTGCAAGTGTGCATTTCCTCTTTCCATAAGTCCAAAACATTGATGGGGAAATGAGGAATTTTCTTTCTCATGCAAATCTCCTTTCAAACTTGATGCTTAGAACTTCCTCAAAGTTCTAAGCTCTATGTTGCATGAGTTCCAACAAGTGTAAAGAGCTTGCTTTCAAGCACTCTTTTCCCTTCATGTGAAATATTTTGGAGCCTCTCCAAAGCTCCAAATGTTCTATCACATGAATCTTCAAGGCTTTAGGACCAAATCCTAAGTCCAAACCTTTATTTGTTAAGATATGAAATTAACAAATGAACAATCCTCTTTCGTGCATAATGCTTGGAGTATTCTCAAAGCTCCAAGTGTTAGGATGCATTAATCATTTGAAACTTGGAACCAAATTCCAAGTTCTCTTACATCTTTTTTTGGGCCCCCAAAACCAATAAACATATTCTCATGCAAGATGTCCTAAGGCTCCTCAAGCCTTTAAATATATCGTTGCATGAGTCCTTTAATTTTAGGACCAAATCCTAAATTCCTTTCATCCTTCATTTGTTGAGTCACAAAATCAACAAATGAATACACCTCTCTCTCATGTATGATACTTCGAAGCCTTCAAAGGCTCAAACCAATATCATTACATGGTGCTAAACCTTAGAAACAAATTCTAAGTCACCCGCCTCTTGTTTGTTGAGACAACTTCAATGAACAATCATATATCCCTCCTTGTGTATGTTAACTTGGATTTACCTAAAATCCTAAGTACATGCCAAGAGACTTTGAACTTGGAATCAAATCCCAAGTTCTTCTCTTCTTTGTTTTTTGAAAAGACAAAATCAACAAACAATTCTCTTCCCATTTCATACATGACTTTTGAAGCCTCTTCAAAGCTTCAAATACTTCATCGCATGTCTCCTAGCCTATCTTAGGAGCTATCACCCATCTTCGTCATGCATTGTGTTATGGATTTATCTAAAATCCTAAAATACATCATGTCTTAAGTTCTTGAACTTAGAAGCAAATTCTAAGTTTCTCCCATCCTATTTGTTGGAACACAAGAAACCAACAAATACCCTTCTCATGCACGTTGTTTTGAGGTATTCAAAAGTTTCAAATATATCATTGCATGAATCATTTAAACTTAAAACCAACTTCATAGTCCCTTTTATCCTATTCATTAGAACATAAAAAATCAATGAATATTCTTTCCAAACATATGACTCAACCCATACATCCCTCCATTCACTTAGCCTAAATTAAGTGAATGACCTCTTCCCTTTGAACATCAAATATTCAAGAAATGTTCATAAGTTTGCAACCCCTAAGTTGCACACCCCTTCCCTCATTTGCCTAGCACAAATTTGATAAATGATTGTGTATCATTGAACACATGGTTCATTGATTTATCCTCCTATATGCAACCCATAGGTTATGTATCTCTTCATCTCTTTCTATGACCCAGATTATAGGAAGATCTTCTCATTTTCCTAACCAAAATTAGGAGAATGTGCATCCTTATTTGAATGTCAAATGTTCAAGAAACTTTCAAAAGTTTGCAACTTCCAAGTTGCATCTTCTTCTCCTCCATTCCTCCAACTCAAATTGGAAGAATGAACATCTTCTTTGGAAACCAAATGTTCAAAGGAACTCCTCCAATTTATAATCCCTAGGTTGCACTTTGGACCACTTCTTTTCTTACAAGCCTAAATTGTAGAAAACCTTTAAACTCATTTTCATTTGCCTAGCTTCAAATTAGGCAAATGAATTTGTCTCTTTGAACATCAAGTGTTCAAGAAACATTCATGAATTTGTAACTCATAAGTTGAATGTTCCTTCTCTCATTTTTACAACTCAAAAGTTGTAAGAAATCCCATCTCTCCTAAGCCTAAGCTAGGAGAGTGCATTTCCCTCTTTGGACAACAAATGCTCAAAGAACTTTCATTGATTTGCAATCTCTAAATTGCATCTCTCCATTCTTTCCTACAAGTCAAAATTGTAGAGAAATTCTCTTCCTACAACCCAAAAGTTGTATGAAACTCTTATTCATTCAACCCATATTGAGTGAATTAAACCTGTGACAAATCACCTATTTGTTGAATCAAAATCATCAAATAGTTTAATCTAAATCATTCATTTGTTGAACCAAACTCAATAAATAATTCCATGTTGAGCAAAGGAATCAAAATCCTAGCTTTCTTTCATTCTCCTAACCTAAACTAGGTGAAAGAGTTCCTCTCTTTGGACACCCGAAAGTCCAAAGAATCCTTGATGTATAGACCAAACCTACACATCATTATCTTATGTTTGCTTAATCTAAATTTAACAAACTAAATACTCATCATTGAACATAAAAGTTCAATGATAATCCCTCTTGATTTATAACCCCAAAGTTACAAATCTTTCTAACATATTGAGCTAAACTCAATAAGTGACTTACCTTATTTGCTTGATCCAAATTAAGCAAATGAAACCCAACTCCTTGAATACAAAAATTCAAGGAGGCATCCTTTTGATTTGTGGCCTCAAAGCTACTAATCTCTACTTACTTCTATAAGTTCCAAAGGCCTTACAAGATGTATATCCTATCCCAAAAGCTATAGGTTCTCGCTCTCCTACAACTTTGGAGTTCTCGCTCTCCTCCAACTCCAAAGTTGTTGGAGACTTCCCCTCTTTAGCTCCAAAAGCTAAAAGGAATTTTCCAACATTTAGCCCAAAAGTTAAATGTTGAATTCCTACTTTCTCTTCTTAGCTCCAAAAGCTAAGGAGAATTTCTCAACATCTAGCCCAAAAGCTATTGTTGGACTCCTTTCTTAGACCAAAAATCTAAGCAATCACTTTCATTCAACCTAAATTGAGTGATCTCTCCTATGACATTTAAAATGCTAAACACATAGATGTCCCTTAGGAATTATCCAATTTGTTGAAGTTCATCCTACTCTATTGGATGAATTTCACCAAATCCTAAGTGCAACCCCTTAGGCATATTTATCTTATCATATTAGATAGACATTTCTCTTATTCAAACACTAAAAGAACTCCAAAATACTTAAAAAATCACTTAGGTTTCTTTTGATACAATGATCAATCATGCCCCCCCAAAAGGTGAGTGCCTACATCATTGTATCTTAGGATTCATAAGTAATAAACTTGCCCAAAAGCAAGTAGTGATTACTTTATGGATTCTTCATAATCCTACTAAATATGAAACATTTAAAAATCAAATAAAATCTTTAAGTCACAAACAACTTAAAGTGAAACCACATTTGGATAAAGATCAAACATCTTCATTCCAAAATAAACCAAACACCTTTATTGTGACATGTCATACAGATCTCACACACTTAGATGCACAACCCTTAGGCATGCTAGGATCATGATTTTTCTTTTTGTGTGCATGTGATTGATGATTTGGTGTCATTGTCCTTGGATTGTCTGTGTTGTGGGCATTTGCCCTTAAGTGGATAGTGTATAAATATATAAGTTCTTCTTGCAGGTGGTCATATCAAAAAGGGGGTGCTCATAAATAATAAATTACTTATATGACAGGTGTTGCTTAAAACTCCCCAAAAGATATGACAAATACTAGGTAAATTTTGGATGTGTGCTTTATTATATAAACTGCTTATAATCTATTGCAAGTTTGAGTCTTTTACATTTTCTAAATGTATTTGATAGAAGTAGGAATTGTATCAAAATTATGGGGGTTTGGAGCAAAAGAATGAAGTGGACTAGAAGGATGTATCTGTCAAAGGCGAAGCCCTATGTTCATTCAGAAGTCAAGAGCCTAAAGACCCCCCCCAAGTAGTCTGTAATAATTTGACTGGGTTGTATAATGGTAGGCAACTCAGCTGTCAAAACTGTTTGTAATAACTTAGACTCTGTTTACATTACTTGCATTTTATTTATAAATAAAAGCATGTTTGATTGTTTACTTGGGTGCACAATAGAAAAGCATGCATTTTTCCTAGATTTATTTCTTTGCTTTTGCTTGGGTGTGACCTCTACTTGTGATGCGATAGGCTCTTAGGAGAAAACTAAGTTTTATACCCATTAAAATATAATCAATCTAAAAATTGATTTAGGCTTCATGTTTTTCAAATAAGAAAATTTTGCATGGCTCCCTCCAAGAAGCCAAGTTTTCCAAATTTAAAACAATCATGCATGACCAAAAGTGTTACATATAGAAAACCCTCATTTAAGGACTAGATAAAAAAAATCTATGTTCTTTATGAGTCAGCATATACATACCTTCATACATTGATATCATTACCTCAAAGCCAAGTTATAAGCCCTACTTTCTAAATAAAAATAGTCATCCACTCCACATTTGTATTAAGACCGAATAACATGATTTTAAAATCACTTAGGTGAGTCTAACTGGTAGCCCTTCCCAGACAGGATAGTAAATTCAGAAGTCGGGCAGATTATACCTCATATGAGGTGTAATTTATAAGTTCCTTTACATTTCGTTAGACTTAGGTTCGAGGCACTACCTATCGGTAGTCCTCACCTTAGTTTTAGGGTCTAAGGAAATAGTTGATTTCAAATCACTATATAAACCCTCACCATTCGGGCAATTCCTCCAACATGCGTTGTTGGAATGTAGGCCCCAAAGTTGTAATAAAAATATCAACATAAATAAAAATTAGACTTCTAAAATATAAAGCCCAGCATAGGATAGTTTAAGCACCTCTAAGATTTCTCAGAATCAAGTGCTCCTATTTCACCTCCCTTGGCTCTCATTTCAAATCTAATTCTAAATTGATCTTCTCACCTCCTTAAAATTCCTAAAGGCCAAAACTCTTTAAATAAGTCTTTCATGGATTTAAAAATCAAATTTTAGCCAACATTTAAATGACTTTCAAAAACAAAAAAACCATTAGTTTAATCAAAAGTCTTCTCAAGTCAAAGCTTGAGATTTAATTAACCATAGGGACTTACCCTTATGGGACGTATGTACCCCAGGAATAAATAAACCCCATTCGACCAAACATCGAATAGGGAAATTTTTGTTAATTTGTAAATTTTATTATTGAGACCATAAGAAAATGATATTTTTACCCTTCAGGGTAATATATCATCATTCTGAGCATAAAATATGCAATTCGTTTGATGAAACAAAATTCTCCAACAATATTAGCTTAGTGCTCCTAGTACTTTTCAAAATAATATTAGTTATAAAAATATATAGTTTAAAATTTTTGTCATATCAAAATTTATGTGTTTACAATATCATAACTCAAATCAATAAACGGTAAAAAAATATCACCTTTAGAGTGCTAGTTTTATTAATTTTTAATGATATGGGCCTATTACATATAAATGCACAAGAGCTTCGATAGTCCACAAAAAAGATTTGGATATTATTTTTGTAAACAAAAAATAATTTAGTATTATATTAATTTTTCTTAATTCATAATTCACGGCTGGTATCATTTCTATATCAATTAATTCGATCATAAATGTCAATATGCTATCATTTGAGTATTTCATGATAACCTTTCTAAATTAACACAATTTTCAAAAGTCTAGCGTCATACTCATTGTATATAATTTATTAATTAGATCATAAATGTCATCAAGATTGTTGCGAGCTAGAATATACGCAACGATAGGGCTAGAATTTTTCGTCTCAACATTGTACAGATATCCAGCACAAATAGGAAATTAAAAAACACAAGGTTTTTTACCTGGAAAACCCGAGAAAAGGGGAAAAACCAGGGGGCTACGCCCAGTTGAAATAATTCAACTAGAATTTGAATATATTACAAATAACTGGTCCTTGAATTTAAGAAGGATCAGATTACAACAGTCAACTGTTGGATTAAAATCTAGTGACAAGCGGAGATCGAACAGAAATCTGGCGACGTTCGGTGGTCGGGAGGAAATCCGGCATCAGTTGGCGGCCAGGCGGAAGTCTAGAGTCAGTCGGTGGCCGAGCAGAAGTCCGACATTAGTCAGGGGCTGGATGGAAATCCGACATCAGTTGGCGGCCGGGAGAAGTCTGGCGTCAGTCCAGCGATGGTCGGTGATCAAATGGTGGTCGATGAGGAGGCTAGTGTCAAGTGAACTCTAGTTTCTCTCTCTTTCTTGTCTTCTTTGCTTGGTTCCCTTTCCATAAGGAATGAGATGTCTATTTATAGTTTTCTGAGAGTGGCATGGTTAGTAAATAAGAGGGAGATCAAGGGTATGTTGTTAGGAGTGGTTTAAATGGACCGTCGATATTGATCCCCTTGATCGTGGACCATTTATTGAGCATTTGAATGTCTTAATGATATCAAAATTTGATAATCTTACACTCGTTGGATTTGTCTCGTTGAGCCACTCAATTCGACTATAAGCGTGTCATGTTTGGAAATCGTTTGTTCATCCAAATAATTGTTTGAACTTTCCAAATGCGCTTTGGGTCTTCAATTTGGACCCATTTGGGCTCGAATTTGAGTAGAATTTGGTGTTGTTGGGTTTGTATTTTTGAGACTTTAAGTTGCTGTAAGTTTGCTAAAATCGGAGTTTGGATGGTCCTAGATTTAATTTTGGAAGCTTTCAACTTGATTTAATCTTAAGATTCGTGCCTGATCAACATAATTTTTTGATGATATATCAAAGATATTAGTGTTATTGCTATTATTGTTTTTGCTTATCTTTCATAGCAATACCCTTCTTTTGAATTATTAATATTTCATTTTGACAGCATCACTTACCTTCTCCTTAAATGATTATTGCTCGACATCAGTTGTCAAACAAATAACCCCAAACAATAAGGATGTTGACCTCCACAGAAAGTTAAAAAAAAAGTGGGAATCTAGAAAATTCAGCTAAAATTTCACTAACATCGTACCCGTCAAAGGATCCCCGAAATTCCGCACACCTCGAACTGTCGAACCAGCAAATCCCGCTGCAGTTGTGTCTCTTCCCAGGTATCTTGCAAGCTTACCTCGAGCGTAGTGTTATTCGCGTAAATAAAATAAGAGATGAAGGTCTTCAGTGAGGCTTCTTCTCTCGCATATGAAATCCCAACTCCCGTCATCTTCTACCCCTGTTCTAATCGCCATCTCAACCTCCTCCAAGTTTCATATGTCCGCCTTTTCTTCCTGGATCAAGCCCCAACCGAAGACTTCTGCTCTTCTCCAACCCATAGCCGACCTCTTCAAGTGGCAATCCACGAGCATCCCAAGCTCTTCTAACCGAACCCAACCCTTACCTCACTCACTGCCAACCCAAACTCTCACCTGATCTTCTACTCCAGTTGAAAGCCTATTCCAACCCAGAGAGAGAGAGAAGTAGCTCTCCATACCTGTTCCGAACACCAATCAGCCAAGCAAGCTCCTGCCGACTTCAACCCACAAGCCTCCGACCTTATGCCCTAGTCCCGACGTGTGACCGACTCTGCTCTTTCTTTGTATATATATATATATATATATATATATATATATATATATATATATATATATATATATATATATATATATATATATATATAATTATTATTTAAAAAAAAAGAGATAAGAGAAATATTTTTTAGCATTTTGATTCGTCATCACTTGTTATAGCCAAGGTATAAGTTATAAAACCCCGAAAGCCCACCTTCAACGTTTGCAGCGAGACAAAATAATCACATATACATGCTTCTGTTAGTGTGGTAGGAGAAAATGCGTCACGGTGCTCTCAATGAAGGGGGTGATCCAAAAACTAGATTTTGATGTTAGCGGTGCTCTGGAAAATCTCCTATACATGCCTTTATTGAGCGTGGTGGGATGGGAACCCGGGGCAACGCCTGCGGCGAGGTAGGATTTACTTATAAGTACCCTGTACGGGGGAAAATAACTGTGCTTTCACAGGTACCCTCGTCGACCCCATACACGTTTTAATTAGCGTGGTTGGAATGAAGACACGGCCGCGGTGTCTAAGGACACCTACCATACACGCTTTTATTAGCGTTGTAGGAAAGCCGAGACTCTTGTAGTTTTCTCCTAAATGGAGGAGACACTGGGAGGCTGCCAAAATTATGTTTGAAGATGTACAAGGACTTTGACAAACTGCAGGGGACTTTATTGGGACATAGAACTTAAACTTGCTACTTAAACAACAAAGAACCTGGATCAACTTTGAATAGTAGGGAACCAGACATTGAACTAGAAAATGCACATTGTCAATTAAAATGCAAATCAATTGGACTTCTAAGTGATAAATGCATAACTACACTAAAACTACAAATGATAAATGATCTTGATCATCCGAATGAACATTTGTGGAGCAAAGGATTTGTAAAATATCATGTACTTAATGACATCAATGGAATATATTAGAGTTGTCATTTCAATTTGAATGCAAATACTAACTAAAGAATATCATTCATTCAAATCTCATGTAAATGAGCAAGGATCCATGCATATGAAATCCCAACTCCCGTCATCTTCTACCCCTGTTCTAATCGCCATCTCAACCTCCTCCAAGTTTCATATGTCCGCCTTTTCTTCCTGGATCAAGCCCCAACCGAAGACTTCTGCTCTTCTCCAACCCATAGCCGACCTCTTCAAGTGGCAATCCACGAGCATCCCAAGCTCTTCTAACCGAACCCAACCCTTACCTCACTCACTGCCAACCCAAACTCTCACCTGATCTTCTACTCCAGTTGAAAGCCTATTCCAACCCAGAGAGAGAGAGAAGTAGCTCTCCATACCTGTTCCGAACACCAATCAGCCAAGCAAGCTCCTGCCGACTTCAACCCACAAGCCTCCGACCTTATGCCCTAGTCCCGACGTGTGACCGACTCTGCTCTTTCTTTGTATATATATATATATATATATATATATATATATATATATATATATATATATATATATATATATATATATATATATATATATATATATATATATATATATATAATTATTATTTAAAAAAAAAGAGATAAGAGAAATATTTTTTAGCATTTTGATTCGTCATCACTTGTTATAGCCAAGGTATAAGTTATAAAACCCCGAAAGCCCACCTTCAACGTTTGCAGCGAGACAAAATAATCACATATACATGCTTCTGTTAGTGTGGTAGGAGAAAATGCGTCACGGTGCTCTCAATGAAGGGGGTGATCCAAAAACTAGATTTTGATGTTAGCGGTGCTCTGGAAAATCTCCTATACATGCCTTTATTGAGCGTGGTGGGATGGGAACCCGGGGCAACGCCTGCGGCGAGGTAGGATTTACTTATAAGTACCCTGTACGGGGGAAAATAACTGTGCTTTCACAGGTACCCTCGTCGACCCCATACACGTTTTTAATTAGCGTGGTTGGAATGAAGACACGGCCGCGGTGTCTAAGGACACCTACCATACACGCTTTTATTAGCGTTGTAGGAAAGCCGAGACTCTTGTAGTTTTCTCCTAAATGGAGGAGACACTGGGAGGCTGCCAAAATTATGTTTGAAGATGTACAAGGACTTTGACAAACTGCAGGGGACTTTATTGGGACATAGAACTTAAACTTGCTACTTAAACAACAAAGAACCTGGATCAACTTTGAATAGTAGGGAACCAGACATTGAACTAGAAAATGCACATTGTCAATTAAAATGCAAATCAATTGGACTTCTAAGTGATAAATGCATAACTACACTAAAACTACAAATGATAAATGATCTTGATCATCCGAATGAACATTTGTGGAGCAAAGGATTTGTAAAATATCATGTACTTAATGACATCAATGGAATATATTAGAGTTGTCATTTCAATTTGAATGCAAATACTAACTAAAGAATATCATTCATTCAAATCTCATGTAAATGAGCAAGGATCCATGCATAAATTCATTACAAATTTTGCCATGAATATTTTTAAATAATGACAATTAGCTTGTAAGAGTTATTTCAATTGGGATGAAAATGTCAATGAATGGGGACATCAAGTTCATTACAAATCATATGTAAGAGCAAAGAACTTCAAAGTATAACTTGTTTGCAAGAAAAAAGAAAATTGTGAAGGATATGTTTGGTCACAAAAGCCATGGCATGATCTCTTTGTGACATGATAATAGACTCGTAGCATTGGATTTAACTCATCCTCAGGCAATAATCAATATGGGCATGTATAGTTTGATCATAGGTGAAGATAAACAAACGTTGCAAACCATATGAAGACAACAATAATGGATTATGATATATGCATCTATCATCCAAACAAGCGCATTACTCTCCTACAAGTAAAGATGGAGAATAGGCTGCAAATACAAGCTCCTATGAGCTATTACAAAAGCTCATCATATGTACAACACGTTATCTACAAGCAAATACAGAACAAATGCAACAAATGTGGTAGTACCCTGTGAATAACAAATGAAAGCATTAGAGCAAGAAAATTGAAGCTGATGATAATGGAAACCACGTAGAAAGATGTAGTAATCCCTGCCACATTCACTTGCAAACAACATAAAGGAGAAAGGTCCTACACGATCTAAGTAAGGTTTAGATAAGCATAAAGGGATTGTCGAGGAATATAGTATGACCAATAGTCAACATCAAGATTCAAATAATCACATTAAATATGTATGCAAAAAGTAATGAGAAGTACATTGCTGATGTGATGAATCTCTTGAGTGTACAAGAGTTATGCGAAAGGTCCTTTGCGAGCAAAGATAAAGATTCACAGTGTATCGGATGCCCACAAACAAGAGTAGAAGAAGAACAATAGGTTAAAAACAACTACGAGTCGTTGCAGTAAATCTGTTGTATGAACAACAAACTGTCTACGAACATCGAATGGCTACAACGAATGTAAATGCCTACGAATTGCGGAGGGAGACTTGTCGTACATACGGCATGCATCTAAGGATAAATATAGAAGATCTGTAATCAATTACTCCGTAATATAAATACGTCAATTTATCTACAAATCAAAGTAAGTGATACACATTAGATGCAGATGGTCACAAGCTGATATGAAAGACTCATTCCACATTCAATCTGCAGTGAAAATGACAAGTTATTGAGTCAAGATAGTGGTCATTGATTTCGAAATACAGGTCATTGATAAGGACACAATCATCCAAGGTTGAAATGATTGATTCTTTATTTAAGCCAACAACATAAGATAATGATGATGGTATAATCAAGGAGTTGCCCACTAATTCCTATACGAGTCCTAGGAAGAGAAAACCATATCAAATCATTATGAAGTGAATGAATCTCAGTTCAACCAAGTTTTGAACATTGAGTTGGAAAATGCTATGGAGGCTTGCAAGTTTCTTGATGAACAGTGGTCGTGCATCCAACATACCTTTTACGTACACATATTGAAGTACTACAACAAACACAAACTTCTACAAGTCGTCGTAGAAGACTTGTCAAATGTCTAAAATATACCCGCATATGCACCGTAATTTGTATACACATAGGTATACAAACGGGGTAAGTGCAATCATAAAACCCGCATAGGCCCCCGATGAGCGTGTTATTGGTATACACGTGACATCAAGGGATATTGCGCGGGTTCATAAATGAAAGTAGTTCAAGCCCGATTCTCCTATATGAATATCTAGGAGTCGACACGGCTCGGATTATCAAACAAATATACGATCAAGATGAAAACAATAATATCTATTTTATACATTCATATAAGGCCTTCAAGGTCTCCAACAAAGAAAATTCATCAACAAAAAGGCAAAGCCGGCAATAAAATTCGATCATCTGTCGACAAGTAGACAAAGTCGACAAGGTTCAATTTACAAATGAAAATAACCCCAAATACCCCAATGATAGCCGTGTTGAATGCAAATCTCAACCGGAGGGGTTCATTCCAAATATTTCAAATGTCATCCCAAATATCCGAAGATCCAAAAATCTTGAGATCATCTAAATCCAAAATATTAAAAATTGAAACTCAATCATCAACCAATGTTTAAAATTGCGTATTCGGGTATTGAGGCGTTTTTCATTCGTGAGGTGAGTCGTAAGCCTCAAGGCGTTTTGAGGTGTAAGCCTCAAAATCAAAAGATTGCGTAGATATAAAATGATAAATTTTTTATATACTAATGAGTGAATAATATAAAACATAAAAAAGCATAAGATATGAAGTGAAATCAAAATATCTCAATAATAAGACAACATGAAATATAATTCAACTCAAAATTCTATTTCCCAAATCCCAGTATTCTTTTTATTAACATATAATTCTAATTTCCAAAAATAAATAGCAATTACATATCACATAAGAACTCATAAATCATTAGCACTGTCATCACTAAGGGGTTCTTTATTTGAATCATCATTATGGTGAACTGCTCTCTCCCTTTCCTCCTTCCTATAAAGTCCAATTTCGGGCATTTACTTCAAGATTTATGTAAGTTTTAATATATATAGCGTGAGGCGTAAGCCTCATGCCAGTGAGGCGAAGCGGGCCTCAACCAAGTTGAGGCGCAAGCCTCATAAAAGAAACTCATAAGCATCGATGCGTTTTTTTACTTGAATTGCGCAAAGGCGAGCCTCATATTGCGCAATTTTAAACCATGTCATCAACCACTCAAAGCAAAATCCATCCACCGTCCGTAATAGTTTGCCGAGGTGGACAAATTCAAATATAACTTCAGCTCACATGGAACTAAATGCTAGTCGAAAATATCACTATGATTCATTCTCAAACAGTCTCGTGTCAGTAAGGACGTGGTATGTGTTCTCTGACCGATGATTTTGCAGCCAAATGGCACCATAGGATAAACAGTTATAACCCGGGACCCTCTGAACCGAGTGGTTTTTCCGTCAAATGGCACTAATAAATTATGGTTATAGCCAGAGCCAATACGTTTCTTAGTGGCATCAAATCCTTGAGATATGAATCAATATGATATGATTGATATGACACAAAGTCTTCTGTTAACTAAGGTGGATTTAAATTTGTCCCCTTAGATAAACACTCCCACCAGGTCTACAAGGTCCCCTTGGACGAAGCAACCCATGACTGCCGACAAGAATCCTTCTGTTAGGTTGGGTCGACTACCTCCTCTGACTAAGTAGACCATGGACCACGATGACCCAGGAAAATGGAACCATGGTATCTTGATCGAGTCCATCATCCATTCCCCCAGCATATGCTTTTAAGTGCAAAAAGATAAAATTTCTATTTTAAATATCAAACCTTGAACTTCCAACATCCAAGCCCATGGTACTACTATATGCCAGATGCATGTATTTTTTATGTATCTGGTTGACGACTAGCCTTAATCAAAAGTTCTCTCTCGTGATCGAGAGGGGTAATTAACCAGAACTCAGATCATAATGTCCTCGCAAAATGAGGGCGAAACCTTTGGGTAGTGTATTATCTACAAACTCATCTGCCTTCCAAAATTTACCCCGAAACTTAATTTCATTAAAACTCCCTCGACCCGAAGAAAAGCAAGAGGGGGAGGCTGAGGCTGAATTTTAGGAGCCCACAAAGGAAAACCCACATGACTCCTACCCATTTATATCCAACCCTAAATATAAAAACAATCATTTGAACCCGTTCATTCTCTAAAATTTAAACTACAGAAATATATATGGCATACTTTCCTATAGACCATTTTATATCATATTGTAGACTGCAATAAGTCTGTAATAACATCATAATCTTCAAGAAAAAATTGCCTCACCACTGAACACACTTTATAATGCCACTAACCACTAGACACAACAACGTCCAAGACAATTGTCATAGGTCCTTCCAACCTTGGTATCTGTTTCGAGACAAGTTAAGTAATAGAGAAAGAAGAGGTTCAAGTAGAGGCAAGTCCCAAATTAAACTAAAGCAAGTAAACCTATGCCTAATACTGCAAATAAGCTTAAAATTAGCTCAAATCAAAATCCATTTGAACCAAATTGATGTGATCATACTCATATTCGAGCAATTGTCCTACTGTTTTTCCTACTATGGGAGATCCCTATCTCTACGATGAGCTTCCTACAACTTTCTTATCTTCAACTGTGTTCACATTCATAAACATATGATGGATATTGCTTCTAGTTACAATCTTAATGAGGATTGTCAACGTATATTCCGAGTTCGATTAGATTATTTCTAGTCCTACAAATATGCTATGACTGTGGTCCTTCCTAGTTACTCCTATTCTCTAATCTTTTGAAGTATGTGAAAGTGCCTATTATTCATAAGCTTCCTTATCACAATATCTATCACACGACACTTTAATATATTTCTTATGAAGCATATAAAAATAATATTATAAATTAATAAAAAAGTTACTTTTAAATGCTCAAATTCTTTTTTTCTCTTTTTGGGAGTTTAGTCCTTGATCAATTGTAACACTTGAAGTATTTCAAAAGAGATCATATTTTTGTTTACACATTAGAGTCAACTATCAGTGAGTTCTTTGCTTCACTATTTCACTTTTTCTTCAATTCAATCATTTATTGTTGTTGGTTGAAAGTTCAACTGATTTTCTCAAATTTACTACAGCCTGATTTTTCGACTTTGCACGAAATTCCGATCCATTGCATAACATGATCTATAGTTTTATTGCCACTAATTTCTTTTATAAAGCCAAAATGTTTTTGTTTGAATTGAATTTTTTCCTTAGTTGTTTATTTGTTGCATCAGTTGATCGCATATAAATCTACATCATATGATAGATGTTAGAAACCCTATATCCTAGAACATCCTACATCAAAAGTTTACAATAATTCATTTTTGGCAAGATTCTTAAATCCCACAATAAGAATCTGTAAGTTCAAACTTCTGGATGTTGTCCCCACTCATTAAATTAAACATTGTTAAAGGTTCAAAACTTACTCTAGTACTATCATTGTCATCACTAAATTGTTATTTTCATCACCTAACATTAGTTTCACCTTGTTTGATGCATGATATATCTTGCAAATGCTTTCAATCAAGCTAAAGAATGTGTATAATTTTGTTGATATCATAATTGAAATTCTAATATATGACTACTTGACAATTTTTTAAATCATGCCTTTCTACATCAAAGTTAGTTCTTGAATTGGTTTGCATTTTGGAGATCTCTTAAGTTACATGATTATTTAGAACTAATTCGTTTTCAATTTACTCAAAAAATAAAAACAAGAAAAAGTTCCTCAAACAAGGCAACCAAAATCTACCTCTTTTGTTGCCAATGAAAAAAAAAATACAACAACAATATCAAGCCCTTCTCCCACTATGTGGGGTCAACTACATGAATCCTTTTTCTCCATTGTATTCTACTAAAATTTAAATTCTCATTTAAATATTAGAAATGACCTTTTTTTATTAGATTTAAATGAGAATTTGACTCTTAATAGGATACAATGGAGATAAAAGATTCATGTAACTGACCCCATGTAGTGGGATAAAGGCTTAATGTTGTTGTTATTGTTGTTCTATTTCCTAATTTCATATAGTTTCTGATAGATCATTTTATAGGATTGTATAAAAATACTTTCGTGTTGAAAGAAAAAACACTCCAAACAATTTTTGTCAAAGACAAATAAAAACCTAACGAGAATCATAAATTCCTACCATTAAGCCCCATGACATGCACAAAATTATAGACAAAACTAAGATAAAGAAAGTAGGGAACATAAGAGACATTTTCTAGCACTAATGCTGCCGATAAAAACAAACATAATCATGCAAGATCCAACCAGACAAAGCAGCTATACTGAGCAAGCACTTGAACAATAGCCCTGCACAAAACGTTATGGTCTTGGCACTATAATAGCATTTTGTTGACCTTCATCTCATGTTAGACAAGCAATTTCTCTACCAATTCATTCAAATAATAATAAAATGCTAATAAAAATAATAATAATAAGTACTCACATTCCCCACGATGGTCCTTGACCATGAAGGCTTCCGTCCTTGCTTCTCTAACTCTAATACCGTTTAAGTGACAATCCACAATTCTTGCCCCAAGTCTAAATTTCCGACTCCTTGTCCAGCTAGAATTATCTGTAAATGAAAGCTCCCCAGCGGCACCAATCCCCTCATGGAGATCAAGAAAAATATCACCCATCAGGAGTGATCTCTTTCCATCCCTTTCTTTTACAACATTGCTTTTAAACTCCTCAATGGTCCAATTCCCGTGTTCATTGCCTTCAAAGTCACCCTCTAAAACTACTATTTCAACCTTCATTAAGGACTCAGGACCGGACGTGACTCTTTCTCCAGTCAATGTATCAACTAAAGCTACAGTTATAGAAGACGAGTCTTCTCCATCAATTCTGGTACCAGTAAATATTGGAAGAGACAGCTTATTCAAGAACTGTAGTTGTAAATTTCTGGAGCAAGCTGGATTTATCTGCTTTCCACATTCTCTGATATTAAAAAACAGGTAGGATTGAACATAAATCCATCAACTAATTATAGGAAAGAGAAAAGTTGAAAAACGGTAATCCTGAAAATTTTAAATAAAGCATAAAACGAGAAACCATTATGTCTAAGTTACTAAACATTAAATTAAAAGAAAAAGGAGCAGAAAATTTTTCTTTTGGTTACAACAGAGAAAATATTCGCTAAGAGCTGCTAGTGCATACCTTGACATGCTAGCCAAGTGATTTGCTAGTGCCAATTCAACTTCTTCTTTCACCTGGTAATAAGCACAACAAAACGCGAGTTACTCCTGCTTTTCAGATATTCATGCATACTTCAAGTACAAGCTAATCTTTAATTTTTGTAATAAGCATATAGCATGATCTTTATGCATTATATTTATTTTCTATAAATTAAACTATTAATCTATTTTCTAATTATGAAGCAAAATTTATAATCCAAACCAAAAATAAAAAATAAAACAAATTAATAGCAGCTTACGTAATTCTACTCGTATGCAGCTATTCTTGATTGTTCTACTTGTAAAAGAACCCGTTTGCTACTTTCTAGTCCCACTTATAATTAGCCATAATTAACACAATAATTCAAACTATCCAGATAATGAGGGGATGAGATGAAATACTATTCTTTAGCATGCCGATCTTAGCAATTGCGGAATTGTATTCCGCTCACAGCAGTTTGGGTTTGTAGTTTTTTCTTCTTTTCGAGTATTTTAATGATAGTAGTACCAATAACAAAAGGATAACTGAGCAATCTAGCACAGAATTGAATTGCAGGCAATCTCCAGTAAGCTGGTAAACCAGATTGCTTTTCATAAGCCTTAAGTGAGTTGTTGTCATGGAGCTTGTTTGTGATTCAGAGAAAATTTAAGAAATTAACTTTTATGGGCCATGGGCAATCAGTAATAAATGATTATGTTCAAATCTAACCCAACATGTTTTTTAATCACACTGTCAAATGCCTGAGTTAAAATCAAACCAACTTGCGCTTACACCTTAAAAATACCAAGAACCCAATTCCTTCACCGCCAACTGAACAGGATGTTCAGAGGCCAAAAGGGTGATATATTAAATTTCAAACCATTAAAGAGCATTAATCAAAGTCATCAAAACCACCATATCTAATCAAATTCATCAATATAAAATAATCTACATCACATCACCATCGGTAGCCATGCCTCAATTAGAAGGGGACAGCTTCATGAATCCTTATTCTCCTTTCATTCTTGTTGAGTTATGCATTGAGATGTTGAATTCATTTTGAGAATATATTTTTGGCAACTTCTATCTAAGTTATCTTTAGTCTACCCATTTTTCATTTGAATTCTTTCACATTAATTGTGTCTATCTTATTGATATATCTTCTGCTCTCCTTTGTAAGTATCAACACCACTCAAGGCTATTTTCCAATGCCTTACCTCAAATAATAACTTCTCCCAATCCCTTAGATAAAATCATTTATGAATCCAAATTTCCTAATTGTAACACATTCATCTTATAATTCTTACTTCTGACACAACCAATTTGTCCATCAATGATTTGATATAGCATAGCATGTCCAAAAAGGTTAATGAGTACTATAGTGAATACCGGTAGGAAGGTAGCAAATGGTGAAAGGGTGTTTAAAAATTTAGTCAATTTAAACCCAAGATTGCAGACATACGACAAATATTGTACATCAAAGTGTTTTTTGAATGGTCATTAAACTAAAGCATCAGCAAATGCTTCATCTGAGACATGCTCCCCTAACTGCATTTATTGTTCTACGTGTTCTAAAAGCTTCCATGAAACGGTTGTATTAACACTCTCCCAACCCTCTCCTTTTAAATATACCCCAACATTATAGCAAGCATTCCATTAACCAAATTCAAACACCAAGTGCCTTGCCAAATCATGCTGTAAGAAAAATGAAGAATGCAAGCTTACAACTCTCCGAACCAAGGGCTCTAGCGCAGAAAGCAGCCTTTTCAAGGCGTCGGATCTCAATGCCTCCATAAATATCCTGCAAATACATTAAAAAACCATTTTAATGTATAAAAAGGAAAAAAATCAAATTAACAAAGAAGATTTTCACTCCCCGCAAAACGAATGTAACCCAGTATAAATCACAATCAAAATACATCGAGAACGATATCAAAACAAAAGATTCGTACAGCCGAAAGAAAAGGGATGAAACCACCGACCCTCTGAGCGCAGAAACCCTCTGCCTCTTCTCCTCCGGCGAGCCGCCACTATTACCGGACGCGGATCCCTCCACGCGCTCACCCTCGGGTGGAGGCTGCCGCTTCTGCGACATCCCAGAAGCAGACGACGTCGCTAGAACCCAAAGGAGCAGAAGTGAGAAGAAAAGGAGAGAGCTCTCGCCCTCCTCCAGCTCAATTGTTGGCGGCAGATGCCACGCAGACCGTCGGGCGGTAGCTTCCAAAAGCCTCGTCGTCGCCTTCAACACTTGGGCGCTCTATTTATTCTCTTCTCCTTCTTCTCTATCACTTTCCGTCTTTCCCTTTGGTTATCTTCTCGCTCTTCTTTCGCATTGTCTTCTCGATAAAGAAGTGAGCGCCTAATTTCGTAATTTCCAGTACGAGGCAAGGGAAGAAAGTGGGACCCGTTCGATGCGCGTTAGCGTGTATAGCGTGGACGGTGTGGCCGTTCCTGCTGCCAGTTTTCATTGATTGGATTCGACGAACTTTTGGCCGTATACCGAGCTACTGCGCCCACGACAACAGTACACCAATTTGCGTGGAAAGTTTTAAGTGATGGAAATATTCTTCCTCACTAAAAATATGATATTAATTTGATTAGCAAGTAATTTCATTTGTAATGAAGTCATCGAGCATTTGAAAGTAATTTCAATAGCATATAAAATAACTCTAGATAATTCAAATATAGAAAAATATTTTTTTTAAAAAAAAATTAATAACTACTTAAGCATTCATTTTAGGGGTTATCACTCTCTCAATCTATTTAGAAACATAGTTAATTGCTATCAAAGATATTGATTTCTATAAGTTTACGCAAAAGGTTGTATAAAGTTTAAACCCTAAATATAAAAAAATTTAACTTCAAACATATAATTCAAGAGCATTTTGTTTCTTCTAATTATATTACCTACCCTCTCACACCGATCACATCTTTTAACATATTCATTTACATCCCTATTGCATCCTAGAATATTTGTTGCAGTAGATAGAGATATTTATCAATCCATTAACAAATGCTTAGATTTTATTTGATATAAAATTTATAAATTCCACTTAATATGTACAAGTATGCATACCAAATTAAGTAATATAATGATAGAATAGAGTATCAATCCCATGAGAAAAAATATTTACTAGCAAAAACTAGTATTATCTACTTCAACTACAATGATTATCCTACTTAATTGAAATAAGTTTGAGTGAAGATTCAATCTCTTACATATATTGATATTATTCAGAGCATATGTATCATCGACTACTCTATCAAGCGTGAAGAAATAAATGTCAAATTAAACTCTTTCAACTTCAATACCACTCTAAACTTCTATAGTTTACCACCTTATGAAAATCTTAGAAGAGTAAGTAAAATGTGTATTCTTAAAACCCTAACATGATAATTCATATCTATAAATTTGATACATGACAAGCATTATACCTATGCTTGCATTATATCAATCAAACATATCGGGTTGTACATGTTTTCCTATTCTCAGGGTCTACATTACACTTGATATTAACTACACATATGACCAATATGTGCATTAAATGAAACTTGGTATATTTAAAATATCATGAAATTATTGATGAAGAAAATTCATTAGTATTTCATATTTCGTTTATGCCCTCAATCCAAAACTAGAGAATTTAGCTAGAAATGAAGAACAAGTGAAGCAACTTCATTTTCATTAATTTCATAAAGAAAGTACATAAGAAAAGATATCACCAGATAGTTCAATGATCTCCTCTATATTTCTCCTTGAACTTATCGAATTGCTTCTACAAATACAAGCCAAACCTTCTAATGGAATGTATCTACTACTTTTCTTTTATAGTGGGAGTTTTGAAAATTGTTCGATTTTTATTGAATAGAAAATTATGTGGAAAATAGTGTTGTAGTATGATCAAAGTCTTATAACATGGCTATACATAATCTCTGATAATTTGGTTATGTTTTGAAATTTTGAATTTTTATTTAGTAAGAATTTTCATTGCTTACCGTTATATAAATTTGTGTAATTTTGATATAAACTAAATTATGCTTTAGTTGCTACAATGTAATGAAATATGTGTTTGTATGATTGCACTATGTGTATTATGGTTTGAATTGAAAAGTTTTGGAGAAATTATTATATAAAGAGCAATATATTATGGTGCTTGTAATATATGTGTGGCTAAAAAGTTATATTTTTGGGCCTATAAGATATGTTTTGATGACAAAATATTATGTTCTAGAGTCTAAGGGTATGTTCTGGTATTATAAACACAAAGAGAGTCGTAAAGGGCTAAAATCTTTTGAGATTCTATTTGAGATCAGAGAAATCTATTATATTTTATTCTGTGATATAAATTTTAGTTTATTTGGCTTATTAGTATTATTACTTGAATCTGTGGTCAGTTGCATTGCTGGAGTGGCTCTCGCAAATATTTTTGATCTAGCGAAGCTTTCAGAGTTGATGTTGGTTTCATATCTAAGATAACTAAGACTTGGCTATCACTACATATCAATAGTGTAAAATGCCCCCAGCATTGGAAAGGAGTGTAAAGGTGGGGCCTGATAGTGATTTACGAGTTATAATTATTATGCATCCTTCATTATGATTTCTTTTAATGTGTATCTTAAATATACCCTTTGAATATTTATTAGTAGAGTTTTTATAAGCCTATCTAACCATTAAACCATTGAGTTGGCTAAAATAAATCAATTCAAATTTGTCTCCTAGAACACAAATTTCATGAACTCAAAATATCTTATTTAAATATGTGCTCAATTTTATTCCATCATTTATAATGAATAATTTCTCATGTTGAAATTACAACCAATAAAAATGTGTCCTCCATGTATTCATAAATGAAGCCATTCTTCATGATTTTATAAATTATGATAACTAAGTAAATTTTTCATGCACAAGATAGCTCCCCAATAATCTCAAGTTCATCAGATAGCTCCACATGATGTCTAATACCTGCTTTGTTCCTGCTCATTACATAAGTGATGTTTTCCTTCACATTACCTGCAAATAGAATAGGTTCTTATCCCACCAATACAATAAGCTACCTTAGTGAGTACAAGTTATATGTCCTAATGTCCTTTCCATCAATATGTATTACACCATGTAATGGGTTGTAGAAGCACTCGATGAGACTAATAATAGTTGACTTGCTAGAACCGCTTTGACTAACCAATGTAGTGGAAGGACCTGCCTTAATGGAGAGGGAAAATTACTTTAGAATTGGTACATTAGGATGGGTTGGATAAGCATAGTCAATATTATGGAGCTCATTTCACCATTGATAGATTCTACATGGCATCCCTTAGGGTTGTCGGGTTCAATCAGAGTGGAGCTATTTAGAATGACAAAGATAGAAACAATGGTGCTTACGCCATTTGAGAGGTATGATTTTAGAGCTCTAGCTTCAGCTATCACACGACTAATGCCCATTAGGAGTAGGAAGATTTGCATAAATTCTTTGGTTGTGATGCTGCTATTTAAGATTAAAAGGCAACCATACCAAAAGTTAAATGCAACTCTACATAACAAGATGCAGTTTGATCAACCGAGGCCAACTCTAACAACCCTAAACTGACATATTCTATCACTGTGAGGGCCCAATTGGGCTAATTTAAAGAGATCCAAGATTCGATCTTGTGAAGAGAAAGCGACAATGGTTTGTAGGATGTTTATTGCACATGCTACAAGCTTGCTTCTCTCTACTTGGGCCTTGAGTGTTTTCTTAGATGTTTTTTTAGGAGAACAAATCATGTATAGAAGGAGAAGATGATCACTGGTTGTAAGGAATAACTATCGCTAGTCTCTAAGCGATTAATAATAATAAGGTGGCAACAACAGTCATGGTATATATAGTTTGAATAATAAGTGACATACGATCTCCCACCAATGATCGCACTTGTAAAGTAAAATTCAAAGAGTTATATTAGTGTTGCGTCCTGGTAGAGAAAATATAAAGCTTAATTTCTTAATATTGTAAGAAGATTTGACACACATATAAATAAAGAGAGGGTGCAATATTGATAAGAGACACTAGAGTTTTTACATGGAAACCCCTAAAAAATGAGGAAAAATCACGGGGCCTGGCCCAATTTGAAGGAATCCTCTAGTATTTGCAGCCGATTACAAATGAGGTCCTTTCTTGGGAGAAGGCCTTAGCTTAATATAAATCAATAGAGTGCATTATATGGTGGGAATAATAATAATCAATATAGACAGGTTTGTTTGGTCGACAGAACTATAATTGGTAGGCAACATAGGTCAGAAAGATCATGATTAGGTGACAGTGGTCAACCAGACTGTAGTTCATAGGCGATAGAGGTCAGAAGGATAGTTATCTGACTAAAGGATCATAGTCGATGTGTGTTGAAGATAATAAAGACAATAGTATGATGATATAGGTCAGGAAGATCGTTGCTTGGTGACGGAGGCCGGAAGAGTCATAGACGACAATGGCAGTCGGAAGGACCATAGTTTGTAGGATATGGAGGTCAGATGGACTGTTATCTGGTGATGAAGGTCGGAAAGGTATTGATCTTAATTTTTTATTCGTGCCTTTGAGGGTCTTTGGTTGATTTAATTGAGCCACATCGAGCCAAGTTTAATTCTGGTCTATGCTGATTTAGGTCTGATTGAGTTGATTAAAATTTGATTCCATTAAAATTGATTTGATGAAAATTCAATCAAACTCGAATTGACTCAAAATTAGGTTAAATTAGACACGATTACATTCGATTAAATTAGATCCGTTCATTTTAGTCGCGTCGAGTTTGATTTTGGTCGAGTCGAGCTAAACCCGAATTGAGTCAAGTCAGGTTTAGTCTGGATCTAGTTTTAGCCTCATGAGCCCCACTTAATTCCCATTAGAGCTTAATCAACTTTCTAGTTAGTTTGAATTTATTCCCAAATCAAGAAATATGATTGACGGTTACGATCTCCCCGAAATTTGAAATCTGCCATTGTAAGGCACCTCAATCACGTGCTATCTTCATTTAGGTAGGTATTCAGGGAGATTTCAGTAGGGGAAGAATGAGCAGAGTCTGTTTCCATGCTTAGAAGAAGTAGGAAAATTACCCTCGAGCGGAAGAAGGCAGTTTCCCCACTTCTTTTCCTTAGTTCAGCCCACCCTAGACCAGACATTCACACTCAAGCTCTCTCTCTCTCCCCAATTCTCTTTCTCTCATGAGCCTAGGTGGACTGAAACCCCTCCCCATCTCGGTGTCATTCGTGAAGCCTAGGAGAAGAGTCGGATCACCTCCCTTCCTCTCTCGCGATCTCTCTCGTTCGCATAGCCCTAGACAACATCGTTGCTGGACTCATCCGCCTCCCTTGCCCTAACTGAAGCTTCTCCTTCTTCTCACGGACTTTATACAAAAATCCCTATAGCATCTGGGCAGATCCTTCATTGCTTCTTGGTAGAAACTCATGCGTCTTTTATATGGTTTTTCTTGTTGAACTTTGTGGGGGATTGGATGCAGATTTTTCACTAGTTTTATGTTGCAAGTTGATTGGGAGATGAGCTGTGTGCAGATTTTTCACTGGTTTTATGCTCCAAATTGATTTGGAGATGAGTTAGATGCAGGTTTCCGCTTGTTTAAAGTTCCAAACTATTTTTGGGATGAATTAGATGCATTTTTTTATTCTCATTGATTAAGGGACTTGCAATACTATATGTTTTGGCACAAAAGCATGTCTATAAATTTAAGTTAAGGTTTTCTTCAAAGCTTTTGGCAGCCTATGTTGTGGAAGTTGGAAATTTATTGGAAAGCAATCGTGTGTCTTATGTCTTGAATCAATTTTGTGTTGTGATGATGGCATGCTCTTTTTTCATGAGTTTTGGAAGCAAAAAATGACATAAGAATTCATTTTGACATAAGAGTTGAGTTTGTAAACTCATGTGCTGTTGAGTCGCTTGGAAGGGTATATGAATGTTGGAGATGTTCATAAGGCTTTTATAAAGTATTTTGGAGAAAGTGTTGGAGAATGGTAAAGTGATTTAAATGTGAGGTTTTGCATAGATTCATGTACGATATTGCTTTATATTGGTTGGAGTATATCCTTGAATTTCGGAATGAATGAAGTTGCATTGAATTATTTTTTTCTAATTTTTTGAGGATAATATTGGGCCGGACTATGAACACATTTGAATTCTTCTTTTATTGGAGTTTCATGTGAAAATTATGTTGGTAATTATCTTGAAATGCCTCTTGAGTTTTGGAGAACGAATTGGCATCAAACTATCTTTCTTTCTTTTTTTCTTTCCAATAACATGAGATTGACTTTTGAATTTTTGGCAAATGGTTGTATATTTGGCTTAAGAGTAGGTTCATGAATTTGAGTTGAAATTTTCTTTTTGAAATCTTTAATGTCATACAGCATGGATGATAGAATTTTTTGAAAAGTGTTGAGATAGTTGCTACTTAGTTCTTGCGTATTTGATATTCTTGCAACTTATATATTTTTTATGATTCCAAATATTATTATTTTGATTATTATTTCTCCTAACATATTTTGAAAGAATTATTTTGCTCTTGTGTGTACTAACATTTCAGGAAAATCATACTCCAGATATTTGAAGACTTCAAATCAAGATCAGTTTAGAGTTTATTGTAATTGAAGTGTATTTTTCATTTTATTGAGTCTGAAAGAGTGTGATTGTAATTGAGTAACTGAGCACACACACACTGGGGAAGAGTTTTAAAATTTATATTTTTTTAACTGATCGTACTATATGATATCCATTCGTATAGGACGATCTGGTTAGTTATTTTCCCCGATGAGCTGTCAAACGAAAAAAATGAAATTTTTTTTAAAGTATGGATCATATTGTACGAACCTAGTTCGTACATGCCTTATATAGTACAAAATGGACGGGTCCTTGTTCGCTCAAATAAATTTTTTCTAAGTATGGATCGTACTGTATGAATCTAATTCGTACATGCATTCCAAAGTACGAAATGGGTCCTTATTCGCTCAAATAAATTTTTTTCTAAGTATGGATCATACTATACGAACCCAGTTCGTACATGCCTTCTAGAATACAAAATTGTGAGGTCCCATTTCATCCTGATGTTTTGTTCAGATGAATTTGAAAAATTTTATAATTTATCATACCGGATAATGACATCATCGTACGTACACCATTCAGAGTACGAAATTGTGGGGCTCCTTTTCATACTGACAAACTCAAAAATTTTTCCAACTATTTGTACCGGACAATGATCATATACGAAATGATTTCTAACCTATTCATAACAAGTTCGTATGCAACAGTTTTTAAACTATTTGTATGTAAGAACTCTGATCGTATTGTACGATCATTGATGCTCAAAATTAAAAATTTCAGTTTTATGGATAGTTTTTTTTGTGTCTTTTGTATAAAAGGTCCACTAAAACTGACATGAAAAAGTCTTATCTTCGTAATTTTTTAAGGGCAATTGAAAGAGAGAGTGTGAGAGAGTGTTTGAGAGAGATTTCTTACAAGTAGAGTGTGAAGGGTTCACAAGGTTACTCAAAGGTGAGGATATCTTTATAATTTTTTTATCACTCTTTCTCTTGTCTTTCTAGATTGTTCGTGTGAAGATCTTTGAAGAAGATCCGGTACTCTGCCGAAACTTGGAGGGTATGAAAAGACGAAAGATCTCTGCCTACACTTGTAGGGTGTGAAAGGATGAAGGTTCTCTACCTACACTTAGAGGGTATAAAAAGATGAAGATTCTCTACCTACACTTGGAGGGTGTAAAAGGATGACGGTTCTCTGGCGCACCAGGGAATTGTGGAAGAGAGGTTTTTATCAAGGCTTCTCTGCCTTGTTGTGGGGGCAAAAGGAGAGTCACTTTGGTAAAAGTGTAATACATGAAGAGGGAGTCTTTAGGGAGTGCATGTAGGTCGTGTTTGACAGAACTACTATAAAGTTTTGTGTCTTTTTAATTCTGCATTTATTAACTACAAGTTATTTATTTATGGTTGAAAAGTTATTTTGAAACTTTAATTAACTTGCTTTAAAAAATCAATGATTTTCATATTTTAAATCCAAGAAAATTTTTAAATTATCAATTCACCCTCCCTCTTGGTTAGCCTTGGGACAATAACTTAGGCTTAATAACCTAATCAAGTTTCAACAAGTGGTATCAGAGCTTTATTTTAAAACTATAAGTTTGGATTATTTTTTGATAAATGAGAATGACTATTTTTGGATATTGAAACACACCTGAAGGGTATTCAATCACTAGACCTCCATTATTTGACAATATTTCTTTTAATTTTTAGAAAACATGCCTGTTTACTTTTCCACAATCACTAGATTATCGCATGTGGATTTTAGTTTAAGAAGGGTATTAAAAACCAATTGGATTGGTTAATGGCGTTAAAGTTGAAACACCCATTGCTAATTGGACTGTAGAACAACGTGACTTAGCATAGTTAAATGCTAAATGCCTAAAAAGTTTCTTTTGTGCACTTAAGTCAGAAGATTACATGCGGGTTTTCACTTGCAAAAGTGGAAATGACATATAGGATAGACTTTATATTACTAATGAAGGGACTAATAAAATAAAGTAATATAGACTAAAATTTTGTTACATGATTATGAATTATTTTGTATGAAACCAAATGAATCTATTTCCGAAATGTATACAAGATTCACTCAAATAGTCACTTCTTTGCATGCATTAGTTAGGAAATTAATGAATGCTGAATTAGTGAATAAAATACTTCGATATTTGCCTACTGCTTATGATGCTAAGATAACTACTATAATAGAGTCAAAAGATTTAAATGTTTACTCTATTGACAATCTTCTTAGATCACTAATTACTTACGAGCAAGGAGTGAGTCAAAAAAAATTTGATGTAGGAGAAAAATGAAAGGAGAAGAATATAGAACTATAAGTGGAGGAATCAGAGAGTGATCAGTCACAACTTGAGGATGAGGATGAGATTGCTTTGATGATTAGAAAATTCAAGAGCTTTCTTAAAAAGAAGTAGAGGAGTCGCCTGTAGTGGAACAGAGGTAAGTTTAATAAAAATGTTAAGGTTTCTAATGATATGATTTGCTATGAATGCAGGAAATCTGGACATATAAAATTGGATTGCCCCAATCTCAAAGCCACTCCTAGCAAGGAGAAGGTAGAGGAGAAAGCAAATGTTAAAAAGGACAAGAAGAGATTTCAAAGGGCTTTTCGGGCGGACTCAGCTTCAGATTCATCAGAAACAGAAAAGGAGGAAGAAGTCACCACAATCTTGATCAGTTAGATCAAGAAGAGGTATGTGACCTGACTTATAATAAATTGTTAGAAATTTCTAAAAGAATTTATGATGCATATAGAAAGCTTAAAGAAAATGCTTGCTAGTATAAATCTTGAAATGCAAGAATTGCAAAAAGAATATGAAATCCTTAGGAAAGATCATGCATTGATAGATAACAATCACATGATCTTACTTGATAAATTTGATGACTTGAACAAAAAGAATAATCTTTTAAAATCATCATATGCTCATTTGGAAAAAGAGATTAAAAATTTTAAGGATGAGTCAAAGAATAGAGAGCATTATTTAAAATATGATATTAATATCTTGAAAAATGTAAACATATTTCTTAAGTTGAAAGTGAAACTCTTGAAGAAAATAGGATATCCTCAATACTAAAGATTTTATAAAACTTAATTTGAGGTCAAAAATTTTACAACCCAGGAAAAGATAAATTTACTATAGAATATTAAGAAATAAATGTTATTATTATGGCATAATTGGACAAATTCCACACACTTGTACTTTGGATAGAAAAACACATTTAATATGAAAATCTAAGATGCCTAAATATAGACATATCATACATGCATCTAGTTTTATTTTGTCAAAAGGAGAACCCAAACTTGTTTGGATTCCTAAGTCTAACATTTGATTATTTTATAGGAACGCTTTCATACAAGGCCTCATGAGAGTATTTAGTACCAAGATAGTGGTTGCTCAAAGAATATGATTGGAGACACTAAGCAATTTATATCGTTGGAAGCGAGAAGTGGAGGCAAGGTTACACTTGGAGATAACACCACTAGGAAAGTGGTTGGATCATGTATGATTAGAAACTTGCAAAATTTTTACATAGAAAATGTACTACTAATATAAGGTTTAAAACATAATTTGTTAAATATAAGTTAGCTCTATAATAAAGGGTACAAAGTAATTTTTTTTTTTCACTAGCTGCATATTAAGCCTGAATGGTAATGATATTTTGTATGGAAAAAGGACAAACAATATTTATATGCTAGATTTGAATTGTATTTCAGTTCCTAATACTTTTTATTTGAAATCTGTTTCTAATGATTCATGGTTATGACATAGGAGACTCTATCACTATAGCATGAAAAACCTTAGGAAAATTACCCAAAAGGATTTGGTTAGAGGTATACAAAAATTAGACTTTACTAAGGATCACCTTTCAGATGCATACTAATTAAGAAAATAGGTGAAGTCCTCTTTTCATTCCAATAAGGATCTTAGAACTAGTAAATCTTTGGAGATTATTCATATGGATATTTTTAGATCGGTTAGCACTATTGATCTAGGAGGAAAGGTATATGAATTTGTGATTGTGGATGATTTCTCAAGATTCATATGAGTTAAATTTTTATTTCATAAGAGTGAGTTATTTGAGGAATTTAGATATTTTTTAACTTGGATTCAGAGGAAATTAGGGTGTGAGATTTTAACAATACAAAGTGATAACGGTGGTGAATTTGAAAATAAAAAATTTAAGGATTTTTGTAACGAGAGGGATTAATTATATTTTTTTTGCACCTAGAACCCCTTAGCAGAATGTGGTAGTCGAAAGAAAGAATATAATATTAATTGAAGGTGCTAGAGCTATGTTGGCTGAATATTCTCTTCCTAAATATTTTTGGGCTGAAGTAGTTAGCAGTGTATGTTATATTTTGAATAATGTGAACATTAGATTAAAATTAAATAAAATACCCTATTAGCTTCTTAAGAGGAGAACACCTAACTTGTCATATTTGCATATTTTTGAATGTAAGGTGTTCATACATAATAATGGAAAATATTATTTAGGAAAATTTGATCCAAAATGATATGAAGGAATTTTTCTTGGATACTCTAATGTTGGAAAATCTTATAGAGTATTTAATAAAAGAACTTTAGTAGTTGAGGAGACCACACATGTTGTACTTAATGAATATGAAATTTTAGGAGAGCCAATTTTGAAAGAAGATGATTTGGAAAATAACTTTCAAAGGATTGAGAAGATTAATTTGGAAGAAAATTTGGAGATTGAAAACCCTTTACCTAGAGATTTAAGATTTTCTAAAAATCACCCTAAGGAATTAATTTTAGGTGAACCTAATGAGAGTGCTAGGACCAAGCATGGATTAAGCAAAGAAGTCAATCATTCTACTTTTATTTCGATGATAGAACCCATAAATATAAATCAAGCACTTCCGGATAAATTTTGGATATTGGCAATGCAAGAAGAGTTAAATTAATTTTGGAGAAATAATGTTTGTAAATTAATTACAATGCCAAAAGATCAAAGTATAGTTGGAACTAAGTGAGTATTTAAAAATAAAATAAATGACTTAGGAGTTGTAGTTAGAAATAAGGCTGGATTGGTGGCTAAGGGGTATAATAAGATTGAAGGGATTGATTTTAAGGAGAATTTTTCCTATGTAGCGGGACTTGAAGCAATTAGGGTTTTGTTAGTGTTGACCTCATTTTTGTATGAGGTCACTAAGACCCATCCAGAATCCAGATTTAATCCTAGACCCTAGGATCCACTCTAGACCTTAGGATCCTTCTAGATCCAAGACCTTAGAGCCTATTCTAGAGCCTAGGATTCCCTTAAATCCTAGATCTTAGAATTCTTCTAGATCTTAGGATCACTCCAACTTCAAATCAATCTCCACCCTTGATCAACCTCAAATTTAAATCAATTCCTATATTTGATCCACTCCGATTTCAATTTGATTCTTACCTCTGATCAATTTAAATCTCAAACTTCATTCAATTCAAATCCAAATTATTTCAAACTTTGACTCAATCCACTTGAGAATCCAAGTTTCAACCTAGACTTTAATCCCACCTTTAATCTAGCTTTGACCTTATCCATCCATTAACAATCACAACATGATTGTAAATGACTTGGATAATTCAATATTAATCATTCAAACTTGAAAGTTATTCCAAATCCAGAAACCCAGACTCAAATCCAAAGCCTTAAGGCCTTGTCCTAAAGGCCCTTTTCAGAGAATTTTCAAACATTCCAAAATCCAGTCTAATGGCCTCTGATTCAGGGTCTGTCACTTACAAAGTGATAAGACATGTCTCTAGAGGCTACCCTCCAATTTTGAGCCCATTCTGAGGTCTTTAACCTCAGAATTTGAATTAAAATCCAAAGGCTGTGAAACCTTCAAATATTTACAGCCTATGCCACTGAGCCTAACCCCTTTGAGATCTTGATCTTGGAATCCTTATCAAAGTCTCCAATCACTTCCAGACTCTTGATTTTAACCCATTGAGCAGTAAACTGCATTTTTCAGAACAATTTTTGACCCTAGTTGACCAATAGGTCAAAATTGACCAAAATACCCTTATAGGATTTCGAATGCCCATTTCAATTCAAATCAATTCCAAACCCTTTGAAACCACTTCCAATGAATTTTAAATGTTAAACTGAACTTGATGAACTCAAACCCAAACCTTGGGTCAACTTGGTTGACCAAGTCAACCAAGTTTGACCCATGGACCCATACACCCTTCCTCTTTCAAATTTTTGAATCAAGTCCATTCCAAGTTCTTTGAATGTATGGGATGACCCCTTGGGTACCCAAGAGACCCCTCTTGGTGACCCAAGCCTTGGGCTCACTTGGGTTGGCCATATGGCTTGACCCAAGTGACCAAGAAGAGGCCTCCCTTGAGCCATCTTTTGATCTTAACCAAATTGAATCCAAATCAGGGTGCCATTGGGTTCCTATGGACCCAACACACCTTCCTTGATTAGCCCATGCCTTGGGCTAGCTTGGGTCAAGAGTTAGGCTAGCCCAAAGTGCCCAAAAACACTTGGGATTGAGCTAAATCTCAACCTAAGCCCAATTGAGCTTGACCAACACCTCCCATAGGTGGCCCTAGGTTCAATGCACCTTCTTCAGCCAGCCCATGCCTTGGGCTAGCTTGGGTCAAGAGTTAGGCTAGCCCAAAGTGCCCAAAAACACTTGGGATTGAGCCATCTCCCTGTCCAGATCAAATTAGACCCAATTGCCGCTTGCATTGGGTGCACCAGACCCAGACCCACTTCCCACCTCAAGCCCAGGGTCTGGCCTGACCTGGGTTGAGCCCAAATCGACCCGAACCGAGCAGGTTTGGATCCACCCGAGCCATCTTTTAATCCAGATCAAATTCAACCCAATTGCCACTTGCATTGGGTGCACCAGACCCAGACCTGCCTCCCATACCAAACCCAGGGTCTGATCTGACCTGAATCGGGCTCACTTCGACTCGAACCAAGAAGGTTCGAGCCCAACCGAGCCACCGGATCGACCCCAGCTTCCCCAGGCCAAATTGGCTCCACATTTAGCTCCAGCATGTCCCCATCGGCCTTCCCTGGTCAATCCGACCCAGACCATGGCCGGCGGCGGTCGGAACCAATGGAGAGCAAGTTCCGGTGGTCCCCCCAGGCCGGTCCTGACCGAAAGCCTTCCAAAGGCTGTGGCTCGCCGGCTTGAGGCTCACGAGCTCTCTGGAATGGTGCTCCTTTCCACTTGGCATCAATCCGAGACCTCCTCCGATTCAATCCTGGCCGTCCGAGCTCGCGGGAGGAGGCTGAATAGGGTGGTGCTCCCTAAGGCTCGCGAGACGCTCTCAGAGTTTTCAAACGGTTCCCCAGAGCTCCCTCGATCTCCCAGCACCTTCCTTCGAGCTCCCAGACCGTCCCTTCCATCGCTTCGAGCGAACTCCGGCGAAAGGCTTCTGCATCCCGCTCGAAGTTACACCTCCAGCCGTCCTCCAGTCGCAGTCTCTGAAGGAAACCTGCTCGCCTTCGTCCCCTTAAGCTTCCAGATATAGAAGCTCATTCGTTGAGGCTTTCTCTGCGGTAATTCCTCCATCCCGAGCTCCCTAGTTAGGTAGTCCGGTCAAGTGTGAAGGAAACCTTCACCCCAGCGGATTTCCACTGTTGGATTGAAGGTTTCCACCCCCCTGATCCTCCCTGTGAAATTTCGTCGAAGTTCGCCGGTGCGATTGCTCGGATCACGCCGGAGAACGTTCACGGCTTCGGGCAAAGGCGGAGGTTGAAGACGAAATCTCAGCCGTTGATTTCGATCAACGGCTTGGATTAGATCCCGCGGTCCCGGAGCGCGTTTAATCCCAGCCGTTCGATCCGCCATCTGACGGCTGTGGTTAATCCGGCCGTTAACAGTTAGCGCCAATCATTGCCTGGCGAATCAGCGCGCGCCGCGTGGATAACGGGCGCTGACTGTGTAATTGCCGGATTAATTAAATCCAGAAATTCAAGGGAACTTCAAAAATTCATAACTCCCTGCACACTTGTCCAAATTAGGTGTTCTTAGGCTCATTGGAAAGGTCTCATGGAGCAATACAAAAGCCCTATGGTTCCAGACTCTGGTTAGGTCAATATTAGGTTTAATTTTACTTTGAGCATATTATGAATTTCTTTAATTACTTCTTGAATACATGTTCACCAGGTCTGGAATTTTGGGAGAATGAAATTGGACATGTTTCTGACATGTCCAAATTTTATCTCCCCTTTTTATGTTGTTCAAGGGCATTTTCCCCAATTTTTAAGTTTAAGGGTCATGGTTTGACCCTTAAATTCAAAGAGGGATTTAGACCTATCCAATGGGATTTAGGGTGTGATTTTTGGTGTGCTGATGATGTTTAGGGTAAGGAGTGTAGAGCCACTGATTTTGCCCCAATCCAAGCCTAGGATAGATCCTTATAGTGATTTGAAGGTGACTTAGAGCTCACCTTGGGTGGTTTAGTTAACCACCTTAGAGTACTCCTTTTGAGCCCAAATTTTGTGGGTTTAGGCCTTAGGATTAGGTGATCCTTTGGTCTAAGTTTCACCACATTTGGGGTTCATTTGGTTTCCCAAGTAGGAGCCACAATAATTCCCCTTAGAAATCCCTTTTAGCCTTAATAAAATTCTAATAAATTTGGTTTAATTCTTAAAAATTCCTCCAAACATCTCTAATTAACCTCAATTTATCTCTTAATCATTAAAAATTAAAATCACTTTAATTTGACATTAAAATCCATTTTAACTTAATTTTAATCAAAATCAATGTTTAATCCATTTTAATTAATTAAAAATTATTAAAAATCCCAAAAAATCTTTAAACACTTGCTGATCTCTCCTTAGATCATTTCTGATCTTTGTAGTTGATTTCAAGAAGTTTGGGACTCATTTGGGATCAAATCACTAAAATGACCCTTAATTGAAACAATTTAATAATTTCAATAAATACCCAAACTTCCAAAATTCATAACTAATTATAGAAAATTCCAAATCAATCAAACTCAGTGGCTAATGAATCTAATTAAAATCTAGTTTTTTTTTAAGAATTTCAAACCCCCAAAATCTGGTCAAAGTCAAAAAGTCAACATTTTGGTCAACCCTAGGTCAAAACCGGGTTAAAACTTCTAAAAATCATAACTTTTGATAGAAAATTCCAAATTGAGTGTACCAACTGTCTAACAACTCATAATTAGGTCTAGTATTTTAATAAAATACAAACATTCCAGAATTTGGGCTTAATCAAAAATTCAACTTTCAACCCCTTAATTAAATGATTAAAATATTCTAAAAAATTCATAAAATTTTAAAATCATTCTAAAACTCAGAAAATATTGGTTTAATGCTTAAAACACTTAACAAATCCTTTAAAACACAACAACCACCCTAAAGTTGAAGTTTATTGGCTGGACTACTCCGGGCTGCGGGGCTAAGTGTCCTAAGGAGGCTGGTTCCTCGAGCCTGGTGGCACAACGCCACGAATGGATTCTAAGGGGTGTTAAATCTTAAAATAGATTTTTTTTTTAATTATTTAACATTTTAAAAATCCCTAATTCAATTACATTAATTTGGTTTATCGGCTGGACTACTCCGGGCTGCGGGGCTAAGTGTCCTAAGGAGGCTGGTTCCTCGAGCCTGGTGGCACAACGCCACGAATCAATTAATGGAAAACTTAAATTAATCAAACTTTAAAAATCAGCGACCAACTCCCTTTAATATTAATCCACTCTTTTAATTCTAACCAATTTAAATCAACTTAATCAACCCCGATTGCTACTGGGTAACCCAGGCCTACGAGGCTATTAGCTTAGCCCCAAGGAAGGTGAAATAAACTTCACGGCCTCGGTGTGAAACAAAGGTAGTAATCATTTAATTTTTAAAATATGTCTAATTAAAATTCTTAATTCATTAATATTTAAATTTTAATCTAAACTCCCCCCTTTCTAAGCCTTAACAAATCCAAACTTTTAGACAACTTCAATTAATAACCCGCTTTAGGATCTACCCCAGCCACACGACCTTTCTCACACACTTTAGATGATGTGCTAGGACAACCAACTCTAGATCTAGGTTAGGCCGGTGTTTACTTTACTACTGTGTGCCGGGTTTTTCGTAGTTTTCACTGCATGTTGTGGATGAAATTGCTTTGCTGTGTCTTCTTACTTTTTCTGTACTCTGTGGATGGATTGATGTGTTTGGCGACTAGATTACCCTTAGGTTAGGTACGATCTGGATGTTGACACAATTTTCTGCAGGTGGCCACGCTCATGCAGGGCAATATAAAAAGGGGGCAAATAAAAAATGCATAAATATTATAAACTCTTTGCACAGGTGCTTCAGCTGCTAAAGCCCCCAAATCATAAAAAGAGCGTGGCCAGCGTGTTTACTTTCTTTTCTGCTCATATACAACTGCTTGGGAATAACTGCTTTATTTATATTAATTGCTTAGGATAACCCTGCAGGTGAGTCTAGATTTTTATTTTGATATCAATGTAATTTGTGTAAGTGTCAAGTGTTGTGAAAGTTTATTTTGAGTTGGGATACATAGATCCAAAGCTTGGATTCCAAAGAGGAAAGGATACCCCTTTGGGGAACACTCCTTTTCCATTTGGAAATCCAAATTTGGATCATACCTCTTTCTTACCCAAAGAGGAAAGAGTGGCCTTCGCCTTTGAGGGAAGTGCCCTCTTGTCCATTTGGGTAATCCACTACGAAGATTTCAAGAAGATTGAAGAAAAGGAGTCAAAAGAAGAATAAAATTGAAGATTTGAAGATTTGAAGATTGAGAGTATCCCACTCAAAAAGAACTTGCGTCATTACTAGGTTTAGAATCCGGGTTGTTGTCAGTGGTGCCCGGCCACTTTACTTTCTGTAATATTCTGGTTTGTAATAAGCAAGGCAATTCTGCCTATGGACATTTATTAATTAATTTGTATTTGATGTGATGATTTGATTGCCTTTAGGATTACTTGTTTTTACTAGTTTTTTTGGCGATTGCATGCCGCTCTTTGTTTTCGCCTGGATACGTGAGGCTCGTGAGGGTGTGAAAGTTTTGTACTCATAATTCTAAAAGTCTAAAATTTTAGTGAGTCTAAATAACATAGAAAGATAACGAATATAGGGAATTAGCCGGGGATCGACCCCGGGGTCGCATGCATATTTTTGCATTCTTCTTTCCTTGTTTTAGACCCTTCCCCGCCTGCGGGTAGAGTCCGGATAGTCTGACCTATGAGGACGAGGTGCCGGACCTGGGGAAGTCCAGTCTTCTAAAAAATTATTTTATAAGCCTGTTTTTAAAAATTTCAAGCATATTTGATTTGAGGTTGTCAACCAGCATGCATTGCATTAGATACAAATTAAAGAGTCAAAATTTTAATTTCATAGTCCTTAGCATTTTAGCATCCAACATAAGTCAAAGGGGTCAAATAGGAGAATCTCTAGATGTCGGCCCCAACTCTCCAAAACTTTAATTACAACGTCCCTACCACTCTTTCATAAAAGACCGGACTCATCTCTTTTAAATCGATTAGGCGGTTAGTTGGCTCCCCAATCCAGGCCGGGGTAAGTCTAGGTTTTGCACTGCATTAGTTAGGATCGGACGACTGTGGTCCAGTGTCCAAAATAGATTTAGGATCCGGGGCAGATCTTTGATTATAAGACCCCAAACTTCGGGAATCTAGTCCCAATTTTCTAATAAAATACTTAACTCTAATTAAAGCTTCATTTCAATCCTAAAACATAAAGCCCAACACTTAGGCTAAGTTGGGACACTTCCGGATGATTCTGGAATCTCAAGGTGTCCCCTACCTCTCCTCTAACTCCGTTAATAACTGCTCAATTTTGAACCATTCCCTTTTGAGTTTCCAAAATTCACTTCTCTTTTTGATATCACTCCTAGAAATTCTAACAAAATTTTGCCGTTATTTTAATCGAGAGTTTTCGTAGGAGACCTCGTTTTCTTACGATGTAATTAACTACGAGGGCTTGCGCTCGTAGGAGATTTAGAACCACACACGCACCTGATTTTAAAATTGATTTTTCAAAACTCAATTGGATTTCTTTGGAAAAACTTAAAATACTAGTGATTATTATTATCATATTTAAAGAATTATCATCGAACGATATTTTCTCCCTTCCGAGAGATATATCTTTCTTTGATAAGGCTTTGGATGTGAACCTAACGATCACACTTCTTGAATATTGTAGCTGGATATTCAGTTGAACCTCATTTTGACCCTTCGGGGTCATATGAATTTCTCTTTAGCATCCGCTCACAATATTCAAGATGAATTTCATAATTCTAAATCTGAACGCCGTTATGAAATTTTATTTTCATCTTTCGAGGTGATATATTCTTTCTAACAGGATGATTCAATTTTAGAATTAGAATTTAACTTTAATTCCCAAAGAAAACCAATATTTTCAAAACATATTTTCAAAATTCCACCAACAAAAAAATGGCACGCCCGGTGGGACAAATCTCTCTCTCCATCTTTAATAATGGCGAAATTTTGTTTCATCGGTAGTTTTAACTATCATTTCTTCCGTTGGTCCCTCTGCTCATTTCTTCCTTGGGTGAGTGTGGCCAACATCTAAAATAATAACAAAATATTAAAAGAGAGGTTCCACCTCCAAATTTGGTTTTATTTAGATTTTTGTTCTGATTTTGACCTTCTGCCCCAGCATAGCCTGTGAGGCGACAGTGTCAAATCAGATCTCTGGATATCCTTTTTAATTTTATGGATTTATGGTCGATAAATTTCTCGTTCAACATATAAATCCTTAAAATTGAAAAGAATTCAAAATTTTTGACTTCATTCCAAACTTTTTAGTTTTAACCCCCTCATTTCCCCTTTGACTTCTAAGGGTGGGGAGGGTTAAACTATTCCTTCTTACTTGGGCTTTCTCACAATTCCATAAGCCTTCGGGCAAGGGGAAACTCTGTCCGTTGTGTTTTGGAACCTGTAAGAAAACCCCTTTCAAATTCTCAAAATTTCCTCAAAAAATTTCTTAAACTCCAAGTTGTCATGTGTTACCCCATACGATTTCTTCGTGGGCCAACATATGTCATACTTTCAAAAAAATAATAATAATAAAATACTTTTTACCACTCTTTTCAAAAAGATCTAATTTCAATCATTTTCTTTAACTTTCAGAAAATTTCAAATGGCTGGCCAACTGATTTTCTCCTTTGACCGAGAGTTGTCCTCAACTGTTAATGACCAAGGGAGCACTGTTATTTTTGGAATGGGATTTAGTACTCTAGAGCTCTCTATGGATGGACACCAGATTGTTAGCTTGGATGCCAGTAAGGAAACTCCCCCAGTAGTTGAGTTAATTGTGGGATCTGCACCCACCTTGCCAGTAGTCAGTGATGATTAGAAATAGTCTGAACCAGTTGTTGAGCCTCCCACTGAAATTAAGTCTGTTTTTGAAGAAGGGTCTAGTTCTGGACTTAGATTCACCACTAAGAATCAGAAGAAGAACTATTTGAGGAGACTTAGAAAGAAAATCTCTAAGGCTAAGAGAGTTCTACCCTTTAAGACCTTGGCTCAAGTAGAACCTGAGGCTGTTGAGGAGCTACCTATTCCTGCTTCCTCTCCCCTCCTAAAGGGAAGTCGCTTTTACCCCCTGGCTTCAGCTCAAGGGGAGGAGAGGATAGCTAGGATAGCCCGTTCTCCACCATGCCCGGTCGACTACTCGACTAAGAAAACTCAGAAAGAAAGACATCTCCAAAAGACAAGGACTTTGAGAAATATAATTCATACCTGCGCTGCACAGACTGGACAGACTAAAGAGGAATATGTGAAACAATTGAAGGGAGTGATCTCACATCGCTTCCAAAAAGAAGTGTTGAAGGAAGAAGAATCTGAAGCAAAGAATTTAACCCCTCAATTCGTTAGAAAAAATAAGAAGTATGTTAGACAGCCCGCTACTTCAGTACTGGTTGATGGATATCACTGGCTTGCGCTCGTAGGAGATTTAGAACCACACACGCACCTGATTTTAAAATTGATTTTTCAAAACTCAATTGGATTTCTTTGGGAAAACTTAAAATACTAGTGATTATTATTATCATATTTAAAGAATTATCATCGAACGATATTTTCTCCCTTCCGAGAGATATATCTTTCTTTGATAAGGCTTTGGATGTGAACCTAACGATCACACTTCTTGAATATTGTAGCTGGATATTCAGTTGAACCTCATTTTGACCCTTCGGGGTCATATGAATTTCTCTTTAGCATCCGCTCACAATATTCAAGATGAATTTCATAATTCTAAATCTAAACGCCGTTATGAAATTTTATTTTCATCTTTCGAGGTGATATATTCTTTCTAACAGGATGATTCAATTTTAGAATTAGAATTTAACTTTAATTCCCAAAGAAAACCAATATTTTCAAAACATATTTTCAAAATTCCACCAACAGTTAGCCTTTGCCTATTTTAGAGGATTCAAATTATTTCAAATAGATATTAAAAATTCCTTTTTAAATAGGGTAATACAAGAAGATGTTTATGTTAAACAATATCCAAATCATGTTTTTAAATTGAGAAAGACATTATATGGATTAAAACAAGCACCTAGAACTTGGTATGAGAGGTTGAGCACTTTCCTACTTAACATATCTTTTGAAAAGGAAGCATGACCACTACTCTCTTTTTGAAGAAATTGGGAGACGATATACTCATTGTACAAATTTATATTGATGATATCATCTTTGGATTTACAAATAAAAATCTTTGTGATGAGTTTTCTAAAATAATGAGTAGTGAATTTGAGATGAGCATAATATGAGATTTAAGTTACTTTCTAAGTTTTAACATTAAGCAAATTGAGGAGGGAATATGTCTTAGTCAGTCGAAGTATGTTAAAGATATCCTCAAGAAGTATGAAATGAATAATGCTAAACTAGTTAGTACACCTATGAGTTCCTTAGTTTAATTGTATAAGGATCCTAAGAAAAAATTTATTGATCAAAAGAAATTTAAGAGAATTATTGGATCTTTGCTTTACTTGACTGCTAGCAGACCTGATAATATATTTAGTATTTATTTATGTGCTATCAGATCTAAAAGAATCACATTTGATAGCAGTAAAAAAGATTTTGAGATATCTCTTAAGAACTTAGAACTTAGGGATTTTATATCCTAAGTTTAGCTCTTCATTTGAAATAATTGGATATTCTGATTCCGACTTTACAGGTTATAGAGTTGATAGAAAGAGTGCATCTTGAACTTGTTAATTTATAGGAAATTCTTTAGTCTCATGGTCCAGTACAAAATAAAATTCTATAGCCCTATCTACTGCTGAAGTTGAATATATTTCCAAGTTCTTTGGTTGAAATAACAGTTGATTGATTTAGAATTTACAATAACCATAATTCCAGTTTATTATGATAACACTAGTGTCATTTGCATTTCAAAAAATCCTATTATACATTATAGAACCAAACATATAGACATAAGACATCATTTCATAAGGGATCATGTATCCAAAGGAGAAATTGAATTGAACCATATTTCTACTAAAAACCAACTTGGAGATATTTTAACAAAATCATTAGCATTTGATACTTTTAGCACATTAAGAATAAGGCTTGATGTGATCGATCTTAATGCTTAATTAAAATTTTCTACAAACTTGATATGTGTCTTTATGTGTTTTCATCTTTGGTTTTTAATATGCTTGTTTGTGTAAACATTTTTCTATTTTTGTTTTATGTTTGTGTGTTTTTTTAAATATTTTTTAAATATTTGATTTCCTATTTCTGATCGTTCGTGCTAAATTTTTTAAGTGTTTTATTCATATTGTACAAAAGTATTTTTATCCTGTACAAATTTTATAGCATGTTGATCGTTGTTTCGGACTGAATGCGTAAAGTTTTCAATTTCTTATACATATTGTACGGTATGATAATTAGATTGTCCCGGATGATTTGTATGCATTCGTCTATATGCATCTAGATGATTATTTGGGAATAATTAGTTATGATTGATCGTACGTATGAACTCTTATTTTATATGTACGAACCACGTGTCATTCAATGTGGGGGACGAACCTAACCGTCATTAAAACAATCTTAAATAATCGTTCATCCCAGACGAACACATGTTCATCTGTACATTCATCTGGTCAAAAATTCTGTATGAAAGGATGCTTCGTAACTTGTGTGATTACGAAAAGTCATTTCATTTTGAACGTATTCATTTGTATATACAAAATTATTTTTGTCATGTATGAACCATATATCGTACTGTACGAATCCTTTTCATACATACGAATGGTTATTTTTCCTTTAAATATGAGAGATTTAGATTTCATTTTTCATTCACTTCATAGCCTACTTCAATCCTTCACTTCTTAGTTATGGCTAATTATGGTAAGCGTGGGAGAGTCACTAAGGGTTCATCTTCAAGGGGTGTTGACGAGAACTTCCTATCCAAAGAAAATGAGGATTCTTATTTTAGGTTTGTCTTTGCTAAAATCACTCCTTCTAGACTTTTGCTCCAAGAAGACATTCACTTTCAAGTAATGTTTCTTTTTGTCATCACTCAATTTGCCTTCATCCTGACCTTGATTCATGCCTACAACAAAGAAACCTTTCATTATTTTCTGGCGAATATGTCTTTTAGTTCGGATGAGAGTAGGATCAGATCTTATGTTTGTAAGAAAAGGGTAAAAATCACTAAGCAATATTTGGGAACCTTTCTTCATTTAAGAACTTAAGGGTTATAGCTCACACAATGACTTCCAAAATCTAATTTTGATTGGTCCAAAATTTAAAAAGTTCTTAGAGGGGTTAAAAAAATAGGTCATTTTTCTAGGTTCTGTACCTTAAACCAAAATACAAGGGTCATTTAGCATGTTCTTAGAACTTTAATTATTCCTAAAGCTGATGACCGCATTAACATTACTCTTCTTCTATCATTGTCTTATCATGACTGGATAACCAATAGATAAAGCCCAACTTATTCTTGATTATATTCATGGCCTTTTTGAAATTGGGCATGCATCTCAAAAGAGGAAGAAGAATATTGCTTTAGGAAGTCTAGTGACCTATATCTTAGAGAAGAAGTACAATCTTGTTAATCTTGAGCCTCTACTTGAAATGCCAATCTACTTCACTGATGCTTCATTTCGAGCACTTTTTAAGAAAGGTGATATTACAAGTGAGGATTTTGAGGGAGAAGGGTGAGCACCAGCACTTGCACCTGCACCTGCACCTGCTCAGGGATCTAACTTTTAAGAAATGATCCAGTGCTTTGACCATTTAGAGAGTTATTTTGATCAAATTCAGACTCATCTTAATAAGTAGGATGCATAGTACCAGCAGTACATGGGTTGGATTCGAGGTCAATTCAACTAGGTGCACACCAATGTGGCTATGATGAATATATATTTTTCTATGTTCAAGCAGCCTCCTCCTCCAGACCAAGGCCCCTCATATTTTTAGATGTATTTTTGTGTGTTGTCTTTGCCAGTCTTTTGAGTTGTGATAATCTTAGTGATGATTTCAGTAGTTTCTGTACTTTTGTTTGTTTAGTGATTTGTGTACTTGTCCTTTATTCTAGTTTTTGTTTGATATTATGCTGCTTTTTCTTTCATGTCTTGATATCAAAAGAGCTTTAATGTATCTCATCTTTAAATTAATATTAATAAAATATTCTTTTTTTGATTAGTTGCTTTTGTTCGTTATATGAATTGTAAGTTGGTTTATATTTTAGTCCTGTCATAATTGGTCTAAAAATGTTATAAAATAAAGTACAATACAACAATTAATTTCATTATGAAATCTAATTTTTTTCAAAAAATTTAAGTTAATTTATAACTCGATCAAGTTAAGAATATCAATCTCATGTTCTTTTTAGGCATACATAATTTAAATATTATTATTGCAATTTTGATGTCTTATTATTTTTTATTTTTCTTTTTAATATAATTATCTTTGTACTTAGAGAAATTTGAGTTTATAGATTATTGATTTTGGAAAGATCAATTAAAAAAAAGGAAGTATAAAAAAGAAATAAATAAGTGTACAAAAAATTGAAAGAATGTACAATGGTTTACAAATTGAAAAGAGGCATAAAATTAACCCAAATATAAAAAATGCATAAAGTGTGCTATAAATATTTGAAAAGATGCGTAATATCTCCAATTGAATATGTTCTTTTCTTTATCGTTTAATCTTCAATTTCAAATCAATATAATGTTCAATTATATTTTGTATTGGAAATTGAATTTAACTAATCTTCATTTTGTCAATTTTACAATAGTCCTCTTTATCTAATTGTCTAGAATATTTCATGATCTTGATCTTTTTTTCTTGTTTATGTAATATTTTAATTTAAATATTTTGAATCTTTATTTTTAACTAATGGACATTAATCTTGTTATTACAATTATAATTCAATCTATTTCAAGATCAATTATTAAATGTTTCTCATATGACTTCTTTTATTTAAACTTTTTCTTCTTCCTTCTTTTTGTTGTTTTCAAAAAGGGAGAGAAATATTATTTGCATTGTATTTGATTGTTTGGATTATTAGTGTTATTTTTTTTATTTGTGTTTTATGAGCGTTTATGAAAAATTTAAAAAAAATTGATTTATTCTTAAAGAATTTCCCTTATTTTTACATGTTTATTCATTTAGGGGGAGTTAAGGAGAAATTTAGGATATTTAATTTTATTCAAATAATAATTATTTTTTCATCATAAAAAAGGGGAAGATTGTTGAGATAATTGCTATTTAGTTCTTGCCTGTTTGATATTATTGCAACTTGTATGTTTTAATGTTCCAAATATTAATATTTTTATTATTATTTCTCCTAACATATTTTAGAAGAATTGTTTTGCTCTTGTGTGCACTAACATTTCAAGAAAATCATTCTCCGGATTATTGAAGAATTCAAATCAAGATCAATTTAGAGTTCATTGTAATTAAAGTCTTTATTTTTCATTTTATTGAGTTTGAGAGAGTGTGATTGTAATTGAGTAATTGAGCACACACACAATGGGGGAGAGTTTTAAAATTCATATTTTTTAACTGATCGTACTGTACGATATCCATTCATACAGGTCGATCTGGTCAGCTATTTTCCCCGAAGAGCTATCGAACGAACAAAAATGAAAAATTTTCTATGGATCGTATTATACGAACCTAGTTCATACATGCCTTCAGAAGTATGAAATGGATGGGTCCTTGTTCACTCAAATAAATGTTTTTTCTAAGTATGGATCATACTGTATGAACCCAGTTGTACATGCCTTATAGTGTACGAAATGGACGGGTCCTTATTCGCTCAAATAATTTTTTTTAATTATGGATAGTACTATACAAACCTAGTTCATACATGCTTTCCAGAGTATGAAATTGTGAGGTTCCATTTCGTCCCAACATTTCATTTAGACAAATTTAAATTTTTTTATAATTGATCATACCGAATGATGACGACATCGTACGTACGCTATCTAAAGTGTGAAATTATGGGGTTCCTTTTCGCACTGATGAACTCAAAATTTTTTCTAACTATTCATATCGGACGAACATGGTTCGTACCGAAAAAACATGGTTCATACCTGAGGAACATGGTTTGTATCAGATGAACATGGTTTGTATCGGATGATGATCATATACAAAATGATTTCGTATCTATTCACAGTAGGTTTGTATGCAATAGTTTTTTAACTATTCATACGTACAAACTCCGATCGTACTGTACGATCATGGATGCTCAAAATTAAAAAAATTCAATTTTCTGGATGATTTTTCATGTCTTTTGTATAAAAGGTCCACTAAAACTAACGTGAAAAAGTCTTGTCCTCATGATTTTTTAAAGGCAATTGAAAGAGAGTGTGAGAGAGTGTTTAAGAGAGATTTCTTGCAAGTAGAGTGTGAAGGGTTCATAAGGTTACTCAAAGGTAAGGATCTCTTTGTAATTTTGGTTATCTCTCTTCCTCTTATCTTTCTAGATTATTCGTGTAAAGATCTTTGAAGAAGATCCAATACTTTGTCGATACTTGGAGGGTGTGAAAAGACGAAGGTTCTTTGCATACACTTGGAGGGTATGAAAGGATGAAGGTTCCCTGCCTACACTTGGAGGGTGTGCAAAGATGAAGGTTCTCTGCCTACACTTGGAGGGTGTAAAAGGATGAAGGTTCTCTGCCTACACTTAAAGGGTGTAAAAGGATAACAGTTCTCTACAAACACTTGGAGAGTGTGAAAGGATGACGGTTCTATGCAGCACCGGGGATTGGTGGAAGAGAGGTTTTTGTAAAGGTTTCTTTACCTTGCTGTGGGGGAAAAATGAGAGTCACTTTGATAATAGTGTAATATCTGAAGAGGGAGTCTTCAGGGAGTAGATGTAAGTAATGTTTGACCGAACCACTATAAATCTATTTATTTTTTTAATTCCATATTTATTTACTGCAAGTTATTTATCTATGGTTGAAAAGTTATTTTAAAACTTTAATTAACTTGCTTTAAAAAATCAATGGCTTTCAAATTTTAAATCCAAGAGAATTTTTTAAATTACCAATTCATCCCCTCTTGGTTAGCCTTGGGACAATAGCTTAGGCTTAACAACATAATGAAGTTTCAACAGAAAGCTCTATGGATTTCTTTATGGTTAGAAAGTTTTATGAGATGTTTTATGTTGTAGGGCTTTATGATTCACCTTATGTCAAAAATTCAATGGCTTGTTTTATGTTGAAGGATTTTATGAGTTGTATTTGTTGGAAAAGCTTTGAGAATCGTTTTGCTTTGAAAAATTCTATTATATGCTTTGTGGATATTTTATAATGAAAAGTATTATGAAACCTTCCTGTTAGAAGATTTTCATGAATTTATCCTACGTCAAAAATATTTATTTTGCATCAAAAATGGTCATAGTAGATTTTTTATAGGAAGGTTTTATGTGTTACTTTGTTTGAAAGGTCCTATGGGTTATCTTTGGGATTTGGGGATTTTATGAATAGTTTTGGACGAGGGAAGCCTAATGTCTGAAGCATCTTTTATTTCACTTTTCATGGATGATTTTCTTTCTCTTATTCGCATTTGATTCCAATGACAAGTTAAAAGAAAGTGGGTTTAAAGTGTGTTTTGGTTATGAGTGGAAAGAAATATTTGTATTTTGGTTTTGGGACTTATTTCTTCTTTGTTATTTTAAGTTTTATATGAAAAGTAATGTGGGTAGTTGTGTCGAATATTTTGAATGCTTTCTCAAATTGTGGGAATAATAAATAACATCAAAACCTCCTTCCTCCCATATGCATTTGACTTAAACGTCAAATGGGAGTAAAGGATGTGTTAAATGCATGTCTGGCTTCTAAATGGGATGCCTAAATATCAGATGCTTACATAAGTTTCTTCTAATTTTTTTTTTTTTTTTTTTTTTTTTTTGCATTTGTTGGAGCTTTATGTATAAAAGCATATGGGCATTGACACTATATTAGTGAGCTTTCATATACGATATATATAATTTTTGTTAGACATTCTACATTCTTAAAGTTTTACATTTTATGTTAATAAACATTTTTAGAATTCGTATACATCACTCTCAAATATTTGATGTGTGATCATAATAATCAATTTCCATGTTACATTAACATACTTTATATGCTTTATATTCTAATGACACATATATATGTTGATAACTTTTGGTATGTTTCATGCTTGACTTGTTAGTTTGTTAGCTTCCTCTATGTATGTTAGTAGCTATTCACATGCTTTATGTAAAAATTTTTCATATATACTGCAATAATGAATCTCTCTACCTTGAGAAGTTAACTTTACACATGATTCAAGTATAGCTTTTTCTTGTATTCTATGTTGGGAAACCTTTCATGTTACTTTATGTTTTAACAAATGATATGCATGTGTTTAATAGATATGAATATTGAATTGCTTACTAGTTAAATTTTTTTATTTGTATTTTTTTAATGACATCTACGCTCACCCCTATGTTTCTCCTTCTATTTTATCTTGTGAGGTACTCGTATCCTGCATGGATGAGTTAGTTGAGTTGCTTGCTTAGAATTCTTAAGTGTTCATGCCTTGGTTAGGTATAATCTCTGCTACTTATAAAAAAAACTCCTTATTGTATGTCAAAATGGTTACATATCACACACATTTTATTAGCCGCTTTTAATTTCCTACAGAATATATATTCTAGAATATTTAGTTAGCTGGTCATAAGTTAGTGCACTAACGAAGCCTTGGCAAAGCCTTGGCCTTGTGGGCCAAAGCTTGCCCCCTTCTGCAAGCCCTAGAGACCCTTAGGGTCATTATACCAAGGCTTGCCTCCTACTTGTGTCTTGTGCATCACAGTTATCCCACATGAAGTGGGCAACATTAGGATTTTTCCTTTTTTTGTTTTGGGTGTGATGCCCCCCTTTCTATGAGCCCTAGAGACCATTATGGTCATTTTATGCATGTAATATAGGCCACTTATTTATGCCATGTGCATCGTTTCTTTTTTACATGAAGTGGACACCGTTAGGATGATTTTCTATTTTTGTATGATGCGGGTACCTTACCTGAAGTGTATCCTTGATGTTTTTATTTATCTTCTATACTATGGATATTATGCATGCATCTTTATACACTTTACTTCACAGTACACCCTGTCTATATACATGCATTATATCAACATTGCCATAGTGAAAATATCAATATAGAATGTATCTAGGTTGCTTGTAAAGGTGAAAATGCAATGTAGAATGTATCTAGGACGTCATGTAAAGTGTTCATGATATTTATGTATATTTTAGTTTCAAAGTCTTGTAGAAGGTTAAATGTGACTATTTATGCACATGTATAGGGCTCCAAAAGATAATACTTCCTTCTTTGGAAGATGTTTTCTTTTGGAATTCTATAGTATATACATAGAGTCAGAAGATAATAAATTGCCACGTTTAAGCCTGTTCCATTCATAGGTGTAGAAATCCAAGCATGTTTTTGTGGAGCTTGGCCACCTTATCTTTCAGTAGACCTAAGAATATTTTTTTTATACATTCATTTCATGCATTATACATAGCATTAGATAAATTCATTTACATATTTTTTGTATCCCTGATTTAAACCTCTGAACTAAAAAATCTTTGATTTCTTAGGATAAAGCCTTCTTATATTGCATACATATAATACGATTGATTGTATTTAAGATGTTAGCTAGCAGTTCAGCCCAAGCAAGTATAAACCTAGATTGTACACCCCTCAATGTGTCTCTTTTTACTTTTGATGGATTCTAAATCTGTCATTTCTTCTAGGATAATAATTTCAATATTTGATCTTTTAAACTCAAAATTTTAATTACATATTTCTTCATTTAAAAAGGTCTATTTATCACTAAAGATAAAGAGAATAGCTTATTCGCTTTGGAACTTAGGAACTTTTTCTATACGCAAAATTAAGAAGAGAATAATATAACATCCTTAATTGAGAGTTTTCCTAGGTCAAGGCCTAGGATGTAATTAACCATGGAAGCTTGTGCCTATAAAAAATTGATCCCCACATCAAATAAACCCTATTCGAGCTGATGTATCGAATAGGTGAAATCTCATGACTCTTTGGTTATATATATTATTACCCATCGAGGTGTGTAGGTGAAAACTGATATCCTTCACTGCTAATCATATGTATGATCTCATTTGCTCTTCTATTGGCCTACTCGCATAGAGTGTAAAAACCCATGATCATTTTGTCCTACGGGATAGTGTGGTCAAACCCTTTATATTATATTTCTTATGAGCAGAATCCTTTTAGAGACCTACAAAAGGTCTATAATCGACTACCATTGGAGGTTGGAAAGACATTAGTATGGTGATATAGGTTGGGAACACCATTGCCTGGTGATGGAAGTCGGAAGGACCATAGTCAATAATGGAGGTCTGAAGGAATATAGTTGGCAGGTAATTGAGGTTAGAAGGAATGTTGTCTCACGACGAAGGTAGGAAAAGCCATAATCTGGCTGTTGAGGTAAGAAGGATCGTAGGTGGTCGGGTATAAGTTTGATAGAATTTCGATAACAATCGGTGGTTTGGCATAAGTCTAGGCATCAGGTGGTGATCTGGTAAAAGTCTGCGCAATAAGCGGAGATCCAGTAGAGGTCCGACATCAGGTGGTGGTCTACTAGAGGTCTGACGTAATATGGTGGTCTGATAAAAGTTTGGGCATCAGGTGGTGATCCGGTAGAAGTTTGGGCAGTAAGCTGTGATTCGATAGAGGTCTGACATCAAGTGGTGGTTTGGTAAAGGTCCGGTGTCAGGTTGTGGTCTAGTGGCAGTTCGGGCATTAGGTGGTGATCGACAGAAGTCTAGGCGATAGGCAATATGGACCTCCAAAAAGGATATGCCACAGAGTGTGAAGGTATACGACTGCACCACCCTGAGATATAAAAATGATCGTAGGCTTCCACACTCTTTGCAAGCAAGCTACTAAGAGGGCATATTATATCATATATATGATCAACCATTGAGGATAACAGCTCTTGCCAACACACCATGATGGGTGATAATATGTACAACCTGATCAGTGTCACAGGGTTTCCCCCATCTAATACATTAGCTTGAATGACATTTATTTATTATGGAATTTTGTTTCCCACGAGCACAAGCTCTAGTGGTTAATTACTTCTCAGGCCGGTGCCCGAGAATACTCTCGATTAAGGATCTAATATTATTCTTGCTAAAAGGAGATTTACACAGAGGGGAGACTAGGAAATCCTACTCAAAGAGAAAGAAAGGGCTCAACTCAGCTTAGTCAACATACACGATTCATCTCAATATTTAGAGGGACTAAGTGAGAAGAGGTCAGAGAAAAGAAAGTATGCATTTGAAGCATACAAAGAGAAAGGATAGAACTTACGTCATCTATGTGATACAGATAAGTAGGATTTATAGTCCTTTAAGAATAGGAAACTTACCTACCAATGAGGTGTACTATGAGGCATTGAATATAGTAGCCTTGAATCCTAAATTTAAGGTGGGCTTAGTGTTCTACACCCAACACTAACACCCGTATCCTAGCTAACGCATTTGAGCTTATATCATTCCTGAAAAGGAAAGCCAGCTAACCACCTAAACGTGTAACATCCATACTATTCAGTCTTTATAAAAGATGGGTGGTAAATCAATTTTTTGGAAGTAGGGCTGATGTTTAAAGAGTTTTTTAATTGGTCTTGGACTTATATAGGGTGAATGCTCTTAGAGCCAATATAATTAAACTTTTAATTTATTGAGTTTCTAATGTAATGTACGCTAGTTAAAAGGTCCAAATCAAGTATGCATAGAATTTTAAAAATGCTTATAGAAAATATTGTTTTAGAAAATACTATGCTTCTTTAGGTCTGGCACCTCATCCTCATAGGCCAGATTATCCAGACTCTACTCGTAGGTGGGGAAGTGTCTTATATACAGAGAAAGAGAAATGCAATAATATGTATGCGATCTCGGACGGTTCCAGCTATTTCCTAGGTCATTATATTTTTATCTTATTTAATTCTTAAAATTTTAGTGATTAGTTATGAGTAAAAAAATAATTTTTATCCTAGAGAGCATATCAAAAATAGGCCAAGAAAATACAAGCAAAAAATCTAGAAAAAGCATGCAATTTCTACTACACAATCAATATAAACACATTAATATAAATACACAAAGTAAAGTAAAGAAAGTCCACGATAAGTGCCATATAAATATAATCCAGAATATGCAAAATAGTAATGGTGGCTAGGCCCCATCGACAACAACCTGGATTATAATCCTACTGAATGACACAAGTCTTAAAAGCAAGGCATTTCATCTTCAAGTCTTCATCTTTAGGTGGATTATCCTTCTCCAAATTATCTTCCTTCAGATCATCTCCTTTGGGTCATCTCCTTTAGGTTATATAAGATTCGTCCTCCAAAAGGGTACCCAGATCATTAAGAAATTCCCTATCAAGGACCTTTCTTTTTCTCTTTGGGTACCAAGTATTTGAAATGCACTACTTTTGAAGACTTTCACAACTCGATACTATACAAATTACATTACATAATGGAAAATAAAATATAGACTCGGACTGAACCTGTAGGGTTATCCTAAAAAAAAAATATCCCAAGTAATTTATATAACATAACTCAAATAATTAATATATGGAAAGAAAATGCATATTGCCAATCACACTTGGCCATGCTCTTTTTAATGTAGGGAGGGGGCTTTAGCAATTTTTGGAGCGCCTACAGAAAACAACGTTAGTTTTGTAGCTTAATAATTATTGTCCCTCCATTAGCGCTACATGAGCATGTCCACCTACATAATATATCTTAGTATCAAAGCACCCCTAGCCCATGGGCCATCTACCACACAAACCACATCATAAGAAGAGTGTAGAAATCATAACAATAAAATAAAGATCAATTACAACATAATAGAGTAAAGCAAAGTAATCAATCACACGTGCCACATAAGATATCACATATCATCACAGAAATAGAAAAAAGTAAAATAGTAGCCCTAATCCTAGAACTAGAAGTGGCGCCCTAGAAAATCTATGTCTGTAGTAGACCTGTGTGGCTTTGGATAGGTCATATGCTAGGTAGTTAGTTAATGTTGCCTCGAGTTTAGGTTTATTGAAGGTCTAAAAAGGAAGCTTTAATTAATATTTAAATATTAATGAATTAAGATCCATTTTATTTTATTTTGTTAGTGGATCCATTTTAATGCTTAGGGTAGTAATCTTTAAAGTTTAAATTTAATTAACAGGCTTTAGAAGGTCCGGGGGCAGCCTACCCACTAAGTTAAGGGGGTCCAAAAGGCCGCTATTGAAATAGGCTAGGTTTGGGGGTTCTAGTGTTTTAATTAAATATTAGACCTTAAAAGGAGAGTAATTAGAACATGAGTTTGCCGGATTTGGAGTTTTCTAAGCCAAGTTATGAATTTTAGAAGTTTTAGGCCCTAGTTAATGAACTACGGTTGACCAAATAGATGAATTTTTAATTTAACTTGGTTTGTAAAAACTTAATATTTTTAATAAATACTAGACCTTATTTGGAGTTGAATTCCTTTTAGTTTGCCCAATTTGGAATTTTCTAAAATTAGTTATAAATTTTTAGAGTTCAGGTAATTAATAAATTATTAAAATTGTTTAATTAAAGAGGTACTTAAGAGTTTTGATCCAAATTAGCTCCAAACTACTTGGAATCACCCCCAAAGATCCAAAATGACATAAGAAGATGTTCTCAAGTGTTTGGTAAAAATTTAGAAATTTAAATAATTATTAATTATTTAATTTAGGTAAAACGGTGAAGTTTAATCTAAATAATTTTTTATTTAAATTGAAGTCCAATTAAAAAGATTTTAATTTTTTAAGATTAAGGATTAAAATATGAAGGGTTTGAGGTATTATATTTAATTTTTAGAGTTAAAATGAACTGATTACAATTTTCTAAAGTTACAAGTGCCTAATTAAGGGTTAAATTAGGGTTTGTTAATTAAGGGGTTTAAAGGCTCCTAAAAAATTCTAAAAACTTCTAGGAGGTTTGGGATGTCACTAAAGTTTAAATATTAAAAGTTTCATGTTAATCAGGAATATATCCTAGCTCCTAAACTTTTTTTTTCATTAGATGGGTCCATAAATATTATCCTTAGGGTATCACTACGTTGAATAGGTTTAAAACACATGCTTAAGATCAACCCTTAGGATAACATGCTGGGAATGCATAAAAAGAGTAAAGACACAAATTCTAAGATCTAGGAGGGCCTAAGCTAAGTGCTTGTGCATCATACACATATAAAAGATGGCAAAATATCGACTAAGCATGTTTAACGATCAATTAGTGAATGATTGGAACTCAACCACCCACTAATCCTTCCACCATGATTGATATTCACATGTATAACTCATGTTCAAATTTTTATGAAGTGAATCTCCTAAAATTTGGAAATTTAAAGTATATGTAATTTTAAAATAATTTTAAAATACATATAAATATATATAAATTTTAGAAAATAATGTAATTAAAAATAAATCAATTTGTAAAATAAAAAAATATAGGAGAGAACAACTAGCCACCCAAGAAGGTTTCAAAATAATTTTTAATTTTAAAATAATTAGTATATTAATTATTTAAATAACCTTTAAATAATCAAGTAATCAAATAAGAGGAAAATAATCTAGAAAAGTAAGTTTTGCTAACTAAAAATATTTTTAAATGAAATTAAATGTTTTTTGAAAAATATGAGGTATAATTTTTCCAAAATTCAATTTAAAATGAATTAAATATGAATTTCAAAAATTTAAAGTATTTAAAAGATATTTTTAAATAATTTAACATAATAAGCATTTAAATTTTAAATTAATTAATTATCATTTAAATAATTAATAATTTAGGAAAGTATTTAGTATAGAAAATATTTATTAAACTTGAAAAAGTAAATAAATAAATAACTAAATAGATAAATATATGATATATTAACATAATTAGGAAAAATAGTTTTTATAAATTTTTTAAAAAATTAAATTTTAAATTAATTAATTATTAATTATACCAATTAATTAATTAAAGTAATTCAAAATAGGAAAAAATATTTATTAAATAATATTTAAAGGATAAAGGTAGTTATATGATTTCAAAATAATTTAGTAACAAAAAATAATTTTTGTAAATTTAAAAATTATTAATTAATTTCTAATTAATAATTTAAATATTTAATTAAATAGTTATAAATTACTTAAAATAATAAACAAATTTTAAAAACTATTTTTTATTTTAAATAAAATAATAATAATAATAATAATAATAATAATAATAATAATAATATTTTTTCTTTTAAAGAAGAATAAAATAATATTTTATTTTAAAATAGTCATTTTTAATACTTATTATTAAATACCACTTAAATATTAACTATATTTAATAATTAGTTAAAATATTTCAATATTAATTTAAACATTAAATTAAAATATATTTTATACATATTTATGAAATATTAAAGATACATTTTAAAAAAGGAATTCTAAATTAATTAAATATATAATATTATTATTACTTATAATTATTTATTAATTAAATATTGGAATTAATTAATAATTAACATAATTTAATATATAATTAATATTTTAAACTAAATTTTTTTAAATTAAAGGTATTATTTTTCTAAAAATTTTAATATATAATAAATATATTTTTAAATTTAAAAATAAATTTTAAATATTTTTTTGAAGAAATCTAATAAAAAAACTTTAAAATAATTTAAAAAACTCATTTTTAAATAAAACCGGCAGCGACGGCTCTCGGGTTAACGTGTGGCAGGCCCAAATTCCATCCGCGGTCTAAGGCAATCATTGCATGGTAGCTCAATCATTGCACCATCGGTAATGATTGCCGCATGATTGTGAGAATCTAAATCGCGAAACATGGTTTCACTTAGCCATGCTAGTTTTGCTTGGCAACTGATCGATCCTCTGCTATTTTAAGTGGATGGTTGTGATTGAACCATATGGATGATGGAGATGCATGATCGAGATCGTTAGTAAATTTGAATTTTGAAATGACGAGATCTTAATCATTGATCGAAAGATCAATAGTTACAATATCATCACTTTGAACACAAGCGTAACCCGAAACCCTAAATCCATTTTTGCTTCATTCTCACAAAATACATAATGAAATTTAATAAAATTTTAAACATAAGATGCATGCTTGATGAGCATTCATGAGAGACCAAAATTGCAGTCTAGAACATGCTATATAAAAAATTATTTAAATATAAGTGTCCTAAGATAGGGTTTCAATTTTACCTCAATCCAATGATTGGATTCGGGAGATCTTTGTATGGTTGAGCTTGTAGATTATCCACACACAATTCCTTAGTTGATCTAAGTATTTAAAATTCCTTCAATCAAACAAAAATAACTTTGAATGGCTTTAACCTCGGTTCGCTTGAAAACTCACTGCCAGCAGGTGTTTTTCGGTGGATTTAGGTTAGGAAAGGTGAATGAAGTTTAAGGGAGCTCACACACTAGAGTTCTTGGGTTAGGAGGATCTAAGGTGAAAGAGAAAAAGCAAGATACCTCTATGTTTCCCTAACACACCTATTTATAGCCTTAAGCATTCAATGGATTACTTGGAATGATCCTAAGGCTAATTAGGAGGGAAAAGGAGGTGATTAGCTATGGTTTTCATTAGGGATTAATAGGAAAGGTTTAATCATTTTAATTAGGTTGAATTTGACTAAAATAGGTTTGAAATAAATTAGAATTTAAATTGACCCCATAGAGTTTAATGGGTCAACTTGGGTTAACATGGTCAACCAGGTTGACCCAGGGAAAGGGTCTAGGCCCAATGGGTTAGGTTTGACCCACTGAGTCAAGGGGAGGTGAGATTTGGGCTTGAGAAGCATTGAAATTGATTTGAAACCAAGTAAAAAAGATTGGGTCAATTTGGGCTAAATTAGGTTGACCTGGTCAACAAAGTTAACCCAGGGCTTGGGTTAGGGCTCAACAAATTTGGTTTGACCTACTGAATTTAATGGGAGGGGTCTTGGGGCCTGGCTTGGTCAATTTAACCAGGTTAACCCCTTTGACCCAAGGGTTTAAAGAAAAGGAAGGTCAACATGCGGTGATTCGTAAGAGGTTTGACGTTAGGTTGTGGTCCGACAAAGGTTAGACATCAAGTGGTGGTTCGACAGAGGTCCAATATTAAGTGGTGGTCTGGTAAAAATCCATGTGTCAGGTGGTGATATGGCAGAAGTTTGGGCAGTAGGCGGTGATCCAGTAGAGGTCAATGGTCAGGTGTTGATTTGAAAGATATCTGACATTATGTGGTGATCCGACAGAGTCTGGGTTGTAGGTGATGATTGGGCAAAAGACCGACGTTAGGTGGTGGTCTGGCAAAGGTCTAGTGTCAAGTGGTGGTCCGGTAGAGGTCCAACATTAAGTGGTGATCTGACGGAGGTCTGGCATTAGGTGCTAGTCCGACGAAACTCCAAGTGGTGGTTGAGGAGGAATGAGGAGGCAAGAGCAAAATTTGATCTCTCTCTTTCTCTCTTTCTTTAGGTACCCCCCCTCCCCCCCCCCCTCCCCACTTTAGAAGGCGTGGGGTCTATTTATAAATTTTTTAAAGTGGCATGGCCAATAAGTTTGAGGAAGATCAAGGGAAAATTAAGAGTGAATTGAATGGACGATAGATGTTAAATCCTTTAATTATGAGTCATTTATTTGGCATTTGAATGTCTTAGTGATATTAGAATTCAATGATCTTGGGCTTGTTGGATTCATCTCGTCAAGATACTTATTTTGACTATATTCATGTCACCTTTTAAAACTATTTGGTAATCTAAATTATGGGTTGCACCTTCCAACAATGTTTTGGGTGCTTGATTTGGATCCATTTGGGCTCAGATTGAGTTAAATTTAGTGTCATTGGGCTTTTTTTTTTAAACATCCTGTTTGATTGAAAGTTTGATGCAATTAGAGTTAATATGGTCTTGAATTTAATTTTTAAAGTTTCCAGCTTGATATTGCCTCGAGATTCAAGCTCAGTTAAGATAAGTTTTTGATCACATATCAACTACCCTCATATTTTAGGATGGCGAAGCTTCAGACTTTTGAAAATATGCATTATAGTTCATGAGGGATTTTTTGTGTGATTTGACACTTATGAATAATCTAGTTTTGGGCATAGAGGTCTTGAATAACTTAAGTGTTAAAATTGAGTCCTAAACGTCGAAAAATTGATCTAGAGACCCTAAAAACATTCAATTTGTCCTTTTCGGGCAAAAATTGGGTTTCTATGAAAATTTGTAGGCGAATTGGCTGATCGCCACCGGCGAAAGATTCTCATGCCCGTCCCGCTTTACCGGTGCACCCGGCTTGCCCATGGGTAGCCCTGCTCGCCCGCAGCTGAACGAGGCCCACGCGAGCATGCGGCTACTTGCGGTTGTGTGGCTCGAGTGGTTAAGCCAATCATAACTAATTGGCTGATAGATAACGGACAGTTCGGTTAATTTCCATTTCCTTAAGTTCTCCACCCTCCTCTTACTATAAATGCTACCCCTTAGGGCCCAACAAATTTTCACCTCCCCCTTTTCTCCTCTTCCTCAGGTTGAGGCATTCCCTTAGTCTTATTCAGGTGATATCCCATGTCTAGATTTAGGGTCCCTCACTGAGTAGGAGTTTCCTCCTCATTCTTCTCTCCCTTCAGTCCTCTTCCTATACAGGAGGCCTTCCCTTGCTTTGGGTAAGTGGTATCCCTTATTCCAATATAAGGCCCTTCCCTATATATAGGTTATGATGAGTGAGAATCCTTCTTCCAGAGATCTTATGGTCAGGGGAGAACTGACAATTACTAGTATAAGGTTGGAAGTTTGACGGTCAGGTAAAAGTCAAGAAATGAACAGAAGTCCAGCATCGGGTAGATGTCTGATGCAAGTCCGATGAAGGGCAGAATTTTGAAGATGGATCAAAATTCAGCATCAGGTAGAAGTGCGACGAAAGTTCAGTGATGGGTAGAAGTCTGGTGATGGGAAGAAATCTGAAGATTGATGGAAGTTGGGCGTTAGGAAAAAGTCAAGCAAATGTCTAATGATGGGCAAAAATCAAGCAATAGGTGGAAATTCAACATCAGGTAGAAGTCTGATGAAAGTCCAATGACTATTTCAAGTTTGGTGATGGGTGAAAATTCAGTGTCAGGTGGAAATCTGATGAATGTCCACCGATGGGTAGATGTCAGGCAATATATAAAAATTTGAAGTCGGGTAGAAGTCTGGTGAAAGTTTGGGGATATGAATAAGTCTGAAGATGGACAAAAGTTTAGTGCCGGGTAGAAGTCCGATGAATGTCCACCGATAGGTAGCTGTCCAGTGACAACAAAAGTTTAAAGATGGATGTAAGTTCAACATTGGGTAGAAGTCCGACAAAAGTTTGGTGACGAGTAAAATTTCGACAATGGGTGGAAATTTGACGTCACATAGAAGTCTGATGAAAGTTCGGTGATGGGGAGAAATAAAGTGACGAGTCAAAATTTGGCGTCTGGTAGAAGTCTGATGAAAATCTGGTAATGGTAAGAAGTTTGTCGATGGGTGAAAATTTGGCGTTGGGTAGAAGTTTGGCAAAAGTTTGACGATGGGAAAAAGTTCAGGGATGGTGGAAATTTAGCGTCGGGCAAAAGTTTGACAAAAGTCTGACGATAGGTAGAAGTCAGGTGACATGTGGAGATTTGGCGTTTGATAGAAGTCCAATGAAAGCTTGGCGATAGGTGGAAATTCGACATCAAGTAGAAGTCTGATAAAAGTCCAGCTACAGGTGGAAATTCAACATAAGGTAAAAGTCTAATAAAGTTCAGCGATGGGCAGAAGTCTGTCGGCAGATTGATGTTCAAAGATGGACAAAAGTTTAACATATGGTAGAAGTCTAACATAAGTCCAGTGACAAGCAAAAGTCAGGTGATGGGCGGAAGTCCAAAGATGGATGGAAGTTCGGTGTTAGGCAAAAGTCTAACGAAAGTCTGGCTACAGGAAGAAGTTTGGCAATGGGTAAAATTTGGTGTCGGGTAGAAGTCCGACGATGGGTAGAAGTCTCACGATGGGTGGAAATTTTGCGTCGGATAGAAGTTTGACTAAAGTCTATCAATGGGTAGAATTTTGAGAATGAGTGGCAATTTGGCGTCAGGTAGAAGTTTGATGAAAGTCAGGTGACAAGTAGATGTTCAGCACGGGTAGAAATTTGGCACATGGGAGATGTCTGACGAAAGTTTGGAAACTAGCAGAAGAACATTGGAAGGTAGAAATTATGCATCAAGTACCAGTCTAACAAAAGTATGGTGATGGGCAGAAGTCAGGCGACAGATGGAGATTCGACGTCGGATAGAAGTTTGACAAAAATCTGGCGAAGGGCAGAAGTTTGATGACAGGTAGAAATTTGGGGGTAGGATAAAAGCCTGATGAAAGTCCAGCGACAAGTAGAAGTCCGATGATGGGTGGAAGTTCAACATCAGGTAGAAGTTTGAAGAAACTTTGATGATGTGCTTAAGTCTGAAGATGGATGGAAGTTTGACTTCAGGCATAAGTCCAATGATAATCCGGCGACAAGCTAAAGTCTGGCGACGGGTGAAAATTTAGTGTTAGGTAGAAGTCCAACAAAACTCTAGTGACGGGCAGAAGTTTGAAGATGGGTGGAAATGTTTTCTCCGATAAAAGTTCATTGAAAGTTCGAAGATGGGCAGAAGTCTGGTGATGGGTGGAAATTCAGTTTCGAACAGAAGTCTGACGAAAGTCTGACGACTAGCAAATATCTAACGTGGGTGGAAATTCAGTGTCATGTAGAAGTTCGATGAAAGTCTGATGACAGGAAAAAGTTTGGTGACGGGTGGAGATTCGACATCTTATAGAAGTTTGATAAGAGTCCGAGGATGGGCATAAGTTTGATGACGGGTGGAAATTTGACATCAGGTAAAAGTCTAATGATAGTCTAACGACAGGCATAAGTCCAACGACGGGTGGAATTCTGAAGATTGATAGAAGTTTGGCGTTAGGTAGAAGTCCAATAAATACCTGGCGATAGACAGAAGTCTGATAAAGAGTGGAAAATTTTGTGATGGGTAGAAGTTTCACAAAAGTCTCTCGACGAGAAAAAATTCAGCATCGGATAGAAGTCTGATGAAAGTTTGGCGATGGGTGGAAATTCGACATCAGGTAGATATCTGATGAAAGTCCAATGACATGAAGAAGTCCGACGACGGGCATAAGTCTGATGATGAGTGAAAGTCTGAAGATGGATGGAAGGTCAGCATGGGTAGATGGGCGGAAGTCTGACGAAAGTTTGACGATGGACAGAAGTTTGACGGTAGACAGAAGTTTGGTCACGGGTGGAAATTTGGTGTCGGGTAGAAGTCCAATGAAAGTCTAGCGACTAATATAAATCTGGAGATGGGTAGAAATTTCGTTCATGTAGAAGTATGGTGAAAGCTCGACGATAAGTAAAGGTTAGGTGATGTGTGGAATTCAACTTCAGGTTGAAGTTCGATAAAAATTTGGCGATGAATAGAAATCTGGCGACTGGTGGAAATTCTACGTTGGATAGAAGTCTGATGAAAGACTGGCGACAAACAGAAGTCCAGTGATGAGCAGAAGTTCGAGGATTGATGGAAGTTCATCATCATATAGAAGTCCAATGACTGGCAGAAGTCTGGCGACTGGTGGAAATTTGGCGTTGGGTAGAAGTCTGACATAGGGTAGAAGTTCAGCGACGGGTGAAAATTAAGCATCTGGTATAAAGCTGAAGGAGATAGTTTGAGGGTGTGCGAGAAGTCTAGCGATGATGGCTTGTCCCTAGTTTGAGGACACACTAATAATGTCAACTGAGTGGAAGCCTGATGATGGTTTGGTTATAATTTTTCTTTGAAGAAGAAGTCGCAAGAGTTGCTTCAATGTGTAGTAGAAAAGAGTTCAATTGAATCCCCCAAGAATATTAAACCTTTTTGACATTGCTTATTGGTTGATAACATGCTTTGATATATTAGCCCCCATGCTTTTAAAGACTTTTACTCTACTAAGATCTTTATATGAGTGATGATTTTATCAACCACTTGCTTTTATGTAATATTTCTAGAGAAAAAATTTTCCATTCAGAGCTTTGCTCAATGATATTGACCTCTGTGGAAGAGGCCGATAAAATCCATCAAGGATGTATGACCTGTCCAAGGTTGTTTGTTAGAGCATTGTTCTATGATGTCAACTTTTGTGGAAAATATTAAAAGAATCCACCAAGGGTGTATGACCTATTCGAGGTAGTATGTCAGAGCATTGCTTGAAGACGTTAAGCTATATGGAAGAGGTTGAGAAAATCCACTAAGGATGTATGACCTATCCGAGATTGTATTTAAGAGCGTCATTCGATGAAATCAAGGGTTAAGAAAGGTCTATATTTATACCATTACTACCTTTTTTAGGTCAAGATTAAGGCTTTGTCTAAGTAGTAGAAGTTCATTTATGAATCATATCAAGCTTACAATTTATTGGAAGTATTGTTATGTTTGCAAGAAGCTTTATGATCTCCAGAAATTGTCTTGGATATTGGAAGTGTTGGAGGAATCTTCTATACCATGGATGTAACTAATGTTTCCCCTCAGTCCATATTTAATTTCCATGAAATTAATCCAGCAATAGCTGATGTCAGGACATTAACACAAGCAACCTTTTGAGATTGGAGCAAAAATTACCCCCCCTTTAGTTGGGAACCATGTTCCCATATATGTCACCAAACTATTACGTCATTGAGTATTTGTAGTAGTAGAGAAATATAAAGCTTAATATCTTATCATTGTACAAAGATCCAACACGCATATAAATAAAAAAATGGGTACAATATTGATAAGAGACACTAGAGTTTTTATGTGGAAACCCCTAAAAAAGGGGGGAAAATCACAGAGTCTGGCCTAGTTTGAAGGAATACACTAGTATTTGTAGTCGATTACAAATGAGGCCCTTCCTTAGGAGAAGGCCTTGGTTTGATGTACATCATATAGAGTGCATTAATTGGTGAGAATTACAATAATCAATATTAGATATGTTTGTTCAGTTGATAAAATATAATTGGTAAGTGAGGGAGGTCAAAAAGATCGTGATCGGGTGATGGTGGTCGACGGGATTGTAGTCCACGAGCGATAGAGGTTGGAAGGACTGTTATCTGGTGATGGAGGTCGAAGGATCGTAATTGATGAGCATTGAAGGTTGGAAAAACCATGGTATGATGATATAGGTCAGGAAGACCATTTTCTAGTGAAGGAGATGGGAAGGATTACAGTTAATGATTAAGGTCAGAAGGATCATAGTCGACATGCGACGGAGGTCGGAAAGATTGTTATTTGGCGTCGAAGATATGAAAGTTTGTATTCGACTGATGTTAGAGGTCGGAAAGATTATATTATGGTGATATATGTCTTGAAGATCATTGTTTGGTGATGGAGGCTGGAAGGACATTAGTTAATGATGGAGGTTGGAAGGACCATAGTCAGCAGGAGAAGAAGGTCGGAAGGACTATTGTCTAGCAACGATGGTCTAAAAAGGCATAATTTGGCCATTAAGGTTGGAAGGACCATAGGTGGCCGAGTATAAGTTTGGTAAAAGTCCAGCATCAGTCGGTGGTCTGAAAAAAGTTCGATTATGAGTTGGTGATCTAGTAGAAGTCCTGGTGGTAGTAGGTGATCCGGTAGAGGTTCAACATTAGGTGGTGGTCCGGTAGAGGTCCGGTGTTAGGTGATGGTCTAGAGGAAGTTCAAGCGTCAGATGGTGATCTAGTAGATGTTTGGGTGATAGGCCATGATCTGGTAGAGGTTCGGTGTCAGGTAGTGGTCCATTAGAGGTCCGACATCAGGTGGTGATCCGTTAAAGGCCTAGTGTTAGGTGGTGGTCCGTTAGACGTTCAGTGTCAGGTGGTGGTCTGACTGAAGTCCTTGCGTTTTGGTGTGATCTGGAAGAAGTCTGGGCAGTAGGCGGTGATTCGGTAGAGGTCCGGCGTCAGGTGGTGGTCTGGCAGATGTCCGGCATTAGGTGGTGGTCCGGTGGAGGTCTGGGGTCAGGTGGTGGTCCGGCGAAACTCCGGGTGGTGGTCGAGTATGAGTGAGGAGGCAAGAGTGATCTCTAATCCCTCTTTTTCTCTCTTGCATAGGGTCCCCCTCTCTTGAGAAGGGAGGGAGTCTATTTATAGATTTCTAAGAGTGACATGACCAATAAATATGAGGAAAATTAAGGGCAAATTGAGAGTGGATTGGATGGACGGCCGATATTAAATCCCATTATTGTGAGCCGTTTATTGGGTATTTGAATGTCTTAGTGATATTAGAATTTAGTGATCTTGGGCTCGTTGGATTTACCTCATCGAGCCGCACGATTTGACTATAAGCATGTCACATTTTGAAACTGTTTGGTAATTCAAATTGTGGTTTGAACCTTCCAACAGCGCTTTGAGTCCCTTATTTGGACCCATCTAGGCTTGGATTGAGTCGAATTTAGTGTCGTTGGGTTTGTATTTTTGAGAGGTTTAGTTCAACTATAAGTTTGCTGAAATCAGGGTTCTATATCAAATTTAATTTTTGAAGTTTCCAACTTGATTTTGCCTCAAGATTCGTGCTCGATCAAGATAATTTTTTTGATGACATATCAATTAGTGAGCCAACTAATATGCTATAGAAGTGTTTAAAAGCATAACTGAACAAACTTTTGATAAATCTTAGTAATTCAAAATTTTAAAACTTGGCTACAAGAAGGATTTAATAAATCTTATCAATCCAAATTTAATAAATCTTAGAGATGTTAAATCCTAAAAATAAATATTTATTTGCATTATATTTATTAAATTTGCTTAAATCATCATATATAGTAAATTGTTTGTCAAATATTATTAAGATTTAAGATATAAATGAATGAAAAGAAGAGGTAAGATATAAATGAATGGAAAGAAGAGGCACAATGAGGAGAAAGAGTCTTTAAATCTCTGAAATCCAACTTGCTCTTGGATTTTCTATATCTTGGATTTAGCATAAAATAGGATAAAATTGGGATTTAAGAAGACGATAAAATTTATGTGACCCAAAAAAATTATTTAGCAAAGAAAGTTTTGCAACTAAACAATCATTATTAGTTAAAAGGTTATTTAAAAGTGGTAATATAACAGCCATCTAATAAATTTTTATAAAATACATTTATCAAAGTCTACATAAACTTACTTTGTTACCAGATGGTGTTGGTAAATTTCTGTCAGTGGACCTATATTTATACATTTAAATAAAATATTATGTATTAAATGCTATTTAAAATTGAGCCATTTAAATTCGTGATCTATTTAAATTAAATTATTTTTTTGGCTTTTGTGACATCTCAATTAAATTTGCATGGAAAAAATTATTTGTCTAGAGGTGAAATGTTTATTTTATTTTAATGATGCGCTGAAATAAAAATAAATACACTTGAACTATAAAAAGGTCATGATCCCTAGTTTGGAGAAGTTCTCATTTCCCTCATTTCCCATCTTGAGTGAAAAGAAGGGGTCTCTCGCTGTCTTGAAAAACGCTGCTTCAAATGTGGAAGATCGAAAATATTGATTCTGAATTTCAATTGATTCTTGTACGCTTTAGATAATTCTTCTCAATGATTTGACATGTCTTTCGGAAGCAATTGAATTATTATTTCGTCTCCAATGAATCCTAACAAGTGGTATTAGAGCTGGTTTTCATGTTTAATCAACGAGAAATTATTTTCTATAATCATGTTATTGATTAATTGAGTTTTTCGGTCAAAAGAAATCTTAATTTGAGATTTTTCATTTGGAAAAATTCTAATTTCTCTGCGTAAATTAATGGCCAAAATTTTCAAAACTATTTAGTTAAAAAAAAAGTTTTTGAAATCTTTTTAGAGAAATTCAGAATTATATATATGAATTTCAAAACTTTAATGTGAATAGTGATTCAGCCGTTTGTTGATTCTTCACTGTTTATTATCAAATTTGTTCATTTTTTTTATCAAAATCCTTGAAGATGATGAATTGATAATTAATTTTTTGATTTGCGATTACCGTAATATAAAAAGATGCACCTATTCGTTAGGGGTGTCAATTTTTGACACGACCCGAATCTGACCCGAAAAAATTCAGGTTAGGGTCAACCCGGATCCGAAACGGGTCGGGTTCGGGTTCAACAAATCAACCTGTTTTAAAAATCGGGTAGGGTTCGGGTTTACCCAGCAACCCGAAAATGACACGAAAACTCTTATTTGACTCGGAAACCAGAGATTGACCCGATTTTGACCCGAAAATAGAAGATTGCCAGGATTTTTGACCCGTAAATTAGCAATTTTAAGTCAAGTTCGGGTCATTCATGTCGGGTCGGGTTGACCCGGACCCGAATTCGGTCAGGGTCGGGTTCGGAAACTTGACCCATTTTTAAAAACGGGTCGGGTTCGGGTTGACCCTAACAGTGCTGGATCGGCTCCGGGTTCGAGCCGAACCCGACCCATTAACCTGAATTGACACCCCTAATATTAATTATCTTTTGATTAAAGTTTATTTTTTTAATAATAACCGTGCAAATTATTATGGCTTTGTTTTCTTTTATTCAATTGGCATTGCCTCTATCCAAACATCTTAATCTTTCATTTGAATATTTATGGTTACCGTAAAATTAAGCCTTATTAATGGATTCTAATATCTACATAATTAGATTAACAATTTTGTTGTCATAATCATAACTGTTACGAATTTCTACAAGTTATAGTCAAGATGCAATTATTGGTTAAAGGCAGTTATATAATATTGAAAAATTTCTGTCAGATGGAATTCTTGATTCTTTAATTATATTGATTTTAAATTTTGTATCAAATATATAAAGGGAAAATAAATAAATGTTAAGAAATTAGGTGCCAAAAGGAGATTAAATGTCTTAAAATTAATACATATTGATATTTGTGATCCATTCCCTATAGCTTCTTGGAATGGCCAACAATATTTTATTAGTTTCATAGATGATTATTCTCGTTATATGTACTTATACTTAATATATGAAAAATAAGAATCTCTGGACATGTTTATGATCTTCAAAGCTGAAGTTCAAAATTAACTTGGTAAGAAGATTAAAGATGTCAAATCTAATTGTGGTGATAAATGAAAGTGCTCTGGTGGCACTAAAAAGTTCGTTAGGGATGTTAAGCCCTTATGAACTAGTCCCAAGGCTAACTAAGAGGGGGGGGGGGGGGGGGGGGGGGGGGGGGGTAAATTAGTATTTAAAAAACATCTCTCAATCAAAACACAATCTTAAAACAAAAACTAAGATTCACCACAGAAATCAAAGTGCGGAAAATAAATGCGGAAGAAATAATAAAGAACATAGAAATTTATAGTGGTTCGGTCAACACGACCTACGTTCACTCCCAGGAGACGCTCTCCAAGTATTGCACTAAACTCAATGTCACTCTTTTTTCCCCCACAGCAAGGTGGGGAAGCCTATACAAACCTCCTTTCCACCAACCAAGGTGAGGTAGAGAACCCAACTCCTTTTGCTTCCTCCTGAAGCACGCAGAGAACCTAACACCTTTTACTTCCGCCTGAAGTAGGCAGAGAATCCAACTCCTTTTGTTTCCTCTTGAAGCACGCAGAGAACCTAACACCTTTTACTTCCTCCTGAAGTAGGCAGAGAACCCAACTCTTTTTGCATAATCTTGAAGCAGGCAGAGAACCCAACTTCTTTTGCTTCCTCCTGAAGTAGGCATAGAACCTTGATCAGATGCTAAAGTTTACCTCTTCAGAACCCTCAAGGAATTAAGGATGATGACTGGAGAAGACGATGATGGATCCTTGCTTGGAGCAACATTTATGAACTCCCTCACAAACTCCCCCTCATAAGATCCTCACTCTCTCTTCCTTTCTCTCCCTCTCCTCTTGGCTCTCTCAAGTTAGAACAGTAGCAAAAAGATATTCTAAAGGGTAGAACAATAGCTATTAAATAGAAGAGCTTTGAAATAACTCTTATTTTATAAAAATCAACATTATCATCAAGGACGATATATATATCATCCTGGCCGATCAGCATAAATTTTGCTTAATAAGCCCAATCGGTTTGGGGTGATCAGAAGATTTTTGGTCATATCGTCCAGGCCAATATAATATCGTCTTATACAACCAGTACAATTCCTTGAATATTGTCCAAACAATCGCTCTAATAGAATGTGTGGACAATACAAAAAATATCTTGATCGTCCAGGTCAATCTCATGATTGTCCTGGATGATTAGTTCAAATATGTAAAACTCATCCTGAACATTACCCTGAATAGAAGCTGGTCGATGTCAATCGTCCAAGAGATCATCCCGGACGATCCTGCGATCATCCTAGATGATGTGATCATGCAATCAAACCTTAATTACTTTTCTTAATTATCAGATTAATTTAGGCATAATTATGCTGCATCATCCAAGCCAATGTCCTGGATAATGTCCAAAAATAAAGAATACTTAAAATAGATCTGGCGGGTAATTCTTTCTAATTTGAGCCTATCGTCCCAGCCGATACGAATATCATCCAGGATGATGTGCTTAATGGCGGCTGTCTTAACCAGGATGCCCTAATTTAGGGTTTCTATTTTTAACAGATCATCCAGGACGCAAAATGATGTTTGGATCATCTCGGATGATGTGATCAAAATAGAGAACTCTAACCAACAGACAAAAAATTTCACCCATGTTTGTGTGTGCAAAGTTACTTAGTATAAAGAGCCACATCATTTATAATAGACTCAAAAAAAGAAAAATTACAAACTAACTCAGACCTAATCTACCCAATCTTGAGCTGGTTTGAGTTGCACTCGATCTTATGGACCTAAAAAGTTAGTAGGCAAGGCAATCGTTGAAAATCATGAATGCTTACTATCATCAAAATTCTAATCCATGAAATCAAATTTGCAACAATCTCCCCCTTTTTGATGATGGCAAACAAAAAAAATAATCTAAGCAGTTCAAGAATAGTTTAAAAGAAAAAATGAGAAGAAATATAACACAGTTTTAACTATCCAATAACATAATCAAAGCAACTAGGACTACTAACTATTTCCTCTTTTGACATCAGAAAGAAGAGGAGGAAAGTAGAACAGAAACAAAAGAGAGACTAAAAATAGAAATAAAGAAATAAAAAACATAAAAGAAAAAGACTAATAGAAAGACAGCCCTAATCATCTAATGGAGGTGGAGGTGGTGGTGGCGGGTGAAAGTAACTGAAAAGAGTAGCAAACTGCTCTCCAAATGAGGCCATATCCTGGTCATGCTGGTGGTGCTATAGGCGAATAGTATCCTAAATATATTGTTGCTCCTATGTAGGAACGTATTCCTTAAAGTGAAGCTCTCACTGGTCGAATCGCTCCACCAGCTAATCTAGCTGAGAGTGCTGGCAGAGCAGAGTAGGTGCAGGAATAAGAGCAGGAGTAGGTGCATGAGCTGCCTCCTCCTTCTCTTGAGCTTCCCAGTCCCCCGGGTGGAGATGAGTAATATGAAGATCATGAAAGGTATTATTAGAGTAAAAACTAGGTTTGAAGTTTGGTGAAGTAGGATATTAGAGGTCATATTTTGATTCTAAGACATAAGCAATGATATATCATAGGGCTAGATTTGGCTTTCTCTTATGTCCTGGATCATGAATGGTAGTCAGATGCTCGATGTAGCTAAAAATTCAATCAGTGGCATTGAATTCTTGATGGGCCAAAATGTAAAAGGTGGGTATCGAAAGAAGTGGGGTGATATGAATGCTATCACCAGCTTTTGGAATAATGGAAGTGCAAATGACATGTTGGACAGTCCTAGCATTTTTGAGCAAGATGTTAGTCTCTCCAACATGAAAGTGAGCATTGGTGTTTCGAAGAAATCGGTTAGCCGGAGCCCAATCAAAGTCGGGGTCAAAATACAGGGTATAGAGTTTATCCCCTATGGTGGAGAGATGTAAAAGTTATGTATAATTCTGATATGTAATCTTGCTGGGCATCAATTCATATAGGATCCAAGAGAAGTAAAGGCAGAGTTTATACAAAGACTAGAAAAAAAATTCAAAAGTAGCTCGTAGTTGAAAGGTACAATAAGAGTAAGGAGAAAACACAAGGAGGTGTGAGCAAACAGATCAAATACTGGGTATGAGAGGATGTTCGGGTTAACAGATCGAGAGATAGTGATTCCAGCCATCTTATATCTTTGGTAGGCGGCTTGATCGTCTGCCTCAATGAATCGAGGGTCCAAAGTAGCCCTCGAGGAACTCCTAGAAGGGTGGAGGGATCGCTTTCCTCCTGCCATGATCAAGATTAGCAAAGCAATAGGAAGTATAAGGTTGGTAGAAGAAGAGGGTGTGAGAAAAATGGCTGGAATCCTTGGAATTTAAAGAATCAGCCCTATCGTTTAGGACAATCGCAGAATCATCTAGTCCGATCAAGTATATTAATGACATCCAAATCGATTGGTCAAAAAGGCGGTCGTCTCATCCAGGATAATCAGATATCATCTGGGAGGATAAGACACAGACGATCGTCTGGAGGAGTCAAGCCGGATGACTGTTAAAAAGGTAGATTATCCTGGCCAATTAGGTGGATCATCCAAGATGATGCCCAATAATGGATCATACTGACCGAATTTAAAATTGATTAAAACATTATCATGTGTATCGTCCATGATGAACATGTGGATTGTCTAGGTCGATCATTAATAATTGATCGTACTGGCCAAATTTAAAGTGTTAAAAATGTATTTCCACGTGTATTATCCAGGACAAACAGGTGGATCGTCTGGACCGATTTTTCATAAATTGAGCAAAGAGTGAATAACATCATCTAGGACGAAAGAGAATCGTCCAGGCTGATCATAGATGATTGAAGCAGAAGACGATCAGATCGTCCAGGACGATAATGCATCGACAAGGATGAGAAGAAGTAGAAGGTTCAGAATAACTAGTAGATGGAAATTTTTAAAAGTGAATTAAACTGACCGTCTAGGATGATATGAATATCATCCGGGTTGATGTGACAAAAAGTTTAAATCAGAGGATGGTTGGAGATGATCAGAGAAGGCCCAAAAACATAAGAAAACCAGAAAGTTAAAAATATGAAAAAGACAAAAAAGAAGAGAAAAACAAAATGAAAAATAAAAAGTAAAAATTTTTATTTTAAAAATAAGGTATGAACATAATAAAATCTCCAAGTGATTGAACTTAGAGACTTATAAGACCAATGTGTCAACATTGATGAAATAAAAAAAATGATATAATATCCGATCCTGCTAACCCTACCCTGGACTTCTCTTAGGGCAAAATCATCTTTTGAAAATAAGAGACCTAACTCAAAACAAACTAATTGGATAAGAAAAAAGGAACTTTTATTACGTCTTCTGACCAGATGTAGCTCTACGTTCGGTTAGAGGATTATTACTCAATTTTTGCTCGGTATTTGGTCGGTATTGCTAGGTATTCTTTGGTAATGATGTGGAATACCTCTGTGTGAAGATCAATACCGAGCAATACCAAGTAATCCAAAAAAATATTGAGTTTTTCTAGAAAAAACTTGGTATTTTTTGGGATTACTCGGTATTGCTCGGTATTACTCGGTATTTTGTCTTCACATAATGATATTTCTCGTTATTGTTGGTATTTCTCGATATTTCTCGTTTTGTGCCTGCGATCTTAGTGCCGGCCAAATGTAGCTCTACGTACGTTCACCAGACCAAATAAAAGTTTAGAAAAAAGAAGTCCATTCAAAACTTGATTCGAAAAAAATATCTTATAGAACAATATACCAAAATGATTTATCACAATCATGAAAATTTAAATCAAGCCTTTGAAAATATCAATTGACATATGAATTCTTCTATGATTTAAAGATTTTGAAAAAGAGGGAAGCTTTTCTTTTTGTGGGCTCATTTTATGCCTCTTATCAATTTGATTGGCGTACTTTGCTCATCTTTTGATTTTTGATATACTTTGTGTATGTTTCATTTTTTTTGCTATCATTGCGCATCTTTTGTTTTGGCGTCATTGACCACTTTTTGTTATTTTTTTGAGCTAGATCCCTTTTCAAAACTCTTAAATCTTCTAGTTATTAGAGAAAAAAACCTCACTCTCTATTAAAGGGAAGAATAAACTATAAAACAGAATCAAATTCATATGATAAATACAACGACAAGATTTCAAAGAAGTTGAAAATAATATAAAGACTTTTGAACTTTATATATATTGTTAAGAGAGTTGTTATTTGTATGTTTTACATTTTTGCAAATTGTATTGTTTTGATGATTCCAAATATTATTATTTTATGTGTAGTTATCTCCTAACACTTTTTGGAAGATTTATTTTTGCTCTTGTGTGTACTAATATTTCAAAAAAATCAAACTTCAAACTACTGAAGACTTCAAATCAAATTCAACATGAGATATCTTGTATTTTGAAGCTTGTAATTTTGTATGAATTAAGTTTGAGAGGGAGTGATTGTAATTAAGTGAATAAACACACACACACACTTGAGGAGATCTTAAAAATTTTGTACTGATCGTACGAGACGAATACAATTCGTACAGGATGAATACAATTCGTATGGGACGATCAGGTTAGTTATCTCCTTGTAAGAGCAATGGAACAAACATTTTTTGGAGAAAATGTTTTCTAAGTCCTGATCGTCCAGGACGAAATTATTTTCATCCCAGGATGAGCTAGGCTCTATAAAATTTTTTTCCAGACGAAATTATAATCGTGCCAGGACGAGCTAGGCTCTGTAAAATTTTCGTCCAAATGAAATTATAATCATCCCCGGACGAGTTGGACTCTGTAAAATTTTTGTCCAAATGACATTTATAATCGTACCTGGACGAGTTAATCTCTGTAAAAATTTTGTCCAGACGAAATCCTGTTCATCCCAGGATGATGGAAACCGACTAAAGTAAGTTGGTTACATCTTGTAGTTATTCGGGAACCGACCTATGAAATAACTGTTCGTTCAGACGAACCTAGTTCGTATGGGATGATGATCGTGTATGAACATAGTTCGTACCAATATTCATTAGGATCATTTCTGACACTTTAAAGAAAATCGTCAAGGACAATCCACGATCGTACAGGATGATCCATTTCGTGGTGACTTATAAATTTGTAGTTTTTTGACAGTTTTTCTTGTCTCTTTTATATATAGTCCAATTTAGACTGCCACCATATCTTTTTGCTCATTGATCTTCGTGCCTATTGAAAGAAGAGTTAAGGAGAGAGTGTGAGAGAGTATTTGAAGAAGGATTCTTTCTACTAAAGCGTGAAGGCTTCACTTGGAGTTTAAAGATAAGAGTCTTTGTTTTTGAATTGTGATTACTTCACTCTTTTCTTTCTTCCTTCTAGATTTTTTATGAGGAGATCTGTCAAGAAGATCCAGTTCTCTTCCGACACTTGGAGAGTGTGAATAGACTGAAAGTTCGATGGGGATGTTAAGCCCTTATGAACTTATTCCCAAAGCTAATTAAGAGAGAGGTGATTTGGAAAAGAAGAATCTTTTAAACAAAGACAAAAACCTAAACCAAAATCACCACAAAAAGTGCGGAAGAAAAATAAATGCGGAAGCAATAATAAGAAAAGAACACACCGGATTTATAGTGGTTCGGTCAAACCTTGACCTACGTCCACTCCTTGGAGGCACCCTCCAAGTATTGCACTAACACAAAGTGACTCTCCTTTAGCCCCCACAGCTAGGCGGAGAAGCCCTTACAAAATCACTTCCACCTCTCCCGGTGCGGCGGAGTTGCCGGGTCCTTTGACACCAAATAGACTTCTTATTTGGTGAACTTACCTCGAGACAAGCCTTGAATCCGATGGTACTAAGGTGCGAGTTCGCCGGAGCAACCGTGTGGAACCCCCTCCACACTCCCTTGAGTCCCCCCTCACAGGATCTTCTCCCTCTCTCAAACTCCACCCTTTCCTCTCTCCCTTTCAAGCTCTCTCTTCAAGTTTCCCCCACAAGAACGAAGCTACAATGGCTGCCAAAGACACTTACAAAGTGTCATGCCAAAGCTTAAATAGAAGCTCTCAAAACGAGCTCATTAATGCAAGTTGCCGACATTATCGTCCAGGAGGATAGACATATCGTCATGGCCGATCAGTACAAATTAAGCTCATTAGCCCGAGACGATTTGAGACGATCAGAAGAAAATTGGTTACATCGTCCAGGCCGATCTCACGATCGTCCTGGCCGATTAGTTTAAAACTGATTTCAATCGTCCTGATCATAGCCCTGAATACAAGCTGTCCGATGAAGATCGTCCAGGCCATCGTCCTGGTCGATCATTCGATCGTCCCGGACGATGTGATCGTATCAATCAACCATTAATGCTTTCCAAAGATACCAGATCAATTTAGGCATGATCGAGTTAGATCGTCCTGGACGATAATAATATCGTCCGGGCCGATTTCCTAAAACAAAGATTTCCTAAACTGATTATGGCGGCTGATTCTTTCTGAATTGAGATTATTGTCCTGGCCGATACAGGTATCGTCCAGGCCGATCTGTTGACGGCTGCCTTAATGAGGATGTCCTAAATAGGGTTTCTGATTTTGGACAGATTGTCCAGGACGATATAAATATCGTCCCGGCCGATATTACCAAAAATAGAAAACTTATAGGGAACAACAGGAGATCTTCTAAATTACAATCCAACTGGTCCCACACCAAATACAACAGACTCAAGAAAGGAAAAAGATTACAAACAGACTCAGACCTAGTCTACCCAATCTTGAGCTGATTCCAAATTGCAGTCCGATCGTGGGAACCTGAAACGTTAGCACATAAGGCAATCGTAGAGAAATAAGGAATGTTTGCTATCATCAAAATCATAAACCATAGATCCGCAACAATCTCCCCCTTTTTGATGATGGCAAAACATTTCAAATTGAATTTTCAAAAAGAGCAATTTTCTCCTAATCTCCCCTCACTAGAATAACACTTTTTAAAAAAAATAGGAGAGATGAAAATATTTTTGTTGTTTTTAAAAATTTTTGAAAAGAAAAAAGATACAATGTTCTCCCCCTTTGACATTATCAAAAAGAGAGGAGGCACAAACAAAAAAACAAAACAAACAAAAAATATTCCCTAATCAAGTGAAAAAAAAAAAAACAAATGTTCTTAAAATGAGAAAGTTACCTCTGAGTTTTAATCAAAAAACTTAGTAGAATTTGGATTGACAACACATGGCCCAATAAAGGTTAGAAAATCAAGAATTGATAATCCAAACTCAAGTTCTTTAAAAAGGCTCAAAAAATTTTTAATTCAATATCTAAATCAAGGAATAAATTAGATAAAGAAACAGTAATTTTTCAAAACTCCTTTCATAAAATATATCTAATAAAAGATTAATGCACGATTTGTTGAATCATGAATCAAGATTTTCAAACTCAAGCATTGAAAAATCAAGGGTTTTCTTAAGCTTTTTATGCCTCTTGACAATTGGTTGGCGCACTGCGCATCTTTTGATACACTTTGTGTATTCTATATTTTTCAATTTTGGCGCTTTGCGCTTCTTTTATTTTTGGCATCATTGGCCAAAAATGTTTTTTTTGATTATGCTACCTTTCTGAAATCTTAAATACCAAAAGTAAACCCATACTATTGATAAAGCGAATTTCTTGATTAAAAAAATTTTGAATTAGATTCAACAACTTGCAAAAGATTCCTATGCGATAAATAAAATATAGGGAGATAAAAATTTTAGTTTCAAAAACCAATTTAAAAGATGAAAAAGATTTTAAATCAAAAGTAGAAAAACCACTTTTAGGAAACAGAGATTGAAAGTCAAAAACATGAGTTTCCTTCCTTTGATTGTTTTTAGAGAAGTCAATCACAACTTACTAAAGATTTCAAGAAAAATTAGGAAGTAAATTTTTCATTTCTAGAAAAGTGAATGTGTGTGTAGATCAGAGAAAATTTTTACGAAAAAAAAATTTCAAAGAATAAACAAAACAAAAACGCAAAATAAAAATGAAAAAACATAAAAACAAAAACAAAACAAAAACACGAAAGGCTCTTAACCATTGTCTCTCTCCTGGTCCGATGCTTCAGAGACCAGATCTGCCCATGAGATTTTTTGCCTTTCATTATTTCCCCAGTTTAAATTTAACTTCGCCTTACCCTTTTCTTTTGCAAGGAGAATTCTTAAATTAGGGCACTCATTTTTCATATGTCCAGGTTTCCTGCATTGAAAGCAAACAATGTCAGAGGAAATATGGACATCCTTACCACTTTTACCTTTCTTCCTATTCTGTTTATGCATTGGTGAGCTTTGTGATTTGCTTGACAATTCATTGCTATCGTCACCAACTAAGCTTCCTCTTTCCGTATCTTCGGCTTTTAGAACGATCGTCTCACCTGCATCCAAAAGTCTTTGACTCAACCCTTGCTCGTAGGCAATGAGTGAGCCAATCAAATTATCAATAGAATAATCATTCAAATCTTTTGATTCACAAATAACAACAACTTTAGCATCAAATTTTTCAAGTAAACAACGAAGAATTTTGTTAACTTTTTCAAAATTTGAAAAATCTTTTCCTAAAGCATGCAATGATGTAGTAATTTGAATGAACCTTGTATACATGTCTAAAATCATTTCAAAAGGTTTCATATAAAACATTTCAAAATCATGCATTAAAATATTCAACTTGGATTGCTTGATTTCACTAGTGCCTTTGTATATGGTGTGCAATTTATCCCAAACTTCCTTGCCGGTAGTGCACGTGGAGATTAACATAAAATCATCAGAACTTAAAGCACAGAAAAAATAGTTTAAAGACTTTGCATTTAATTGAGCATCCATTCGTTCATCCCTATTCCATTGATTAAAAGGAATATCAGTTTTAATTCCATTAACAATACGTGATGGTGATGAATAACCAGTTAAAATCATATGCCACATACGAAAATCAATCGATTGCAAAAAAGTAGACATGCGAATTTTCCAAAAATCAAATGTAATATTTTCAAACAATGGTGGTGTAGTGATTGAATATCCTTCCGCAAAAATACGATTAGAAATATTAGCCATGGATCGAAATTCAAAAGCTTTTAAAAACTTATTTTATGAAAACCGCTCTAATACCACTTGAAAGTTCGATGGGGATGTTAAGCCCTTATGAACTTATTCCCAAAGCTAATTAAGAGAGAGGTGATTTGGAAAAGAAGAATCTTTTAAACAAAGACAAAAACCTAAACCAAAATCACCACAAAAAGTGCGGAAGAAAAATAAATGCGGAAGCAATAATAAGAAAAGAACACACCGAATTTATAGTGGTTCGGTCAAACCTTGACCTACGTCCACTCCTTGGAGGCACCCTCCAAGTATTGCACTAATACAAAGTGACTCTCATTTAGCCCCCACAGCTAGGCGGAGAAGCCCTTACAAAATCACTTCCACCTCTCCCGGTGCGGCGGAGTTGTCGGGTCCTTTGACACCAAAGAGACTTCTTCTTTGGTGAACTTACCTCGAGACAAGCCTTGAATCCGATGGTACTAAGGTGCGAGTTCGCCGGAGCAACCGTGTGGAACCCCCTCCACACTCCCTTGAGTCCCCCCTCATAGGATCTTCTCCCTCTCTCAAACTCCACCCTTTCCTCTCTCCCTTTCAAGCTCTCTCTTCAAGTTTCCCCCACAAAAACGAAGCTACAATGGCTGTCAAAGACACTTACAAAGTGTCATGCCAAAGCTTAAATAGAATCTCTCAAAATGAGCTCATTAATGCAAGTTGTCGACATTATCGTCCAGGACGATAGACATATCGTCCTGGCCGATCAGTACAAATTAAGCTCATTAGCCCAGGAAGATTTGAGACGATCAGAAGAAAATTGGTTACATCGTCCAGGCCGATCTCACGATCGTCCTGGCCGATTAGTTTAAAACCGATTTCAATCGTCCTGATCATAGCCCTGAATACAAGCTGTCCGATGAAGATCGTCCAGGCCATCGTCCTGGCCGATCATTCGATCGTCCCGGACGATGTTATCGTATCAATCAACCATTAATGCTTTCCAAAGATACCAGATCAATTTAGGCATGATCGAGTTAGATCGTCCGGGCCGATTTCCTAAAACAAAGATTTCCTAAACTGATTATGGCGGCTGATTCTTTCTGAATTGAGATTATCATCCTGGCCGATACAGGTATTGCCCAGGCCGATCTGTTGACGGCTGCCTTAATGAGGATGTCCTAAATAGGGTTTCCGATTTTGGACAGATCATCCAGGACGATATAAATATCGTCCCGACCGATATTACCAAAAATAGAAAACTTATAGGGAACAGCAGGAGATCTTCTAAATTACAATCCAACTGGTCCCACACCAAATACAACAGACTCAAGAAAGGAAAAAGATTACAAACTGACTCAGACCTAGTCTACCCAATCTTGAGCTGATTCCAAATTGCAGTCCGATCGTGGGAACCTGAAATGTTAGCACATAAGGCAATCGTAGAGAAATAAGGAATGTTTGCTATCATCAAAATCATAAACCATAGATCCGCAACATAGACGAAGGGTTTTCTGTCCATACTAGGAGAGTGTGAATAGCCGGAGGGTTCTCTGCCCATACTAGAAGAGTTTAAAAGGATGAATGGTTCTCTGCCAACACTGGGGATAGTGTAAAAGGACAATAGTTTTCTGCCACATCGGGTAGTGGTGGAAAGAGTTTGTTGTAAAGGCTTTTCTACCTTGCTATGGGTGTAAAAGGAGAGAAACTATTGGTATTAGTGCAATACTCGGAGGGTGCCCCCAGGGAGTGGATGTAGGTCTTATTTTGACCAAATCACTATAAATCTTGTGTCTTTTATTCTTTATCGCTTTTATTTTTTGCTTTTCTATTTTAAAAATTGTGGTTGAAAAACTATTTCTAAAAATTCATTAAAGTTTACTTTCGATTCAAAATATTCAAAAGAGGGATAAATTTTTAAAATACCATCTCCCCCCTCTTGGATAGCCTTGAGACATAAGCTTAGGTTTAACAACCTAATTCATAGTGAACGAGTTTCAAAAAGTGGTATGAGAGCTTTGTTTCAAAATTATAAGTTTAGACTACTTTTTGATTAACGTAGATGGCTATATTTGGAAACCGAAACACACCTGAGGGTTACTCCATAACTAGACCTCCACTATTTGACAATATACCTTTTGATTTTTGGAAAACTCACATGTCTACTTTTTTACAGTCACTTTATTATCGTATGTGGATCTTAGTCAAGGAAGGATATTCAAAACCAAGTAGATTAGTTGATGGAGTTAGAGTTGAAACACCTTTTGCATACTGGATAGTAGAAGAACGTGACTTAGCACAACTAAACGTCAAATGCTTGAATAGTTTCTTTTGTGCTTTAAAATTAGAAGACTACATGCGGGTTTCCGCTTGCAAAAGTGGAAAGGATATATGAGATAGACTTTGTATAACATATGAGGGGACTAATGAGGTTAAGCAATCTAGACTTAATATATTGTTACATGATTATGAATTATTTTATATGAAACTTGATGAATCCATTTCTAATATGTATACAAGATTCACACAAATAGTCACCTCTTTGCATGCACTGGGTAGGGAACTAATGAATGCTAAAATGGTTAATACGATTCTTCATTGTTTTCCTGCTGCATATGATGCTAAAATTACTGCAATTACAGAGTATAAAGATTTAAACATTTACTCTATTGATAATCTTCTTGGTTCGCTAATTGCTTACCAACAAGGAGTTAGCCAAAGAAAGATTGATGCAGGTGAACCACGAAGGGAGAAGAACATAGGACTAAAAGTGGAAGAGTCTGAGAGTGAACACTCACAACCCGAGGATGAAGATGACATCGTATTGATGACTAGACAGTTCAGAAGCTTTATGAAGAGGAAGCAGAAGAGACGCCAGCAATGGAATAGAGATAAATTTAATAGAAATGGCAAGGTTTCAAATGATGGGATTTACTATGAGTGCAGGAAACCTGGTCATATCAAGACTGATTGCCCAAAACTCAAAGCCACTCCTAGCAAGGAGAAGGTAGAGGAGAACCCAATTATAAAGAAGGGCAAGAAGAAGTTTCAAAGAGCTTTCTGGGCGTACTCAACTTCAGATTCATCAGTGACTGAAAAGGAAGAAGAAGTCACTAATCTTTGCTTAGTGGCCGATAGTCTTGATCAGTCAGATCAAGAAGAGGTATGTGACTTAACTTATGATGAATTATTTGAAGTTTCTAAACACATATATGATGCATATGAGAAAATGAAGAAAATGCATGCTAGTCTAAGTTTAAAATTTGAAGAACTTTAAAAGGAACATGAAATCCTTAGAAAAGATTATGTCTTAATTGACAACAACCACATGAATTTACTTGACGAGTTTGATAACTTGAATAAAAGTTATGAGAATTTAAAATCATCCTTGCAAAACTCGATAAAGATTTTAAGAACTTTAAGGATGAATAAGAGAGCAAATTATATAAAATCAATTATTTAATTTGAATTTTGGAAGATATAAATTTATTTTATAAATTAACGATAAAAGCTCTCGAGGATAATAGGATACCTCCTAAACTTGAAGATTTTACTAATCCTATTATGTATCCTAAATTTATGCAATCCATGAATAGACAGAAGAATGTTAGAAGACTTAGGAAACGATTTCCAAAAGTAAAATTTAATAATTGTGGATTGTTTGGACATATAGCTCACACCTTTACTTTAAAGATGAAAACTAATTTGGTGTGGAGACATAAGATGCATAAACTTAGACATATCATACATGCATCAGATTATAAATTGCTAAAAGGTGAACCCAAACTAGTTTGGGTTCCCAGGACTAATGTTTGATAATTTAGCAGGATCGCTCTCACACAAGACCTCATGAGAGAATATGGTATCTGAACAGCAGATGTTCAAAGCATATGACTGGAGATACTGCTCAATTCATAATGCTGGAAGCCAAGAGTGGAGGCAAGGTTACACTTGGAGATTGATGCAGATCTATGGCTTATAATTTTGATAATAGCAAACATTCTTATTTCTCTAAGACTGCCTTATGTACTAACGTTTCAGGTTCACATGATCGGACTACAATTTGGAATCAGCTCAAGATTGGGTAGACTAGGTCTGAGTCAGTTTGTAATCTTTTTTCGTTTCTTGAGTCTATTGTATTTGGTGTGGGATCTATTGATTTGTAACTTGGAAGATTTCCTGTTGTTCCCTATAAGATTTTTATTTTTGGTAATATCGATCGGGACGATATTTATATCATCCTAGACGATATGTCCAAAGTCAGAAACCCTAATTAGAGCATACTCTTTAAGGCAGCCGTCATTAGCAGATTGGCCGGGACAATACCTGTAATGGCCAGGACGATAATCTAAATTTAGAAAGAATCAACCGCCATAATTAGTTTAAGAATTCTTTGTTTTAGGAAATCGGCCAGGACGATCTTTATATCGTCCAGGCCGATCTAACTCAATTATGCCTAAATTTATCTGGTATCGTTGGAAAGCATTAATGGTGATTGATACGATTATATCGTCCGGGACTATCGCCAGATTGGCCGGGATGATGTCCTGTATGATCTATATTGGACAGCTCGAATTTAGGGCGATGATCAGGAAGATTGAAATCAGTTTTAAACTAATCGGCCTGGACAATCGTGATGTCGGCCAGAATAATGTAACCAATTTTCTTCTGATCATCACAAATCGTCCCGGGTTGATGAGCTAAATTTGTACTAATCGGCCAGGACGATATACTTATCGTCCAGGATGGTATACTTATCGTCCTGGACGATAATGTCGGTAACTTGCATTAATGAGCTTGTTTTGAGCTTTTCTATTTAAGCTTGGCATGACACTTTATAAGCGTCTTTGGCAGCCATTGTAGCTTCATTCTTTTGGGGGAAACTTGAAGAGAGAGCTTGAAAGGGAGTGAGGAAAGAGTGGAGTTTGAGAGAGGAGAAGATCCTGTGAGGGGGGACTCAAGGGAGTGTAGAGGGGGTTCCACACGGTTGCTCTATCAAGCTCGCACCTGAATACCGTCGGATTCAAGGCTTGTCTCGAGGGAAGTTCAGCAAAGAAGAAGATCTCTTTGGTGTCAAAGGACCCGGCGACTCCGCCGCACCGGGGAAGGTGGAAGTGATTTTGTAAGGGCTTCTCCGCCTAACTATGGGGGCTAAAGGAGAGACACATATTTAGTGCAATACTTGGAGGGTGCCTCCAAGGAGTGGACGTAGGTCAAGGTTTGACCGAACCACTATAAATCCGATGTGTTCTTTTCTTATTATTTGCTTCCGCATTTAATTTTCGCATCGTTGGTTTTGATTGTGGTGAATCTTATTTTTGGATTTAAGATTGTGTTTGTTTTAAATACTGATTCACATCTCTATATCATTATTGGCCTTGGGACAGTTCATAAGGGTTTAACATCCCTAACAAATTTTCTAGTGCCATCAGAGCACTTTCAAGTGGTATCAGAGCCGTTTTCAAAAAAATAAGTTTTTAAAAGCTTTTTGAATTTCGATCCATGGCTAATCGTAATATTGCGGAAGGTTATTCAATAACCAGACCTCCTTTATTTGAAAATATGTCATTTGATTTTTGGAAAACTCGTATGTCTATTTTCTTACAATCGATTGATTTTTGTATGTGGCATATGATTTTAACTGGTTATTCATCACCGTCACATATTGTTAATAGAGTTAAAACTGATATTTTTTTTAATCAATGAAATAAGGAAGAACAACTGAATGCAAAATCTTTAAATTGCTTTTTCTGTGCTTTAAATTTTGAAGATTTTATGTTATTATCCACGTGCACTACTGGTAAGAAAGTTTGGGATAAATTACACACCATATACGAAGGCACTAGTGAAATCAAGCAATCCAAGTTGAATTTGTTAATGCATGATTTTGAACTATTTTCCATGAATCCTTATGAGACGATCTTAGACATGTACATTAGGTTCATTCAAATTGTAACATCATTATATGCCTTAGGAAAAGAGTTTTCAAATTTTGTAAAAGTCAATAAAATTATTCATTGTTTATTTGAAAAATTTGATGTGAAAGTTGTTGCTATTTGTGAATCAAAAGATTTGAATGATTATTCTATTGATAATTTGATTGGCTCACTCATTGCCTACGAGCAAGGTTTGGATCAAAGACTTTTGGATGCAGGTGAAACGATTGTTCTAAAAACTGAAGATACGGAAAAAGATTGCTTAGTTGGTGACGAATGCAATGACTTATCAAGCAAACCACAAAGCTCACCAAAGCATAAGCAAAAGTGAAAAAAGATAAAAATGGTAAGGATGTTCATATTCCTTCTAACGTTATTTACTTTCGATGTAGGAAATCTGGACATATGAAAAATCAGTGCCCTAATTTAAGAATTCTTCCTACGAAAGAAAAGGGCAAGGCGAAGCAAAATTTAAATTGGGGAAATAATGAAAGGCAAAAAATCTCATGGGCAGATCTGGTTTCTGAAGCATCGGACCAGGAGAGAGATAATGGTTAAAAGCCTTTCTTGTTTTTGTGTTGTGTTTTTGTGTTTTTCTATTTTATTTTTGTGTTTTGGTTTTTTTTATTCTTTGAAATTTTTGTTTTTGTGAAAGTTTTTCTCTGATCAACACACACATTCACTTTTCTAAAAATGAAAAATCTACTTCATGTTTTTTCTTGAAATCTTTGGTAAGTTGTGTTTGACTTCTCTAAAATAGTCAAAAGAAGGAAACTCATATTTTTGACTCTCAATCTCTGTTTCCTTAAAGAGGTTATTCTACTTTTGATTTAAAATCATTTTCATCTTTTAAATTTATTTTTGAAACAAAATTTTTTTATCTCCCTACATTTTATTTATCGCATAGGAATCTTTTGCAAGTTATTGAATCTAACTCATAAATTTCTTAATCAAGAAATTTGCTTTGTCACTAAGATGGGTTTTCCTTTGTTTTTAAGATTTCAGAAAGGTAGCATATTCAAAAAATTGGTCAATGATGTCAAAAATAAAAAGATGCGCAAAGACGCCAAATTGAAAAAATAGAATACACAAAGTGTATCAAAAGATGCGTAGTGAGCCAACCAATTGTCAAGACGCATAAAATGAGCCCACAAAAGTTTAATGCTTACCATTCTTGTACTTCTTAAAAGCTTAAAAAAACCCTTCATACTTTGGATACTTGAATTTGAAAATCATGATTTCTGATTCAATAATTCATGCATTAATCTTCTATTAGATATATTTTATGAAAGGAGTTTTGAAAAATTAATGTTTCTTTTTCTCGTTTATTCCTTGATTTGGATATTGGATTAAAAAGTTTTTTGAGCCTTTAAAAGAACTTGAGTTGGGATTATCAAATTATGAATTTTTAACATTTTCTGGATTATGCGTTGTCAATCCAATTCTACTAAGTTTTTCATTAAAACCAAGAGGTAACTTTCTCATTTTAAGAATATTTGTTTTTCACTAGATCAGGGAACATTTTTTTTCTTTTATTCGTTTTGTTTTTTGTGTCTCCTCTCTTTTTGATAATGTCAAAGGAGGAGAACGTAATGTTGAATTTGTATCTTTTTTTTTTCTTTTCAAAAAATTAAAAATAATAAAAATATTTTTTATATCCCCTATTTTTTAAAAGGGTATATTCTAGTGAGGGGGAGATTAGGAGAAATTGCTTTTTCTGAAAATTCAAATTGAATTATTTGCCATCATAAAAAATGGGGAGATTGTTGCAGATCTATGGCTTATGATTTTGATGATAGCAAACATTCTTATTTCTCTACGACTTCCTTATGTACTAATATTTCAGGTTCACACGATCGGACTGCAATTTGGAATCAGCTCAAGATTGGGTAGACTAGGTCTGAGTCAGTTTGTAATCTTTTTTCTTTCTCGAGTCTATTATATTTGATGTGGGATTTGTTGATTTGTAACATGGAAGATTTCCTGTTGTTCCCTATAAAATTTCTAATTTTGGTAATATTGGCCGGGATGATATTTATATCGTCCTAGATGATATGTCCAAAATTAGAAACCCTAATTAGGGCATCCTCATTAAGGCAGCCGTCATTAGCGGATCGGCCTGGATGATACCTGTATTGGCCAGGACGATAATCTAAATTCAAAAAGAATCAATCGCCATGTTTAGGAATTCTTTGTTTTAGGAAATCGGCCAGGATGATCTTTATATCGTCCAGGGCGATCTAACTCAATTATGCCTAAATTGATCTGGTATCTTTGGAAAGCATTAATGGTTGATTGATATGATAATATCGTCCGGGACTATCGCCAGATCGATCGGGACGATGTTCTGGACGATCTACATCGGACAGCTCGAATTTAGGGCGATGATTAGGACGATTGAAATCGGTTTTAAACTAATCGTCCTGGACGATCGTGATATCGTCCAGGACGATATAACCAATTTTCTTCTGATCGTCCCAAATTGTCCCGGGCTGATGAGCTGAATTTGTACTAATCGGCTAGGACGATATACTTATCGTCCTGGATGATAATGTTGGCAACTTGCATTAATGAGCTTATTTTGAGCTTTTCTATTTAAGCTTGGCATGACACTTTGTAAGCGTCTTTGGCAGCCATTATAGCTTCGTTCTTTTGGGAAAAACTTGAAGAGAGAGCTTGGAAGGGAGTGAGGAAAGGGTAGAGTTTGAGAGAGGGAGAAGATCCTGTGAGGGGGGACTCAAGGAAGTGTGGAGGGGGTTCCACATGAAAGTTCATTAAAGATGTTAAGCCCTATGAACTTAGTCCCAAGCTAACCAAGAGGGGGGGTGAATTGGTATTTTAAAAACTCTTTTCACAAAGAAAGAAAATTGCATAAACCAAATCACACCACAGAAATAAATGCGGAATTTAAAAGCGCGGAAGCAAGAAAAAGAACATAGAACTTTATAGTGGTTCGGTCAACTCGACCTACGTCCACTCTTTGGAGGCACCCTCCAAGTATTACACTACAAAACGTGACTCTCCTTTAGCCCCCACGGCTAGGCGGAGAAGCCCTCACAAGAACCTCCTTTTTGCCACCCCGGCAAGGCAGAGAACCTTCCTCCTTTTGCTTCCTCCTGAAGCTGGCAGAGAACCAAAACCAAAAGCAAACTCCTTACCTCTACCGACCCTTCCACGGACGAGAAACTCTAGACGAAGATGAAGCATAGCGATCCTTGAAGCAACCCTTGTGAATCCCCTCACAAGCTCCCCCTCACAAGATCCTCTCTCTCTTCTCTCTCTCTTTCTCTCCTCAAGGTCTTCTCAGGTTAAGGCAGCAGCCAAAGGTCTTAAAAAACGTTGAACATGAGCTCTTAAATAGAAGAGCTTCAAAGGAGCTCATTAATTGCAAGTTGCCGACAATATCGTCTAGGACGATATGGACATCGGCCTGGCCAATCAGTACAAATCAATGAAGATCGGCCAGAGCATAACCCTGGAAGCAAAACAGGATGATTGAAATTTGGCTTGATCGTCCAGGCCGATCTCACGATCGTCCTGGCCGATCAGTTCAAATCAGAGGAAAATCATCATGACAATAGCCCTGGATACGAGCTGGCCGATGTTTATTGTCCTGAAGTAACTTAAGATTTTTGACTTGATCGTCCTGGCCGATCCATCATCCATGACGATATGATCGTATCAATCATCCTTAATTACTCCCTTGATTTCCTGAACAATTATGGCATAATTTGTGAATATCGTCCAGGCCGATAATTTAAAAATACAGTATACCTTAATTGACTATGGCGGCTACTTCTTTCTGTTTTAAGCTTATCGCCCTAGCCGATACACGTATCATCCAGGACGATTGGTTAATGTCGGCTGCCTTAATTAAGAATCCTTAATTAGACTTTCTATTTTAAGCTGATCGTCCAGGCCGATCCAAAAATCGTCCTGGTCGATATGAGTTAAAACAGAAATTCTAAGTCTCTCAAGTGTGTGTGTGTGTAGGGTTACTTAGCATCAGTCTCTTGACCATTACAAGTGGACTCAAAAAGTGAGAAACAAAAGTACGGACTGACTCAACCCTAAACCTACGCAATCCTGAACTGGCTTCTTCTTGATCGTCCAATCTTCAATTCCTGAAAAGTTAGAAGCAACAAGCAGTCCAAGAGAAACAGTGTTTGTCAATCATCAAAATATAAGCCATGAAAAATAGATTTGCAACAATCTCCCCCTTTTTGATGATGGCAAACACAAGTAGGAAAATTAAAAAAAAAAAAAAAACAGGTTCATTAGAAAATCAAAGTTATAACAGCTTTTTCCTACCACACCCTACTCCCCCTTTTGTCATCACAAAAAGACGGTCCAGAAACAACAGAAAAACATCACAAAAAGACTAACAAGCAAACTAAAAAAAAAAGAAACTAACAACACAAAGTACAGACTTAAAACAACGAGGGATCCAGATCATCAGATGGAGGTGGAGGAGGTGGTTACTGAAAGTAACCGGCAAGCGTGGTAAACTGAGCATTGAACCAGGCGATGTCCTGGTCATGCTGCTGCTGCTGTTGAGTAAGGAAACTATCAAATCGGGCTAAATCCTCAGCGCGGTGATGCTCGTAACGGGCAATGTCCTCAAAGTGTTGTTGCTCCTGTGCAGCAACATAGGCGTCAAACCGAGTCTCCCATCTATCAAATCTCTCAATCAACTGATCAACCGATGAGTGCTGGGGGAGAGGAACAGGATCAGGAACGGGGGCGGGAGCGGGAGCCTCCTCCTCTCTAGCCCCCCGAGGTTCCTCAGGGTGGAGACGAGTACTGTGAAGGGTGCTGAAGGAATTATTTGAGTAGAAGGGAGTTGGAAGGTTTGGTGGAATAGGATACTGAAGTTGGTATTTGGTTTCAAGGACATAGGCTATGATGTGTCCTAAGGATAGATTGGGTTTTCTTTTGTGGCCTGGATCACGGATTGTGGTTAAGTGATCAATGTATCAAAAAATTAGGTCCGCAGTGTTGAATTCTCTATGAGCCATGATGTAGAAAGTAGTGAGAGAAAGTAGAGGGGTGATGTGAATTCAGTCCCCGGCTTTTGGAATTACGGAGGTGCGAAGGACATGTTGGATTGTCCTAGCATCTTTGACTAAAGAGCTAGTCTCTCCAACATGGTAAGGTACATTGGTCTGGCGAAGAAAGTGATTGGCCGTGGACCAATCAAGATCAGGGTCAGAGGCGATTAAGTGCAGCTTATCCCCGGTGGTGGATAGCTGTAAAAGATCAACACAATCCTGATATGTGATTTTGACAGGGCATCGATCCACATAGGAGGTCAGGGCTGTGAAGGTAGAGTTGATGCAAAGGTTTGCGAAAAATTCTCGAAGAAACTCTGAATTGAAAGGGAAAGCAAGAGACAGAATGAAGCAAAGAGAGGTGTGAGCAAAAAGATCCATTACCGGGTAAGAGATGTGGACATGATTGATGATTCTGGAGACAATAATTCCACACTCTTTGTAACGATGATAGGCGGCTTCATCTTCTGCTTCCCTGAAACGAGGGTCAATGCTTGCCCTCGAGGAACTCCCAGAAGTTTGTCAGACGCGTTTCCCACCAGCCATTGAGAGCACTAAGCAAAAACACAAGAGGAGAAAGGATGAAGAGTGAAAAATCATGGCTGGAACGACCTGAATTTAAAGAAACGGCCATATCGTCCTGGCCGATCTCAGAATTGTCCAGGCCGATATGGTTCACTAATTATGTACAGGCCGATTGGTCAGAAAGGCGGTCCGATCATCTGGGCTGATCAGATATCGGCCAGGCCGATTAGATACAGGCGATCGGTCCGAGGAGTCTGTCCGGACAACCGTTGAAAAAGTAGATTGTCCAGGACGATTAGGTGTATCGTCCAGGATGATACACAATAATTGATCGTACTGGCCGAAGTTAAAATGTTTTAAATCAGTGCCACGTGTATTGTCCAGGACGATTAGTGGATCGGCCCGGCCGATTGTCCAATAATGGATCATCTGGGGCCGAATTTAAAGATTCAAGCGTGCTGACACGTGGATCATCCAGGACGATCCAGTGTATCGGCCAGGACGATGCACATAAAATGCATCGGCCAGACAAATATACTATCGGCCAGGACTATCACCATGAGTTCGATCAAATGGTCCAAGACTATATAGTATCGTCTAGGACGATGAGTTGCAGCAAGCACAGAAAAAGGCCAGCAGATGGATTTTGAACACAATTGGTCATATCGGCCCGGACGATAAAAGTATCGGCCAGGATGATGTGACTAGAAATTCAAATCAAGGAAGGAATGGTGATGATCAAGACCCACAAAAATAAAATAAAAGAAAAAAATAGTCAAAACATAGTAAAAGAAAACAAAAACAAAAACACAACGAAAATCAAACAACGAATATTTTTAGATTTTAATTTTTTTTTTGTTTTTGTTTTATGGAGGCATCATATGAGAATTCTTTAAAAAAAATTAAACATTTAAAGTTCCAAGAGATCAAGAATTTTAACAAATCCCAATCAGAAGAAGGTAGAATATCTGATTCTGTTAACCCTAGATCGGACATCCTTCAGGGTACAAAATTCTTTTGGAAAACAGAGGCCTAACTCAGAATAATAAAATAGGATAAGAAGATTCATTCAAGACTTGTTTACAAAGAAAATATCTCATATTTAATAAACCAAAGTAATTTTTCTCAATCATGGAAAAATGAAATCAAGTCTTTGAAAGCATCACATAATCTATGAGTTCTCTAAGTTTTAAGAGTTTTAGCAAAGAGAGGATAGCTTGCATTTAGTGGGCTCATTTTATGCCTCTTGTCACTTTGATTGGCTCTTTGAGCATCTTTTGATTTTTGATACACATTTGTGTATATAACTTTCTTTTCAATTTGGCTTCATTGGCCTCTTTTCCTTTTTAACTCTTGCAAGCTAGAAACTCTTTAATATAACCTTAAAAAAACTTAGTTGTAAGTATATCCTCCAAATATTAGAGAATAGGAGCTCTCTCTCTAACATAGGGAAGAATAATCCACAACACAAAATCAAAATCATGTGATAAATGCAATGGCAAGATTTCAACGAACTTGAAAGATATATAAGAACTTTGGCTATTATGCATAAGATAAATTAATGTAGCAAGATAAGAAAAGGATCTTAATTAAAAAAAAATGAGTTTAGACTTTTGTTTAGAGAAGAAAATTATACCACTAATAAAAAGTCAGAAGGATGGAAAACATCAACAATATTACTTCCTTTAACCAATTTAGAAAAGCTAAACCCTATCTCCAAAACTCCAATATTTAAAAGCTTGAAAAATTTCATCATATGGAAGACCAAATTTAAAGAACAATGTGAAAAACAAAACACATAAAATAAAATAATAAAGCAAACTAAAAACAACACAAAGTGAGCACAAAAAACTAGCACAAAAATAAAATAAAAGACACACAAAAACTAAGGATTTCAAGCAAGTGATAAAGCAGCGAGTTTAAGTAATTTTGAGCTGCGAGCCTCCTTATGTCCAGTTATCCTATGCTCCCACGAGGTCTTTGGTGAGAGCACACCTGCAAAACTCAACAACAGTCAGATTTAGGAACCCAAACAGGTTTGGTCCCCTTCTTAGGAAACGTTGAGTGCAATGCAGATGTGGTATGCTTTGAATCATACATCTTAGGTCTCCACATCCAATGTGTACTACGGTGAACGGTGCACGTGTGTGAGATGTGTCCTAGTATGCCACAAGAGAAACATCTAACTCCAAGAAAAGGGTTTCTTAAATGGTTTGAATTATAATGTCTCTTCCTAGGTTCTGGCTTAAGATCAAAAGTGGAAATCATCCGATTTTTCTTATACGTATCAAAATCATTTTGAATCCTCAAGTTAGTTCCTTTTAATGCATCATTCTCAATCCTCAAATTTTTCTCAATCTCTTTAGATTTCTTAAGATCATCCTTAAGTGAGATGTGTGAAGCTTTTAATGCATTATTTTCATCAACTAATTCCAAATGCTTTTTGTTCAACTCATCAAATTCATCAAGAAGAACCATGTGATTTGAATCAATCGTTGCATGATCTTTGAGAAAAACTTCATGCTCTTTTTGTAGATTTGAGTGTTCTAATTTTAGGCTAGCATGAGTTTTCTTAAGTTTTTTGTATGATGCATGGATTTTTTCACAAATTTCAAACAATTCATCATAGGTTGGTTTAGATACCTCTTCCTCATCACTTTGATTTTCTCCCATGAAACACATGTTTGTAGTCTCTTCCTCTGGTTCAGTCTCAGAGGAATCAGTACCAGATTCTGCCCAGAAGCCTCTTTGGTTTTTCTTCTTCTCCTTCCTAGACTTAGCTTTCTTCTCACCTTTTTCCTTTTCTTTGCTTGAGTGATCTTGAAGTGTAGGACAATCGGCTCTCACATGTCTAGGCTTCCTGCATTCAAAACAAACAACATCAGAAGATCCTTTAACATGTTTATGATCCTTACCTTTTCTCCAACTTTGATGATGCTTTTGTTTCTTCCTTAGAAAGCTTTTGAATTGCCTTGTGATGAAGGCAACTTCATCGCTTTCAGACCCGGAAGATTCAGAATCCGATTTGTGCGCCTTCAGTGCAATTATTTTCTCCTTTTTTCTTCTCACCTGTATCAAGATTTCTTTAATTCACCCCTTACTCGTAAGCAATGAGTGAGCCAAGTAAGTTATCAATAGAATAGGTATTCAAATCCTTAGATTCAATAATTGCAGTGATTTTAGCATCATAAGACGAAGGCAAGCATCTCAAAATATTGTTAACTTTTTCATAATTTGAAAGTTCTTTTCCTAGTGCATGCAATGAAGTAGCAATCTGAGTAAACCTAGTGTACATGTCAGAAATCGATTCATGAGGTTTCATACGAAAAAGTTCGTAGTCATGCAAGAGAATGTTTAAACGGGATTGTTTAACTTCACTAGTACCTTCATAGGTGATGCACAATTTATCCCAAATCTCTTTACCAGTTTTGCAAGTTGAGACACGCATGTAATCCTCAGATTTTAAAACACAGAAAAAACAGTTCAAACATTTCGCATTTAATTGAGCTAAATCACGTTCATCAAAAGTCCATTCAGTAAAACCAACTTCAGTTTTAACACTATTAATTTCACGAGAAGGTGGAGAATAACCTTCTTGAATAAGCATCCACATGCGATAATCAGTAGATTGTAAAAAAGTTGACATGCGGGTTTTCCAAAAGTCAAAAGGTAGGTTATCGAACAGAGGAGGTCGGGTAATAGAATACCCTTCCGTAGTGTTGCGATTCCCAATGTTAGCCATGGATCAAATTCAAAAAGTTTTTAAACTTGAATTTTCGACTCTGATACCACTTGAAAGTTTGATAGGGATGTTAAGCCCTATGAACTTAGTCCCAAGCTAACCAAGAGGGGGGGGGTGAATTGGTATTTTAAAAACTATTTTCACAAAGAAAGAAAATTACATAAACCAAATCACACCACAGAAATAAATGCGGAATTTAAAAGAGCAGAAGCAAGAAAAAGAACACATAAATTTATAGTGGTTCGGTCAACTCGACCTACGCCCACTCCTTGGAGGCACCCTCCAAGTATTGCACTACAAAACGTGACTCTCCTTTAGCCCCCACGGCTAGGCGGAGAAGCCCTCACAAGAACCTCCTTTTTGCCACCCCGACAAGGCAAAGAACCTTCCTCCTTTTACTTCCTCCTGAAGCTGGCAGAGAACCAAAACCAAAAGCAAACTCCTTACCTCTACCGACCCTTCCACGGATGAGAAATTCTAGACGAAGACGAAGCAGAGCGATCCTTGAAGCAACCCTTATGAATCCCCTCACAAGCTCCCCTTCACAAGATCCTATCTCTCTTCTCTCTCTCTTTCTCTCCTCAAGGTCTTCTCAGGTCAAGGCAGTAGCCAAAGGTCTTGAAAAATGTTGAACATGAGCTCTTAAATAGAAGTGCTTCAAAGGAGCTCATTAATTGCAAGTTGCTGATAATATCGTCTAGGACGATATGGACATCGGCCTGGCCGATCAATACAAATCAATGAAGATCAGGCAGAGCATAGCCCTGGATGAAAAACATGACGATTGAAAATTGGCTTGATCGTCCAGGCCGATCTCACGATCGTCCTGGCCGATCAGTTCAAATCAGAGGAAAATCATCCTGACAATAGCCCTGGATATGAGCTGACCGATGTTTATTGTCCTGAAGTAACTTAAGGTTTTTGACTGGATCGTCCTGGCCGATCCTGCGATCGTCCAGGACGATATGATCGTATCAATCATCCTTAATTACTCCCTTGATTTCCTGAACAATTATGGCATAATTTGTGAATATCGTCCAGGCTGATCCTAGGATCGTCCTGGCCGATAATTTAAAAATACAGTATACCTTAATTGACTATGGTGGCTACTTCTTTCTGTTTTGAGCTTATCGCCCTGGCCGATACACGTATCGTCTAGGCCGATTGGTTAATATCGGCTGCCTTAATTAAGAATCCTTAATTAGACTTTCTGTTTTAAGCTGATCGTCCAGGCCGATCCAAAAATCGTCCTGGCCGATATGAGTTAAAACAGAAATTCTAAGTCTCTCAAGTGTGTGTGTGTAGGGTTACTTAGCATCAGTCTCTTGACCATTACAAGTGGACTCAAAAGGTGAGAAATAAAAGTACGGACTGACTCAACCCTAAACCTACTCAATCCTGATCTGGCTTCTTCTTGATCGTCCAATCTTCGATTCCTGAAAAGTTAGAAGCAACAAGCACTCCAAGAGAAACAGTGTTTGTCAATCATCAAAACATAAGCCATGAAAAATAGATTTGTAACACCACACGGTTGCTCCGGCAAGCTCGCACATGAATACCGTCTGATTCAAGGCTTTTCTCGAGGGAAGTTCACCAAAGAAGAAGATCTCTTTAGTGTTAAAGGACCCGGCGACTTCTCCGCACCGGGGAAGGTGGAAGTGATTTTGTAAGGGCTTCTCCGCCTAGCTTATGGGGGCTAAAGGAGAGACACTTGTTTAGTGCAATACTTGGAGGGTGCCTCCAAGGAGTGGACGTAGGTCAAGATTTGACCGAACCACTATAAATCTGGTGTGTTCTTTTCTTATTATTTACTTTTGCATTTAATTTTCGCATCGTTTGTTTTGATTGTGGTGAATCTTATTTTTGGATTTAAGATTGTGTTTGTTTTAAATACTGATTCACCTATCTATTTCATTATTAGCCTTGGGCCAGTTCATAAGGGCTTAACATCCCTAACGAACTTTCTAGTGCCAATAATGCACTTTTAGAGATAACACCACAAGGAAGATGGTTGGATCAGGTATGATTGGAAATTTTAAGAATTTTTTCATAGACAATGTGTTATTGGTAGAAGGCTTAAAGTATAATTTGTTAAGTATAATCCAACTATGTGATAAGGGTTATTGTGTAAAATGTTTTCCTACTAGCTGCATATTAAGCCTAATGATAAAGATGTTTTGAATGATAAAAGGGTAAATAATGTTTACATGCTAGATTTAAATTGCATTAATTCTCCTACTGCTTTTTGTTTGAAAACTTTATCTGATGAGTCATGGCTATGGCATAGGAGACTTTATCATTCTAGCATGAAAAACCTTAGAAGAATTACCCAAAAGAACTTAGTGAGAGGTATACCTAAATTAGACTTTACTAAGGACCACCTTTGTGATGCATGTCAACTAGGAAAGCAAGTGAAGTCCTTTTTTCAGTCCAATAAGGATCTTAGAACTAGTAAACCGTTAGAGATTTTGTATATTAATCTTTTTGGACCAGTTGGAACTGTGAGTCTAGGAGGGAATGTATACGGATTTGTGATTGTGGATGATTACTCAAGATTCACATGGGTTAGATTTCTATTTCATAAGAGTGAATCATTTGAGAAATTTAGAAATTTTTTGACTTGGATTCAAAGAAAACTAGGATATAAAATTATTTATATACAAAGTGATCATGGAGGAGAATTTGAGAATGAGAAATTTGATGAATTTTGTAAAGAAAAAGGAATTGATCACAACTTTTCTACACCTAGAACCCCTTAGAAGAATGGGGTAGTCTAAAGGAAAAACAGAACATTAATAGAAGCCGCCCGAGCAATATTGGCAGAATACTCACTTCCAAAATATTTATGGGCTGAGGCGGTTAGCACTACATGTTATGTTCTGAACAGGGTGAATTTGAGATCAAAATTAAATAAAATATCCTATGAGTTGGTAAAAGGAAGAACACATAATTTATTTTATTTGCATGTTTTTGGTTGTAAGGTGTTCATTCATAACAATGGAAAATCTGTTTTAGGAAAATTTGATCCAAAATCAGATGAAGGAATTTTTGTTGGATACTCAAATGTTAGAAAATCTTATAGGGTATTCAATAAAAGAACTTTGGTAATTGAGGATACCACACATGTTGTATTTGATGAATTTGGAAATATGAAAGAGCCAAATGTTGAAGAAGATGAGATTGTAGATAACTCCCAAAAGTTTGATAAAATAAATTTGGAAGAAAATGTGAAAGAAAATTTGGAGATAGAAAACCCTTTGCCTAGAGATTTGAGATTTTCTAAAAACCACCCAAGGGAATTGATTATAGGTGAACCTAGTGAGGGTGTAAGAACTAGGCGTGGATTAAACAAGGAAGTCAATCATTGAGCCTTCATTTCAACTATAGAACCCACAAATATTGATTAAGCACTATCGAATGAATTTTGGATTTTGGCCATGCAAGAAGAGTTGAATCAATTTGTAAGAAATAAAGTTTAGGAATTAACTACAAGGCCAAAGGATCAAAGTGTAGTTTGAAATAAGTGGGTATTCGAAAATAAAATGAATGACTCAGGAGAGGTCATTAGAAATAAAGCTAGATTAGTAGCTAAGGGGTATAATCATATTGAAGGGATTGATTTTGAGGAGACTGCCCCTGTAGCTAGACTTGAAGCAATTATAATTTTGCTAGCCTTTACCTATTTTAGAGGATTTAAATTGTATCAAATGGATGTCAAAAGTGCCTTTTTAAATGGAGTAATTTAAGAGGATGTTTTTTTATAACAACCTCCAGGTTTTGAAAATACTAAATACCCAAATCATGTTTTTAAGTTGAAAAAGACATTATATGGATTGAAACAGGCACCTAGGGCTTGGTATAAGAGGTTGAGCACCATCCTACTTGAAAGATTTTTTGAAAAAGGAAGTGTGGATATAACTCTCTTTTTGAAGAAATGTGGAAAGGATATACTCATTGTTCAAATTTATATGGATGATATCATTTTTAGATCTTCAAATAAAAATCTTTGTGATGATTTTTCTAAAACAATGAGTAGTGAATTTGAGATGAGTCTAATGAGAGATTTGAGTTACTTTCTAGGATTTAGCATTAAGCAAATTGAGGAAGATACATTTCTTAAACAGTCAAAGTATGTTAAGGACATCCTCAAAAAGTATGAAATGGACAATGCTAAACCTGTTAGTACAATAATAAGTTCCTCAGTTCAGTTGGATAAGGACCCTAATGGAAAATCTGTTGATCAAAAATAATTTAGAGGGATAATTGGATCATTGCTTTACTTGACAGCTAGTCGCCCCAATATCAAGTTTAGTGTCTGTTTGTGTGCTAGATTTCAATCAGATTCAAAATAATCATATTTGATAGTAATGAAAAGGATTTTAAGATATCTGTTAGGAACTCAGAACTTAGGAATTTGGTATCCTAAGTTTATCTCTTCATTTGAAATAATTGGTTATTCAGATTCTAACTTTGCAGGCTGTAGGGTGGATAGGAAAAGCACTTCTGGAATATGTCAATTCATTGGAAATTCTTTAGTCTCTTGGTCAAGTAGAAAACAAAATTCCGTAGCCCTATCTACTATTGAAGCTGAATACATTGCATTAGGAAGTTGTGTGGCATAAGTACTTTGGTTGAAACAATAGTTGATTGATTTAGGATTGACTATAGGCACTATTCAAATTTATTGTGATAACACTAGTGCTATTTGCATTTCTAGAAATCCTATTCAACATTCAAGAACCAAACACATAGACATAAGGCATCATTTCATAAGGGATCATGTATCCATGGGAGAAATTGAACTCATTCATGTTACAACTGAAAATTAACTTGCAAACATTTTTACAAAACCTTTAGCCTTTGATACTTTCAGTGCATTAAGAACAAGGCTTGGTGTGATTGATTTAAATGCTTAAATAAAAATGTTTTCTGCAACATTGATGTTTATTTTCTAGTTAATGTTTGTGTGTTCGTTATGAGTTTTTAATCTTATTTTTGTGTGATTTTTTTTGAAGTCTATGTTTTATTATTGTACATGGTATTTTTGATGTGTTTTTTGAATTTTAGTTTTATTTGTGTGCAAAATCAAAATTTTTTTTAAGTGACAATCATCCGAGACGAAAAATTTTTGTACGGGCCGATTTGTGTAATGTGTCAAAGTGTTAGATTTTAAATCGTTTGCATGCAATTTTTAGTGTTTAATGGTCACTTCGTCTGGACGATCATTATGATCGTACGGGACGATTTGTTTTCAATCGGCGGGACGAATGAATGAAGAGTTTGAATGGATAAGGTAATTTTTAATATGAACTTCGTACGTACGAACCTTTGGTTCATCTGGACGAACACATGTTGATTCGATGTAGGGGATGATTTCAACTGCCATTAAAATGATATAAGTTCTGATCGTCCCAGGACGAAAACGTGTTCGTCTGTACAATCAGATTGGTCAAAAGTATATACGAAAGGATGCTTCGTAAGTTGTGTTGATTACGAAAAGCCATTTCATTCTAGTCGTATTGGATCGTCTGTACGAAATATTTTCGTACGGGATGAAAATTTTTTCATCTTATACGAACATGTCATTTTCAATAAATAGGCGGGTTTTTTAGATTAATAAGTCACACTTTTAACATCACTTTCAATCCCTTTCGTATTCTAGATCTTTTACAAATGGCAAGTTCTAGCAAGTGCCAAAAGGTTCTAGCGAGGAAATCTCATAAGAATTCATCAGAGAACTTTCTTTCCAAAGAAAATGAGGATTCTTTTCCTAGGTTTGCTTCAGCCAAAATCACCCCCTCCAGAATTCTAAACCAAGATGAAATTACCTTTCAGGTGATTCATTTATTTGCTTCGACTTAGTTTCATTTTATCCTTACCCTCATCCACCGCTATAATAAAGAAACATTTCAGTACTTTCTTGCCAACATGTCCTTCAATGCTGACCACTCTATAATTCGTTCCTTTATTTTCAAACAAAAAGTTGAAATCACAAAGCATGACTTAGGAGCCTTTTTAAACTTAAGAACTGAGGGAGCTAGAGCCCATACCTTAATCACCAATGATCAATATAAATGGTATGAAATTAATAGGGTGATTAGAGGAAATGATTTAGATGAGCATGTGGCTAGGGTATCAGGTCTTGTCAGAAATGCACGACTCATTCAGCATGTTCTTAGAATTTCAATCATTCCAAAAGCTGGTGATAGAGTCAATATAACTCCCCTTCTTTCCATGGTGATCTTCTTAATTATGAGCAATAAACCTATAGATGAAGCCCAACTTATTCTTGACTATCTTTATGGGCTTTCTAAAATTGGCCATGCAGAACAGAAAAGAAAGAGGAATATTGCCTTGGGACACTTAGTTAACTATGTTCTGGAGAAGAAATACAACTTGTTTCATCCTGATCAAGAATATGAAGAACTGCTCTACTACAATGACAGATCATTTAGAGCGATCTTCAAGGAGGAAAATCAGGTAAAGCACATGTCATAAGTGATACAGAGGAAGAGCCAGAAGGTGCACCTGCTCCCGCAAATGAACCAAATTATCAGGATTTGGTTCAAAGATTTGATCGACTAGAGACTCATTTTGATCAACGTTTTGATCAAATTGAGACTCATCTACAGCAGCAGGTTGCACAATATCAATATGACATGGGTTTTATGAGGGAGCAAATGAATGACATCAGTACCAATGTACTTATGATCAGTATATACTTTAACATCTTTGGTGGTGCTGCTGCTCCTCCTCCTCTAGATCAGGGACCGTATGAGTAATAAATGCATTTGATGTTATGTGTTTTTAGGAAGTTTGATGTATTTTTCTTTTATTTAAATGTTTTATTGATGTATTTATATCTTGATCTAAGATTGTATTATCTTTCTATTGATATCAATATATGTTGTTATGTTTTGACTTTAATGATTTTTGAAATATATGTTAGTATTTATGACAATCATCAAATTTTTAATCTTAAATGTGCTATATCTTGAATTGTAAGATTAAAATTAAATTCATTAGAAAATCTAATTGTTCTAAATTTAAGTTTTTATTATAACTTGAAATTATTAAGATTATCAATTTCATGTATCTTATTTAGACTACTTTATTGTTAATATTATTTTGTATTTCACTTATCAGTTAATATTTATGCACTTAGATAAATTTGAAAATTTAGATTGTTGATTTTGAAAAGAATATGATTACTCTTAAAAAATATACAAATGTACAAAAATAAAAAAAATGCGCAAAGGTTCGCATTGTGAAAAGAGACACAAAATATGCCCAACATGAAAAAAAGATGCATAAAATGTGCCACAAATTTAAAAAAGATGCACAAAGTGTCACATGTGGTAGTTATTTCTTTCCAGCTTCTTTTAATATCTAAATTCAAATTGTTCTTATGTTCATTTATATTACATATTGAAATTTGAAATATACAATTTTTCTATTCATCCTTCTTGCAATGATTTTCTTTATCCTAATGTCTAAATAGACTCATGTTTTGATAAATTCTTTTTAGTTTCTATGTTATATCTCTTCTTAAGTTCTATGAACTTTTATGATTTGACTAATATTTTAATTTTATTTGCATACATTATTTTAATCACTTTCAAGGTTAAATTGTCAAATGATTTTCATATTTCTACTTACATTTCAAGTATATTTCTTCTTCACTTATTACTATTGTCAAAAAGGGGGGAGAAAATGTTTGTTTCATTAGTTCGTCCGTCCGTGTATTTTTTGTTTTGTGTGATATTGTTGTGTTTTGTGTTGTTTTGTTTTATATAAAATTTTTTGTTTTGTCCATGTGTTTTTGTTTTATTTAATATGAAATTGTAATTCAATGACTCCTTATTTTCATGGGTTTATCAATTCAGGGGGAGTTTAGGAGATTCTTAGAATTTGAAATCCTACAAATAATAATTAAATTGCCATCATCAAAAAGGGGGAGATTGTTAAGAGAGTTGCTATTTGAATGTTTTATATTATTACAACTTGTTCAGTTTTGATGATTCCAAATATTATTGTTTTATGTGTAGTTATCTCCTAACACTAATTGGAAGATTTATTTTTACTCTTGTATGTACTAATATTTCAGGAAAATCGAACTCCAAACTACTGAAGACTTCAAATCAAATTCAGCATGAGATATCTTGTATTTTGAAACTTTAATTTTTTTATGAATTAAGTTTGAGAGAGAGTGATTGTAATTGAGTGAATAAACACACACACATTTGAGAAGATCTTAAAAATTTTGTACTGATTGTACGGGACGAATACAATTCGTACAGGACGATCAGGTCAGTTATCTCCATGTAAGAGCAATGGAACAAACATTTTTTGGAGAAAAATTTTTCTAAGTCCTGATCATCCAGGATGAAATTATTTTCCTCCCAAGATGAGCTAGGCTCTATAAAATTTTTGTCCATATGAAATTATAATTGTGCCAGGACGAGTTAGGCTTTGTAAAATTTTCATCCAGAAGAAATTATAATCGTCCCCGAACGAGTTGGGATTAGTAAAAAATTTGTCCAGATAACATTTATAATCGTTCCTGGACGAGTTACTCTCTGTAAAAATTTCATCCAGACGAAATCCTGTTCGTCCCAGAACGATGGAAACCGACTTAAGTAAGTTGGTTACATCCTGTAGTTATTTGGGAACTGACCTATGAAATAACTTTTTGTTCGAACGAACCTAGTTCGTACGAGATGATGATCGTGTACGAACATAGTTCGTACCAATATTCATTAGGATCGTTTCCAACACTTTAAGTAAAATCGTCCAGGATGATCAACGATCGTACGGGACGATCCATTTCGTGTTGACTTGAAAATTTGCAGTTTTTGGACAGTTTTTCTTGTCTCTTCTATATATAGTCCAATTTAGACGGCCACAAAATCTTTTTACTCATTAATCTTTATGCCTATTGAAAGAAGAGTCAAGGAGAGAGTGTGAGAGAGTATTTGAAGATGGATTCTTGCTACTAGAGCGTGAAGGCTTCACTTGGAGTTTAAAGGTAAGAGTCTTTGATTTTGAATTGTGATTACTTCATTCTTTTCTTTCTTCCTTCTAGATTTTTTGTGAGGAGATCTATCAAGAATATCCGGTTCTCTGCCGACACTTAGAGAGTGTGAATAGACGAAGGGTTTTCTGCCCACACTAGGAGAGTGTGAACAGCTGGAGGATTCTCTGCCCACAATAGGAGAGTGTAAAAGGACGAATGGTTCTCTGCCAACACTGGGGATAGTGTAAAAGGATGACGGTTCTCTACCGCATCGGGTAGTGGTTCAAAGAGTTTATTGTAAAGGCTTCTTCGCCTTGCTATGGGTGCAAAAGGAGAGACACTATTAATATTAGTGCAATACTCGGAGGGTGCCTCCTGGGAGTGGATGTAGGTCTGGTTTTGACCGAACCATTATAAATCTTGTGTCTTTTATTCTTTACTGCTTTTTATTTTCTGCTTTTTCTATTTTAAAAATTGTGGTTGAAAAAATATTTCTAAAAATTCATTAAAGTTTACTTTCGATTCAAAATATTCAAAAGAGGGATAAATTTTTAAAATACTAATGCACCCCCCTCTTGGATAGCCTTAGGACATAAGCTTAGGTTTAACAACCTAATTCATAGTGAATGAGTTTCAACATATATAAGATTGATTACTGTAGCAAGATAGAAAAGATCTTAATTACAAAGTCCAATTATTAATTTGAGATTTACTTTTGTTTAGAAAAGAAAATTACACCACTAAAAGAGATTAGAGGGAGGGAAAAAATCAACGGTGTTTCTCCCTTTAACTGATTTAGGGATGTTTAGACATTGACTATAAAAATCTAAAAACCAAGAAAAAATATCATTTAAAAAAAATAAAAAATATTAGAGATGAAATAACTAAAAAATCAACAAACATAAAAAGGAAAATAATAATAATTAATAGAGTAGTAAACATGCAATCCATAATTCATTAAGTAGCAAGTTTAAGCAATTATAAGCCACGAGCCTCTGTTGTCCAAGTATTATATGCTCTCATGAGGTCTTTGGTGAGAGCACACTTACAAACATCAAATATAACATTTAAGAACCCAAATAAGTTTGGGTCCCTTCATATGAAAAGAAGAATGCAATATATTTGTGTTATTATATGAATCATGCAATTTGGATTTCCATACCCAATGTATACTATGATGAATGGTGCAAGGTTGTGCAATGTGTTCTAGCATGCCACATGAAAAGCATCTAACTCCAGGAAAAGGGTTTACAAATCTATTTGAGTTATAATGCCTCTTCCTAGGTTTTGGCTTTAGATCAAGTTTTGATGTATTCCAATTTCTCTCAAGTGTATTCAATTTAGCTTTAAACCTTAAGTTAGCACTTTTTAAATCTGTATTATCAATTCTCAAATTGTGCTCCTTATGCTCAGATTTATCAATATATGTCTTAAAATCAGATTCAAGTGAGGCGTAGGATGCTTTCAATGAATCATGCTTAATAACCAACTCAGAGTGCTTTTTATTCAATTCATCAAACTCATTAATTAAAGATATATGATTGCTATCAATTTAGAGATGATCTTTAATCAAAACTTCATTTTCATTTTGTAAATTTAAAAACTTCAATTTCAAGCTAGTACGCATTTTCTTAAGTTTTCTATATGATGCATGAATTTTCTCACATATTTCAAGTAGTTTATCATAGGTTGGTTGGCATACCTCTTTTTGGTCAGACTGTTCAATTTGAATATCGGCCATTAAACAGAAGTTTATGATTTTCTCCTCTGCTTCAGTCTCAGAGGAGTTAGATGCAGAATCCACCCAGAATGCCTTTTGGAATCGCTTCTTATTAATGTATTTGGGTTTCTCCTCACCCTTCTTTTTGCTTGGGTGCTCCTTAAATGTAGGAAAATCATCTTTAATATGTCCAGGCTTCTTGTATTCAAAACAAACAACATCAAAAGAGCTTTTATAATTTTTGCTATCCTTACCTCTTTTCCTCTTCTGATGGTCTTTATGCTTCTTCCTTAGAAAAATTTTGAATTTCTTAGTTATGAAGGCAACATCATCGTTTTCAGATTCGGAAGAATCAATGTCTATATTGTTGGCTTTTAGTGTCACAGTTTTCCCCTTCTTTTTCTCACATGTATTAAGATTTGTTTGATTCACCCGTTGCTCATAAGCAATGAGTGATCTAAGTAAGTTACCAATCAAATAAGTATTCAAATCTTTATATTCAGTAATTATAGTGATCTTAGCATCAAAATAAGAAGTCAAGTATCTTAAAATTTTAATGACTTTTTCATCATTAGTTAGCTCTCTTCCTAAAGCATGTAATGAGGTGATGATTTGAGTAAACCTTGTATACATGTTAGAAATTGATTCAGAAGGTTTCATACAAAAAAGTTCATAGTCATGCAATAGAATATTCAATCTAGATTATTTAACTTCATTAGTTCCTTCATAAGTTACACAAAATCTATCCCAAATTTCTTTACCAGTTGCTCAAGTTAAAACATGCATATAATCCTCAGATTTCAAAATACAGAAAAAATAGTTCAAGCATTTTGCATTCAATTGTACTAAATTTCTTTCATTAAAAGTCCATTCAGTAAAAAGAATTTTAGTTTTAATGCCATTAAGTTCATGAGAAGGTGGTGTATAACCTTCTTTAACAAGCATCCACGTACGATAATCAAGCAATTGTAAAAATGTAGACATATAAGTTCTCTAAAAATCAAAAGGAATATTATCAAAAAATGTGGATGTGTAATAGAATATCCTTCCATTGTATTACGATTACTAAAGTTAGCCATGAATCAAAATTTAAAAAGTTTTTAAACTTAATTTTATGAATCCCGCTCTGATACCACTTAAAAGTGCTCTCATGCCACTAGAAAGTTCATTAGGGATGTTAAGCCCTTATGAACTAGTCCCAAGGCTAACCAAGAGGGGAGGTGAATTGGTATTTTAAAAAATCTCTCGATCAAAAAACAATCTTAAAACAAAAACCAAGATTCACCATAGAAATCAAAGTGCAAAAAATAAATACGAAAGCAGTAATAAAGAATAAAAATTTATAGTGGTTCAGTCTACACGACCTACATCCACTCCCAGGAGGTGCCCTCTAAGTATTGCACTAAACTCAGTGACTCTCTTTTTGCCTGTACAGCAAGGTAGAGAAGCCTATTCAAACCTCCTTTCCACCAACCCAAGTGAGGCAGAGAATCCAACTCCTTTTGCTTCCTCCTGAAGCAGGCAGATAACCCAACTCCTTTTGTATCGTCCTAAAGCAGGCAGAGAACGTTGATCAGATGTTGAAGTTTACCTCTCTATAACCCCCAAGGAACTAAGGATGATGACTAAATAAAATGACAACAAATCCTTACTTGGAGCAACCTTTGTAAACTCCCTCATAAACTCCCCCTCAAAAGATCCTCTCTCTCTCCCTTTTGCTCCCTCTTCTCTTGGCTCTCTTAGGTTAGACCAATAGCAAAAGATGTTCTAAAGGGTAGAACATGAGATCTTAAATAGAAGAGCTTCGGAATAGCTCTTATTTTATACAAACTGACATTATCGTCCAAGATGATATGGATATCATTTTGGCGATCAGCATAAATTTTGCTCAATCAGCCTGATCAATTTAGGACGATCAGAAGATATTTGGTCATATCATCCAGGCCGATATAATATCATACTGTACAATCAGTACAATTCCTTGAATATCATCAAGATAATTACTCTGAAAGAATGTTTGGATGATACAAAAAATAGCTTGATCATCTAGGCTGATCTCATGATCGTCCTGGATGATTAGTTCAATCTATGAAACTTCTCCTGAACATCGCCTTGAATAGAAGCTAACTGATGTTAATCATCCAAGAGATCATCCAGGATGATCCTACGATCATCTTGGATGATGTGATCATGCAATCAAACCTTTATTACTTTTCTTAATTACCATATTAATTTAGGCATAATTGTGCTACATCGTCCAGGACGATATCCTAGATGATGTCCAAAAATAAAGAATACCTAAATAGATCTGGCGGCTTATTTTTTCTGATTTGAGCCTATCATCTCAACTGATATGAATATCATCCAAGATGATGTGCTTAATGATGGTTTCCTTAACTAGGATTCCCTAATTTAGGGTTTTTGTTTTTAACAAATCATCTATGATGATGTTTGGATCTTCTTGGATGATGTGATAAAAATAGAGAAATCTAACCAATAGATAAAAAATTTCCCCCATATGTGTGTGTGCAAGGTTACTTAGCATCAGAAGCCACATCATTTACAATAAACTCAAGAAAGAAAAAATTACAAACTGACTCAAACCTAATCTACCCAATCTTGAGCTGGCTTGAGTTGCACTCAATCTTGTGGACCTGAAAAGTTAGTAGGCAAGGCAGTTATAGAAAATCATGAATATTTATTATCATCAAAATTCTAATCCATGAAATCAGACTTGCAACAATAAATAATATGGTAGATATGATAGATCAGGTGAACAACATCTAGTCCCTTTTTATAATATTTAGTAGAATATAACATCATTCCTCAGTACACTATGCTAGGGACTACAAGTCAAAATGGTGTACTTGAGAGATGAAATAGAACCTTAAAAGATATAATTAGAATTATGATTATTCATTCTTCTTTACTAGAATCACTTTGGGGAGAAGCCTTAAAGACTATAGTTTATATTCTAAATAGAGTTTCAAGCAAAGTAGTAGCTAAAACCCCATAGGAGATGTGGACTGGAAAGATGCCTAGTATTAGACATTTTTATGTCTGGGGATGTCTAGTTGAGGCTAGGCCATATAAGCCTAATGAAAGCAAATTTGATTCAATAACTATTAGCTATTATTTTGTTGGATACTCTAAAAGTTTAAGAGGCTTTAAGTTTTATGATTCCTCAAATAAATCCTTTTATGAGATAGAAAATGCTAAATTTATTGAGGATGTTGAATATAGTGAGAGTGATAAACTCACAAATTTTGTTTTTGAGGAGAAATATGTTACAATTCATACTATTATAATTGAAAAAGATCAAGAAACTATGCATGATATTATTCAAATTGTAAATTCTTAAAATGAAAATAATCTTGAATTATCTCCCACTCATATAAAAGGTCAACCACCTCAAATTAAAGTATTATTAAGGAAATCCACAAGGGAAATGAGAATAGCAATTTCAAATGATGATATTGTATGTCTCCAAGAGCATGAGTTTGATATGGGATTAGAAGATGACTCATTCTTATTTAATCATATCAAATAATGTTCTGATTCCAAAAATTGGATAAAGGCCATGAAAGATGAGATGAAATTAATGAAAGATAATAATGTTTGAGATCTTTTTGAATTTCCTGAAGGAGCAAAACATATTGGTTGTAAATAGATTTTTAAAACCAAAAGGGATGTTAAAGTCAATATTGAAAGATTTAAGACACGTCTAGTAGCTAATGGTTTCACTCAAAAGGAAGGAATTGATTATAAAAAAAACTTTCTCTCTACTTTCATCAAAACTCTTTTAGAATTATTATGACACTTGTAGCTCATTATGATTTGGAGTTGCATCAGATGGATGTAAAGACTGTATTCCTTAATGGAGACATTGAGAAAATTATATATATGATGTAATAAAACAATTTTCAATCTTTTGATTAAAAATATTAAGTGTATAAATTAAAGAAATTCATATATGATTTAAAGCAGATATGGTACAAAAACATTATTCAAGTGACTTCTTAATTTGATTTTAAAGAAAATAATGTAGATCAATACATTTATCATAAGGTTAGTGGGAGTAAGTTTATTATCCTGGTATTATATGTCAGTGATATTATATTTACAAGAAGTGATATAGACTTATTTCATGAGATTAAGAGATTGCTTTCAAATAAATTTGAAATAAAAAGATCTTGGAAATTTATTCTTTGTGTTTGGTATACAAATTCATCAAAATCACTCCTATGGTATACTTGGGTTATCACATACATCTTATATTTATAAAGTGCTCAGCAGATTTGGCATAAAAAATTATGCCCCAGAGGATACACCCATTACAAATGGGAATAAACTTAGTATGCTTCAATTCCCAAGAAATGAAGTAGAAAAAAAAAGAGATGGATAATATCCCTTATGCATCGGCAGTAAGGAGCTTATGTATGCTCAAGTTTGTACGCATCTGAATGTTGCGTACATTGTTGGAATGCTTGATAGATATTTAAGTAACTCAGGAATTGATCATTGAAAGAAGTGAATGGGTTATGATGTATCTAAAAAGGATAAGAGATTTCATGCTTACATATAAGAGATATGATCATATAAAGATTGTGGGGTATTCTGACTCTAATTTTGCTGGTTACCTCGATAGTAGGAGATCCATTTCATTCTATATTTTCTTGTTAGCTGAAGGAACAATTTATTGAAAAGTTTCAAGCAATCATTTATATCTTCTTTAATAATGGAAGTAGAATTTATAGCTTGCTATGAGACTTCAAATCATGGAATATGATTGAAAAATTTTATCACAGTGTTACATATTATTGATAAATTGTGATTATAAAGCAGCTGAGTAATATTTCAAGAATAATAGGAGCTCATCAAAATCAAAGCACATTGACATTAAGTTTCTTGTTGTGAAAGAAAGGGTTTAAAGTTTTCAAATTTCTATTGAACATATTAGTATAAAATTTATAATTACAGATCCACTTATAAAAAGATTAATACCAAAAGTATTTCATGAGCATGTGGCTCATATGGGTATAATCTATTTTAATAATATGCTAGCTTAGTGAGAGTTTATTTGTACTGTTCAATTATTATGAATTTATTTTTTGATCAGGCTAAAGTATTGTTGTTTTAATGAATGAAATCTCTGAAATAAAGTTATTTTATTTCAATTACAATTTAGCATAAAGTATTTAATTTTAGTTATAACTCTTTTGAGTTATAAAATTGGATCAGTTGAAAATAATCATGATTTGAGATCATATTATATGAAATTTTAATGCTACACATCTATACTTGACCTATGTCGTTAATTATATTAATATAATGATTGTTGATAAGTCTTGTTGCAAAGAATGTAATAAAGATCACTTTGATTCTATATTAATATGATTAATAGACAAGAGATGTCATTTCATAAAGATAACAAATATTGAGATCCTATATTTATTTTGTAATGTATATATATATATATATATATATATATATATATATATATATATATATATATATATATATATATATATATATATATATATATATATATATATATATATATATAGCCAAAGTGTGAAAAATATCCTTAGAGAACGCCGCTTCAAATGTGAAAAATCTAAAACCATGATTCTGAATTTTAATGAATTCAGGTACGTTTCAAATAATTATTCTCAATGATTTGGCATGTCTTTTGGAGGTGATCAAATTATTATTTTGTCTCTAATGAATCCTAACAGATGGAACCTATAGAGTTTTCATCTTGATCGAACCATCCAACTTCAAAAGTTAAAATCTTCGAGAGCATATGCACCCTAATCCTTTTAGTCAAATATTTGCCCATGACCGCTATGTTATAATGTTGCATTACATTTATATGCAAGCATGCCACTAACAAGTGACAAAAATAAAGAGTATGTCTTTATCTTTTCTTTCATCTCGTCATGATCTTTGAGAAAGTAAACTGATGTCATGGTACTAATAGTATACCAAAAATTTGGTTGCATAGGTCCAATCAATAATGTACCTATGCAACTAAGAATTGCTTGATGCCACTTTAGTGCATTGAGGATAAGTAGGTTCCAAAATGACGGGATCGTCAACTTTAGCATTAAATTTTGGATAACATTTTCTTTGTTAACTGACCACTTGGAGCTTGAGAATGAAAGGGGCTCATGGTTGGGGCTCAAACTACAACTGAGTCTGTTACTGGTTGTCCTATTACAGGCTCAAGTTATTGCTGGAGAATCATAGATGATTTTTGTATCAGCATTTTCCTTTCTACGATTTCAAAAAATGGTTGAGATTCTTCTAGGGTAATGAGTGAGGAGTAACAACTATTGATATTTCTTGTAAGTTCTTTATGGATACCAGACTCCATGACTTCTCTAGCTTGAATAAAAGCAACGATGTTAGTATTATGAATGGTGGAGAGGTGGTGCGCTACGACTATGGTAGTACGACCAATGGCGGTGGCTGTTGACCTCTTTTTTTGTATGAGGTCACTAGGACCAATCCAGACCTTAGGATCTACCTAGATTTTAGATCAATCCAAACCTTAGGATCTACCTAGATCTTAGATCAATCCAGACTCAAATACAAGGCTAAACGTACAAGTCCTGAAAGCCTTTTCCATTGAATTTTCAAATACTTCAAAACCTAATCAAATGACCTCTGATTCAGAGTCTATCACTTGCATAGTGATGAGACATGTATCTAAAGGTAACTCTCCAAATTTGAGCCTATTATGAGGTCTCTAACCCCAAAAATTGAATTAAAATCCAAATGCTATAAAACCTTCAAATATTTACAGCCTATGCCATTAGACCTGCCTCCTAGTCGATTTTGACGTTGGAGCTTTCTACAAAGCATCCAATTGAAAGTTCGATGGGGATGTTAAGCCCTATGAACTTAGTCCCAAACTAACCAAGAGGGGGGGTGAATTGGTATTTTAAAAACTTCTTTTTAAAATAAGGAAATAAAATCATATAAACCAAATCACACCACGAAAATAATGCGGAATTTAAACGTGCGGAAGCAAGAAAAAGAACACAGAAATTTATAGTGGTTCGGTCGACTCGACCTACGTCCACTCCTTGGAGGCACCCTCCAAGTATTGCACTACACAAAAAGTGACTCTCCTTTAGCCCCCACGGCTAGGTGGAGAAACCCTCATAAGAACCTCCTTTTTGCCACCTCGGCAAGGCAGAGAACCTATCTCCTTTTGCTTCCTCCTGAAGCTGGCAGAGAACCAGAACCAAAAGCAACACTCCTTACCTCTACCGACCCTTCCACGGACGAGAAACTCTAGACGAAGACGACGCAGAGAGATCCTTGAAGCAACCCTTGTGAAACCCCTCACAAGCTCCCCCTCACAAGATCCTCTCTCTCTCTTCTCTCTCTCTTTCTCTCCTCAAGGCCTTCTTAGGTCAAGGCAGCAGCCAAAGATCTTTTAAAAACGTTGAACAAGAGCTCTTTAAATAGAAGAGCTTCAAAAGAGCTCATTAATTGCAAGTTGCCGACTTTATCGTCCAGGCAGATATGGACATCGGCCTGGCCGATCAGTACAAAATAATGAAGATCGGCCAGAGTATAGCCCTGAATGGAAAACAGGACGATTGAAAAATAGCTTGATCGTCTAGGCCGATCTCACGATCGTCCTGGCCGATCAGTTCAAATCAGAGAAAAATCATCCTGACAATAGCCCTGAATACGAGCTGGCCGATATTAATCGTCCTGAAGTAACTTAAGGTTTTTGACTAGATCGGCCTGGCCGATCCTGCGATCGTCCAGGACGATATGATCGTATCAATCATCCTTAATTACTTCCTTGATTTCCTGAACAATTATGGCATAATTTGTGAATATCGTCCAGGCCGATCCGAGGATCGTCCTGGCCGATAATTTAAAGATATGGTATACCATACTTGTCTATGGCGGCTACTTCTTTCTGTTTTGAGCTTATCGTCCTGGCCGATACACGTATCGTCCAGGACGATCTGTTAACGTAGGCTGCCTTAATTAAGAATCCTTAATTAGACTTTCTGTTTTAAGCTGATCGGCCAGGCCGATCAAAGAAATCGTCCTGGCCGATATGAGTAAAACCAGAATTTCTAAGTCTCTCAAGTGTGTGTGTGTGAAGGGTTACAAAGCATCAGTCTTTTTGACTATTACAAGAGGACTCAAAAGGTAAAAAACAAAAGTACAGACTGACTCAACCCTAAACCTACGCATTTCTGAACTTGGCTCCTTTTTGATTATCCGATCGTCGATTCCTGAAAAGTTAGAAGCAACAAGCTGTCCAAGAAAAGCAGTGTTTGTCAATCATCAAAACATAAGACATGAAAAATAGATTTGCAACACCAATCACTTCCAAACCCTTAATCCTGACTCATTGAATATTAAACTATATTTTTGTGGATCCATTTTGTCCCCCAGTTGACCAGGGGTCAAAATGACCAAAATACCCCTTAGGGGCTCAAATATCAATTTCAAACCAAATGAACTCCAAACTGCTTGGAATCACTTCCAACAAGTTTCAAATATTAAATCAAACCTATCGGACCTAAGCTAGACCCTGGGTCAACCTAGGTTGACCAAATAGGCCCTTAAGGGTTCAAATAGTCATTTTGACTGAAATGATCTATTTAAACCCTGAAATCATCCCCACCAGACTTTAAATATCAAATTAAACATGTCCAGCCCAGACTCACCCCCTAGGTCACCCTGCTTGACCTAATCAACCTAGGTTGACCCAAATACCCCCTTAAGGATCTAAATGGGTTATTCCAACTCAAAACCATTCAAACTCTCAAACCCTTTTCAAAGCATGATTGAAACTCATTCAAATTTATTTGAAGTTTATTCACCTTGATTTGACTTGGTCAAACTTTAATTCATGGTCAAATCTCTCCATATATGCACTATCCAATGGATTTACCCATTTAAACCCTCTTCAACCTATCATAACAGCATTCAAGACTCCCTTTACTGCCACCTCAACAGTCAAGAGGGTTAGTTGACTGGTCAACTTAGTCAACAAACCTCTCTAAAGGGCTTTTAGATGCTTAACCCTATCAAACCTTGATCCTTTGCTTCTTGCACTGAACACAAAGCATTCCATCAATGCTTTAAGCCACCTTGGAAGCCACCTCACTCCTATTTACTATTTGACTAGTCAAATGGTCAAACAATTGGCTTGGAGGGGTTAAAGATGGTCAAATGACCTCTTAAACTTGATCCACTCTAAATAATGAAAGTTTGCTAGGGATGTTAAGCCCTATAGAACTGGCCCAAGCTAATTTAAAAGAGAGAGGTGAATTGGAAAACCTTAAAACCAAAGATAAAACTAAAACCAATATCACCACATAGAAAACCAACGATGTGAAAATTAAAGTGCGGAAGTAATAAAGAAAGAACACACCGGATTTATAGTAGTTCGGTTAAACCTTGACCTACGTCCACTCCTTGGAGGCACCCTCCAAGTATTGCACTAAAATCGCGACTCTCCTTTAGCCCCCACAGCTAGGCGGAGAAGCCCTTACAAAATCACTTCCACCTTCCCCGGTGCGGCGGAGTCGCCGGGTCCTTTGACACCAAAGAGATCTTCTTCTTTGGTGAACTTTCCTCGAGACAAGCCTTGAATCCGATGGTACTAAGGTGCGAGTTCGCCGGAGCAATCGTGTGGATCCCCCACCACACTCCCTTGAGTTCATCCCCCTCACAGGATCTTCTCCCTCTCAAACTCCACCCTTTCCTCTCTCCCTTTCCAGCTCTCTTTAAGTCTCCCCCACAAAAACGAAGCTCCAATGGCTGCCAAAGACACTTACAAAAAGTGTTATGCCAAAGCTTAAATAGAAGCTCTCAAAACGAGCTCATTATTGCAAGTTGCCGACATTATCGTCCAGGCCGATATGTATATCGTCCTGGCCGATTAGTTCAAATTCAGCTCAACGGCCTGGGACGATTTGGGACGATCAGAAGAAAATTGGTTACATCGTTCTGGCTGATACTTTGATCGTCCTGGCCGATTAGTTTAAAACCGATTTCTATCATCCTGATCATCGCCCTATTTTGGTGCTGGCCGATGTCAATCGTACAGGACATCGTCCCGGCCGATCAAATTATCATCCCGGTTGATTGGATCGTATCAATCAGCCATTAATGATTTTCAAATATAACCAGATCAATTTAGGTATAATTGAGTTAGATCGTCCTGGACGATAGTAATATCGTCCTGGCCGATTGCCTAAAATAAAGAAAACCTAAACTGCTTATGGCAGTTGATTTCTTTCTGAATTGAGAATATCATCCTGGCCGATACAGGTATCGTCCAGGCCAATCTGTTTAAGTGCTTTTGACGGCTTCCTTAATGAGGATGCCCTAATTAGGGTTTCTGATTTTAGACCGATCGTCCAGGACGATATTACTATCGTCCTGGCCGATGTTACAAAAAACAAAAATCATAAAGGGAAAAGAGAATTTCTACCAAGTTGCAAACATCAGGTGCCACACCAAATACAATAGACTCAAGAAAGGAAAAAAGGTACAAACTGACTCAATCCTAGTCTACCCAATCTTAAACTAGTTCCAAGTTGCAGTCTAATCATGTGGACCTGAAACGTTAGTTCATAAGGCAATTGTGAGAAATAAGAATTGTTTGCTATTATCAAAAACATGAACCATAGATCCGTAACAAATAAAACCTCTCTAGCAGCTTAGGTGGACTCTAGAACCTTCCTGGAACTCCCCCTAACCTTTGGATTGAAATCAAATGGCGCCCATTGCTCCCATGCCCAAATGGGGACCAAAGCCCCTTTCCACTTAGGATGTCCCTTAATCCTATTGATTCTCTGCTCCCACCTACTCTTGGGACAGATGGCAATCATCTAGGAGCTCCCTTAGTGAATCTCAGCCACCCATTCAATCAGAGGACAAATGAATAGGGCAAACATCTTAATCAAGCCTCATTCTAACCCTAACGTTCTCTCACCCCATCTAGAGCTCCTCCAGCCAAACTCTCTATTTGTTTGAGCTCTCTTGAATCTCCTATACATTTCCCCACTCAAATACCGCCAGCCAAAGCCCTTTTCGGCGAGCTTACTGGCGAACCTAGCTCAACTCCGTTCGAGGAACTGTAACACTCGATCTAGACATTAGAACCTTGAGGGATCTTCTACAAAATAGAGTGTGGACAGTCTACAAATGCAATAATTCCATAAACGGGTCAAATTGTCCAGTAACTTGGGTAAAATCTTAATCCCTAGCTTATGGCACTTACTTAAAATTAGCTTTTCGAAAAGAACTTTTTGAGCCAAATAAAATACTCCCCATAATTTATGTTTACATAGGCTACCTAGGTTTAAAATTTAAAACGATTTGGTTGGTTGGCGAAAGAACGAGCCAAAAAATGGGTCCTAGGGCATTTTTGCGGTTTCGTTCAGGTATACAAATTTAAGGCCGTTGATCACTTGATCAACGGTCGAAATTTCATCGCACTGCCTTCTCGTTCCACAACTTGGCATGTTCGTTCATTCTGATTTTAGTTTGACGTGATCACGATCATCCATCCTGAACGGCGAGAGATCGAACGGTGGCCACGCCATGCTGTAATAATTAAGTGGCTTGCGAGTGGGCCCCAGCCACCACCATGATTTGGATCGCCCAACCAGCGCTGCTAAGGTTATTAAATGATTTAAAATTCAATTTTAAATCATTTTAAACCTTTTCGTTTTTAAAAAATTATATAAAATTTAATAATAAATAAAATTAATATTTTATATTAAAATGTCTAGAAACTTAAAAACTTTAATTTAAATTTAAAAATATATTACAATATTTAAAATATTTTCAATAATTTTAATATACTTAATTTTAAATATTTAAAGGATATTTAATTAGAAATTAAGTTAATATATTTTCAAATTTTAAAATTTTATGCATTAAAATATTTTAAATAATTAAATAATTATTTTAAAAATAATTTAATTTAAAATTAAGTTTAATTTAAACTATATTTTAGATATCTTCCATTTTTTAAAGTAATTAATTATTTAATTATTAATTAATATTTAATTAAAATTAAAATTAAATAATTTTTAAAAATTTCAAACAAGATTATTTATATGATTTGAGAATTTAAGAGGATTGTTAAGACTTAATTTAAATTGATTTTAAAATTATTTTCAAGCATTATTTAATTTTAAATTAATTTAAATATAGTAATTAGTTTCAAACTTTAAAATTTTAAGTTAAATTCAAATTAATTCAAAAAAATATGCAAATATTACTTTAAAAATTTTAAAATTTAAAATTACTTTTAAAATCTAAATATTAATTTAATTTAAATAATTTGAATTATTTTAACATTATTATATTTAATTAATATTTGATTAAATATTAAAATAATTATTTTAAAATTTAAAAATTATTTTTAGACCACTAAAAAAAAAGCTAGTGGATCTCTCAACCCCTTAAAATTTATTTTAATACTATTTTCAATTATTTAATTTCTTATATCATATATTTACATATATATGTATTTATATATTTATATATTTATATATATATATATATATATATATATTATATATATATATATATATATATATATATATATATATATATATATATATATATATATATATATATATATATATATATATATATATATATATATATATATATATATATATATATATATATATATATATATATATTTAAATCTTGAGAATTTGAGAGATCCCTTTGAAATCTTAAGCATAGGTTGAATGTGTGAATGTAATTTATGGGGGATTGATTAATGAATAATTATATTTTAATTATTCATTAATCACATCATTAGTTATTTTAATTAATGTTAATCCTTGCATTCTTAGGTTGTGCACACACCACATAGTCTAAGCCTCTCCTAGATTTAGGAATTGATTGTACTTATGTGTGATGTATACATGTTAAGTTCAAGGGTTAGAAACTTTGATTTAAACCCATTTAACTTAGTGACATCATTAACGACAATAATTAAAAACATTTATCTAGAAAACTTAGAATAATTCTAGAAATTATGATATACATCCTCTTGACTTGAAAATTTGAACATTTGAACATAGTGACACTCTCAGTGCATAGAAATTTTTTTTACTGGTTTTAAAAGTCATTAAGCCCTTTAAATAACCTAATTAAGTTCAAACCCTTAAATAATCATTTAAATTTCCAAAAATTCTAATAAATCAAATTTAAACCCAAAAATTACAAATAGTACCTGAAACTGACCAAAATTCAGACCTTAATCAACAAAAATTCAAACCAACTTAATTTGACAGCAAACTTGCACTTAATTTAACTTTAATTGAAAACTAATATTTAATTATTTAATTAATAAAAAATAATTTAAATTTCCAAAAAATTCCCAAACACTTGGGAATCATGCCTTAGGTCATTTCTGATCTTTGGAGTTCATTTCAAGGAGTTTGGAATCCATTTGGATTCAAATCAACAAAGGGCCTTTAATTAAACAATTTTAAAAATTCAATAAATTATCAAACTTAGAAAATTCATAACTAATTCTAAAAAATTTAAAATTGAACAAACTCAAAGGCATTAAACTCAAAATTAAGTCTAGTATTTATTAAAATTGTCAAATCTTTCAAAATCTGTTAAAGTCAAAAGTCAACAAATCGGTCAAACTTAAGTCAAAATCAAGTCAAAACTTCAAACCTTCATAACTAATTGTAGAAAAATCTAAATCAGCAAACTTAGTGTCTAACAACTCATCTTAAGGTATAATATTTTATAAAAATACTAACTTTCTAGAATTTGAGCTTAATTAAAAAGTTAATTTTTGAACCCTTAATCAAACCATTAAAATATTCCGAAAATTCCTAAAACTCAAAAATCACTTTAAAATTCCAGAAATATTTAATGAACTCTAGAACCAGTAATCAAATAGTTTTAATTAAAATTTATCAACTTTTGAACCTTAATTAACTTAAGTCACTTAATCATACCGGGTACCACTAAGTAACCTAGGCTTACGATGCAATTAGTTTAGCCCCAAGGAAGATGAAATAAACTTCACGGCCTCAGTGAGAAATAAAGGTGGTATCCAATAAATAATTAAAATCAATATTAAAATTAATCTCAAATCATTAAGACTTAAACTTTGACCAAAGTCCTCTCTTAAGCCTTTCAACCAACCATAACATTTAGCAACTTCAATCAAATATCCTACATAGGACATATCCAAACAACTCAGCCTTTTACACACACTTTAGATGATTTTCTAGGACAAACAATTCTAATTTCAGGCTAGGCCAGTGTTTACTTTTCTGTAGTTGAGTGTCGAGATTTTTGAGTTTTCACTGCATGCTGTTTGCTAGCTTAGAATTGATGTGATTGTTTATTTATTTACTGCACTTTGTGTTATGAGTAATTGAGTACTTTAAATTTCAAATATTAACTACTTGAGATTCAATATAATTGCTTGGTATTATATATAACTGCTGATTATAAGGATAACCCTGCAGGATCGAGTTTAGATTTTTTTTTCTTTTAAAATGTAATTTGATTATATAATGGTTGTAAAATATTTAAAGTGATTTGAGTTGGGATGTTTAGATCCAACTTGAATTTCAAAGAGGAAAAAACATCCCTAAAGGGGAGAGTCTTCTTTCATTTGGAAGTCAAGTTAAGATACTTTTTCAAATATCCAAAGAGGAAAGATAACACCCCATTCAAGGGGGAGTTTCTTTTCATTTGGATATCCGGAACTGACGAATCAAGATACTCGTGAGAAGGAGAAGAAGTAGATAGTGAGAAAAATTCTAAATCTCAAAGTCACTTGAGTCTTAGGAATAAAATCCGGGTTGTTGTTAGTGGTGCCCAGCCACTTTACTTTTCTGCAAATTCTAGGATATAATATTAAAAGGCACTTGCCTATGGACTTTCAATTTGAATAATTAATTTAGTTGATTTGTTTACTTAATTGCACACTAAAACTACCTATTTTTCTAGTCATTTTACTTGCATGTCGTGTTTAATTTAGCCTAGAATACGATTGTAGACTCATAAGGACCGATCAAAATTTTTCTACATTAATTAAATTTAAAATTGTTAAGATAAGATAGAAACTCTATCAGTCTTAAGAAGTAAGCTCGGACTCACCGAGGGTTTTTCATGCATTCATATTGAACCTTCTCGACCTTGTTAGACACCTCCCCGCCTGCGGGTTATGGTAGACCACCTGGCCTATAAGGGTACCGATCTATCAAGGGGATGTTGTGCAATATCTAGGGAAAAATTTATTTTCTAAGCCAAAAAATTTTAAACTACTTCATTTTGATTTATGCATTCTAATCGAGTCGACTAGCATGCATTACATTAGTAATAAATTAAATTGAGTCTAAAACTTTAATTGCATCTATTTAGATATTAAATACCCAACATAAGTCAAAAGGGGCCAATTAGGATACGCTCTAGATGTTAGCCCTGCTCTCCTCAAACTTAATCTAATTAACATCCTTAACCATTCTTTCATAAAAGACTGGATACATATTTTTAAAAGCGCTTAGGTGGTTTAGCTGGCTCCCCAATCCAGGCCGGGGTAAGTCCATATTTGCATTGCACTAGCTATGTTCGGGTCACTTTTAAGTGCCCAATTTAGACTTAGGTTTTGAGGCGGGCTCGGGCTATAAGACCTAAACCTTCGGGAATTGAATCCCAATTTTCTAAAAAAAGTTATCACTCAAACTTAAAATATCTTTCATTTAAATTCAAGCCCAACACATAGAATAGGTTGGAGTGTTTTCTGAATTATTTTAGAATCTTAAAACACTCCCTACTCCTCTTCCTTTGACTCTAAAAATAAGTGCTCCACCTCGAATCAATCTCGATTGAAAATTCCAACCTTTACTTCATTTAACATCGAACTTTAAAAATCTTAAATAAAATTTGTACAGCTATTTTAATCAAGAGTATTCATAAGAAACTCCAATTTTCCTATGATGTAATTAACTATGAGGGCTTGCGCTCGTAGGAAATTTAAAAACCCAGACCAGATTTTCAAAATCAAAATTTTCAAAACTTCAATCAATCATCTTTGGAAATTCAAACAAAAATGGCGATCATTATTATTGTATTCGAATAAAAAACAATGAATGATATTTTCTTCCTTCGGGGAGACATATCAGTCATTGATATGAATTCGAGTATGAAATTAGTGATATGATATTTTGATTATCATAGATAAATATTCTATTGAACACCATTTTGATCCTTCGAGATCATATGTAGTTCTCTCTCAAAATTCAGCTATGATATTCGTGATTAAATTTTTAATTCTAAATCTAAACACATTAAGGGATTCTATTTTCATCTTTCGAGGTGATATATTATCACTAATTGATGTTTGATTTTAGAATTAAAATTCAAATATCAATTTTGAATTATTTCCAAAGAAAATTAATAGTTTTCAAAACCTTATTTTTTTCAATCAAACAGCGGCATCAAGTGCCTCTTGCACAACAAGCTCAGACTTAGTTAAGCATGCTAGTAGCCTCATCAAGGAGAAAAATATTTGGTGAACAAATTATGGCTCTTGCAATGGTGATTCTATACTTTTGCCCACAAGATAACTGAACACCATTTACACTAACCTATGTGGAAATATCTAATAGGTGTAAATCAAAAGTTAACTTATTAACCAATGGGATAATCAATACCTGTGTATCATATCCTAAGGGGAATTGCGAAATGAATCCATCAACATTAGCGTCCTTGGTTGCTAACATAACCTATTGGAAATTAAACTTAATTTGGCCCATTATTATTTGGGGTTTTGATTGAAGCCCATAATCTAGAGAAATCTATTAAAGAAGTCTCTAGAAATCTATTAAGGTGTAATTATTAGAAAAGTCTAGAATATGCATTTAATATTATTTATGATAGAAGATATGAGAATAATCTAGAGGGTCATTTAAAGAGTAATTATTAGAAAGTATAAAATATGCATTTAATGTCATTTATGATAGGAGATATCAGAATACTCTAGAAAATCATTTTAACCATTAGATTGAAATGTGTTGGTATAATCCTAACGGTGTACTACAAGTATAAATAGTAGTTCAATATTTTTGGCCTCTGCATAATGGTTCATAATTATTGTGTGTTCCTGGTTTTGCTCTGCATATTTATTTCATTTTTTTTTTACTTTTTTCTACTTATTTACTTCATTTTTTTACTGAGTGTGTATATATTACTTATTTAGAGTTATATGCATTTTTACATCTTAATTACTTCATTTTGTATGCTTACTTTATACGAACTATATGCTTATTTATTTCATTTTTATTGCATTTTTGTTGCATACTTCATGCTTAATTACTATGTTTTTATGCATACTTATGTTGACCCTAATTTATATATGAGGTAATTAGGGCCTACCTGTGTTTCTTTCTGGTGACTATGATTGGAAGGTATCAACTTCTCAATCATATAGGTCCCAATAAAAACCAAAACTAAGTCTAATCAAATCCAGTTCCACCCTTCAATTTAATCTCTGGTCCAGCCTTCCACCAATTTTCAATCAACTTTTAAATCATATCCAATCAATCTCAATCATTTATTTGATTGTCATTGATGTGGATAATCTAAACTCAACCAGTCAAATCAAAAATCCAATCCAAATATAAGTTTCCAAACCAAATCCCAAGATTAAGGACCTATGTCCTGAAACCCTTATGGGTGAATTTTTTATCACCTAGAAACCCAATCAAATGACATATGATTTGGGATTTATCAATTATATATTTTCAAGATATGTCCCTAGATTCAACCCATAAAATTGGAGCTCAATTTGAGGTATCTACCCCCAAAAATTTAATTGATTTTTAAAGGGTGCAAAACTTTCAAATATTTATGGCCTAAGCCATTAGACTTGCTATTCAGTGGAATTTGATCTCGGAACTCTTCCCAAAACTTCTAACCACATCCATGCCTTTTTCATAACTTGTTGATAAGCAATTCACATTTTGTTTGACCCAGTTTTATCCAGTGTTGACCATAGGTCAAAGTGACCAAAATGCCATTTAAAGAGATTTTTATCTTTTCCCCAAAACTCAGCATGAAACTTTCAAATTAATCTTTGAAACCTCTTCCAATGAATTTTGAATATCATTTAAAGTGCATTGGACATAAACCCATGTATTAGTTTGGCCAAGTCAACTATGGTTGACTAAAATGCCCCTTAAGTGTTCAAATCTCGATTTCAATCTAATTGACCTCACCAATACATGTGATAACCTCCATTAATATCAAAACACTCATTTGAACTTATTTGACCCAAACCCAACCCATGGGTTGACTAGGTTGACCAAGTCAACCATGGTTGACCAAATCAACCGTTAACATATACTAATATCAAATTCAATCATTCAACCCATTTTAAATCAAATCAACCCCTCAAAATCATTCAATTGGACACCCTTGACAAGTTTAAAATTTCTAGGTCAAACTCCCCTTGGGTTGACTTAGCCAACCCATCTGGAGGGATTAAAATCCTCTACAATCTTATGTATTTGCTCAAAACTTCAAACCTTTGACCTCAAACACTTGGTCATACATTCAACCAGCCTAATACACTCCCTTGATTGCCACAACACTCCCATTGACTGGTTTGACCAGTCAAATCATCAAATAAGACCTCATTTAAGCTTAGGTGGCCATGCCACCTTAACAATCCATTTCTCATTTCAAAACCTACTTTTACCTGATGGAAAGTGACCCATTTCCTCTCCTAATAGAGCTTAAACCAGCTCTTTAAACAAGTCTTGGCTTGGGTTTAGCCAAATAAGGGAAAAGGGTGTTGTCCCCCTCCCCATGGACTAGAACAAGCCACACTTAACTTTATCTCTATTCCCTAGCTTTGGGCAGCTTTGCGGACACTTGTCACTCATCTAAACCACCGCTAATTAAATCCTAGCCATTTGCTCTAAATGCAAGGAGGTTAATTAAGAGAAACTTGACCTAAAGCATTACATTCATTCTCATTTCAAAAATCCCAAACTTCAATAGCCTCCAACTCTCAAAAATCCCTTTCCATCTTCTCCAACCATTTCTATGGCATTCCCAAGCATTCCCCCATAATTTATAGGTCTCAAATCACTATTTTAGTGAGGAGAGAGCATTCTAGTGAGAGAAAGAGAGTTTTGTCCATCAACTTCAAATGCAACCATCAAAAGCTTTTAGGGCCTTCAACAAACTTATAGAGGATTTCACTAGGAGCAAAAGGAGTCTAAAGTCTAAACAATCCAATGGTTGGATTATAAATTATTATCATTTTAAGTTTAAATTTTAATTTGATACTGCTTAAAATTTTCATTGAATGGAGCCTCCAAACTCCAAGCAATGAAAGCTCATGTTCCCATGAGCTTAAATTTCAAATTTTGTTAAATTTTGATGTGTATTTTAAAAGTTATGAACATTTGAAATTTAAGCTCAAATTTGAACTAAAATCAATTTGGATCGCCCATTCTGCGCAATCGAACAGCCCAGAATGCACCACGTTGCACTAATTTAAACTGCAGTCATCTATGGTCTTCAAACCCACATAATTTTGAATATACTTGCTGACATGGATGTAACATTGTCACCTGATCCTTTAATGGTCGAACCGATGATGGCTGAGATGATTTTCCACGTGAATTAGTGGCTCGACGGTGGCACACCGCGCAATGATAATGACTGCGCTGGCGACTGAATGGACCAAATTAGATTTAGATAATTTAATTTAATACTCAGAACTTTGAAAATTCACAGTAAATTCATTTCTACACCAAATTAAGTGTTTTTCATCTTGTTGGATAGATAATTTAGTGTACTCTTTATTAAAATTAAGTTTGAGTTGAGTTATATGAGGTTGTTTAAAATCCTTTTTTTTCAACAGTGGTCAAACCACGCCAAAATTTTGGCGAAAATTATTTGCGTATCTTAGGCATGCACTATAATTTTCCTAGGACTAGATACCTATTGAATTATTGTGATGTGAAATTTTAAAGTAATGGGTCCTAATTTGGACTCAAAACTTTAAAAATTCATAACTCTCCAAATTTGTAGAATGAGGTCCTGATTAGGATGATTGAATTAATATCAAGGCTAGATGAATAGTGATTGGAACCTAATTAAACAGTAGTGACATCTAGAAAAAATAATTAAGGACTATGTCTAGAGATGACTTAGAAAATTCATAAAAAATCTACACACACCAATATGGGGGAAATTAGACCACAGTGAACTTAGTGACATTGTACAATATAGGTTCAAATTTCATTGAATTTGAAGCTCATTAGGTTAGATAAATAACCATATCAAAATTCAATACTATTGAGGACCCAAAAAATTCAAAACATTATAATGAATCCAATTTAAATCTAAAAAATATAAATAATATATCAAACTAACTAAAAATTAGTCTTCTACCTTAAAAAAATAAAAGCCTATGACTGCACCTCTAATTTGACTTTAATTTGACTTTTAGTAAAAATAATAATTAATTAATTTATATAATTTAAAATTATAAAAAATTTAAATTAATTTCCAAACACTTGGAAACACTCCCATGGGTTTTTTCTAACCTTTGGGAGTGATTCCATGCAGTTTAGGATGTGTTTGGATCAAAATAATCAAAACCTTCATAATTAAACAATTAAAAAAATTCATTAATTATCAAAATTTTGAAAAATCACAAGTAATTCTAAAAAAATTTAAATTGACCAAACTTTGTTTTATTCAACTTCATTTAAGGTATAGATTAAAAATGTCAAACCTTCAAAATTAAGTTAAAGTCAAAAGTCAATTTTCTGTTCAACCATATTTCAAAACTAGGTCAAAACTTACAAAAAAAACACATAACTTAATATAAAAAATTCCAAATTGATCAAACTTAGAGTCTTATTATTCATATTAAGTTTTAATATTTAATAAAAATAATGAAATTGTAGAAATCACCTTAACTTTAAAAGTTAACTTTTGGGCCCTTAATTAGATTTATTAAAAAATTCCAATAATTTAAAAAATTCAATAATTGGTTAAAATTCTAGAAAACTATTACTTGATTAATATTAGTCAAACCCGAGGTTAACCAAGAGAGTGTTAGAGAGAGAAAGTTAGAGGGACACTCTCTGGATTCTCAAAAATCTGGTTTGGCGGGGCGGCGATTTTGCGGCTTGTCTTGCCGGAGATCCGGCTCTCCGGCAAGGTGGATTCTTGGCGATGGAGCAGAAACGTCTCTTTCCTTCGGAGACGTGGAAGAAGTATAGGAAAAGTCTTACAGTTGCGGTTCATGATGCGTCGGAGGTTTTTAATGGCGGAGCAAAGGTATTGGAAGGATTCAATAATAATTTGAAAGGTTTGGGCAATAAACCTTTGGTGATCAACGAAGGGGGGGTTTTAATCAAAGAGAAACCCTCTGGCTTTGTCTCTGGTAAGGGTAAAGGAGTTTTAGAAGAATTTGGTCTAAATAAGTCCTTCTCCCCATCTTTCTTGAATGATGAGAGAAGTTTTTTGAAAATTCAAGAGGTAGGATCATCTTCTGCGGGTAATCGGAAATTTAATGCTAAGAGGCTGGTGAAATCTTTACCTTCTTCTCCGATTGAGAGGGAGTCGATAATCTGTAATTCCAAGATAGCAGACGGGGTGGATGTTATTTTGTCTGAAAAGAATAATAGAGACAATCTTATTGGCGAAGAAAAGGCTGCGGAGAGGATCAGATTGATAAGAAAGAAAAGGTTGGAAATGTTTGGACTAATTCAACGTGGAAGAGAAAACCAAATATTGATGTGGATAAACTCGATCTGGGTTCTTTTCTGTCTGATGATGGCAAGATGGTGCTTCTTCATGAGGAAAAAGAGTTAGAGAATACAAGGAAACTCGATAAAGCTATTGTTGTGAAGATTTTGGAGAGATTGCTTCATTTCAGCTTGTCAGCACAGTTCTAAGGAGACAATGGGAGAAATTTGGTAAATTCCACATTACAGGATTGGGTCTTGGCTGGTATCTCTGTGCTTTCGAAGATGTGATGGCAGTTGAGAACATTTTATCTAGTGACACTTGGTGGTTTAGAGGGCAGGTTATTGGAGTTGACAAATGGTCTATTGATTTCAATCCTTTATCTTTGAAAGGAATTACCTCTCCTGTTTGGATTAGATTCCCCAATTTGCCTCTTCAATGTTGGGATGAGGTGAATATTTGTAGAATTGCCTCTTTAGTTGGTAAGCCATTCCTTCTTGATGGCAACCTATTCCAATGGAGTAGGAGGGAGTTTGCTCGTGTGTGCGTTCGGATTCCCCTGGATTCGGTGCTGCCTAAGGGGGTGTGGATTAAAGGCTCGGCTGGAGAATTCTTCCAGAAGGTGGAATATGAGGGGATTTCTAAAATTTATTCAAATTGTGGCAAAATAGGACATTCGAATATGGAATGTGGTGGAGCTCAACAGGTGGCTTATAAGGTTGAGAGTGCTCCTCAGCCTTTCCAGCAACCGGGTGGTCTTGAACATGATAGAAACAAAAAGGAATGAAGACAGCAATCCATGGATTCAGGTCCAGAATAGAAAAAACAAATTAAATAGACGGACTTTTAATAGGAATGTTCTCAGCAGAAAGAAGATTTTTCCTATGAAGAAAGTGTTTATCCCCAAAGTTGGTTCGTCTACGGTTAAAAATTTGAAGATTACAGAAGTTAGTAATTTAAATAATTACAATGTGGAGGTAGGGAAGGTTTCTGATGTTCCAGTTATCGCTATTGACAAGGTGGATGAAGAGAAGAAACAGGGCAGTAAGAACCAGTTTGCTTATAATTCTAAGCAGAAGGATTTATCAGGTGTTACGCCTGATTTTGCAGCAATTAACAAGTTTAAAGTTTTATCTGAAATAGAAGATTCGGAGTCACGTAATGAATTGGAAGATGGAGAAATTGCCATGTCTGTATTTGATGGTAAATTCTCTGATATGGACTCTGAGCAGCAATCGGTTGTTTGTAAGGATTCTGGAAAGGTTGTGTCGATTCCGGATGAAGCCAAGATGGAGAATCATTCTGTTGATAAGAAAGTTAAGCTTCTGATGGAGCTCAAATCACTGGGATCCAGAAACATTTTACCTCATAATAGGAAGTTGGAGGGAGGTAAAAATAATAAGGTTAGGGGTCCTTCCCCTGTTTTTAAAATATGAATTCATTGCTTTTTTGGAATTGTAGAGGAGCCAAAAAAATGGAGGCTGCTCTCTACCTCAAGGAGATTGTTATGGATAATGGTGTTTTGTTTATTGGTTTGTTGGAAACAAAGATTTCTTCTATGGAGAATTGTCAAATTTTGAAGTTACTAGGCACTAACTGGAATGTTTTTATGGTTCCATCTGATGGACTCTCGGGAGGCTTATTGGTTCTTTGGAGAAAAGATTTGGCTTCATTCTCCATTATTGAATCCTCTTCTCAAATGATTTTGGGATTGTTGAAAGTGCCTGGCAAGAAAGGAGGAAACTTTGGGTTGATCTGGAGAATCACTGTTCAGGTAATCTTCCCTTGGTGATTGGAGGCGACTTTAATTGTGTGATATCCCAAGCTGAGAAAAGAGGTGGGAAGAGGTTTGCTATATCCCAAGGCTCTAAGGATTTCATTAATTTTTTGATCCAGAATGATCTTCATGAAGTTAAAACTACGGGTCCCAAGTTCACATGGTGTAATAACAAAACAGGGAGTGCTCGTATATTGGAAAAATTGGACAGATGCCTGATTAATTCCTGTGCTTTGGACATGATTCATGTAGCGATGGTGAAACATTTATCTCGGGTGGCTTCAGACCATTGTCCGTTATTACTTAATGTATTTGAACCTGTGGAATTCAACAGAATTATCAGGTACGAAGAGGTGTGGGCTTCTTACTTTGGAGCTACAGCTTTGGTGAGAAATATTTGGAGTAGAAAATGCAGGGGTGATCCGGCTGCAGCTCTGAATATAAAGTTTAAAAGAACTTTAAAATCACTGTATTACTGGAGCAAGGCGAAATTTTAAGATTTGAATATTTTGAAAGATAATCTGAAAAGTGAAATATTAGAGATTCAGCATGAAGAATCTGATGGAGATCTTTCTCTGGATAAAATATAGGTTTTGAGATTCAAAATTAATGAGCTTAATATTACCTTGGCTAGACTCAATACTTGGTGGAGACAAAGGGCCAAAGCGAAGTGGATGGAGGAAGGAGATTGTAATTCATACTTTTTTCATGCCTTTGCAAATTCGAGAAGGTGTTCTAACTGGATTAGTCATATCAAAGCTGCTGATGGGACTGTGTCGGAGGATGAAGAGGTTATCCAAAAACTTTTTCAGATTATTTTAAACATAAATGACAAAGTAGGAGCTGCTCTTTGGATGGTTGTCCATCACCTAGAAATACCATTGGTGAGAGGGACCGGAAGATGCTGGAGGCTGATTTTTCAAGAGAAGAATTACAGGCTGTGGTGAATGAATCCAAGCGGAATGTTTCTCCTGGGAATGACGGAATTTCTTTTTCTTTTATCAGAGATTTTTGGCAGATCATTAAAGAGGAAGTCTGGTGTGCTATCAATCAATTTTTAGTTTCAGGAATTATGAATCAAACCTAGAAGGAAACACTTATTGTTTTGATTCCAAAGATCAATTGCCCACAAGAACCTGTAAACTACAGACCGATTAGTCTATGCATGACTGTTTACAAACTGATTGCCAAGATGCTCTTAAACAGATTGGAGAAGGTTATTCAGAATATTATTTCTGTGGATCAAGCAACATTCATTAAGGGTCGTTGTCTTTCTGATCATGTTCTTTTGGCTCAAGAAGTTTTCAACAAATTCAGGTGGTCTAAAGCTAGAAGTGGTATGTTAGCAATCAAGCTTGACATGGAGCAAGCTTATGATAGTATGGGATGGCAAACACTAAGGCAAGTTCTTGTGTAATTTAATTTCCCTACTAAATTTTCGGAGCTGATTATTAATTGTATTCTCAATCCTAAGTTTTGCATTTTAATTAATGGGAAGAAAACGGATTGGATTGATGGAAGGTGTGGATTTAGACAAGGGTGTCCTTTATCCCCTTTTCTATGCATTCTTTGTTCCCAAATTTTGTCCAATGCATTGAATTCTAGAAAATTTGGTTCGGGTATATCTATTTCTCCTCTTACTCCTAGAGTTTCACAGTTATCTCTTTGCGGATGACATTTTGATTTTTTCGGAGGCTAAGATGAAAGATATCAAGGAGTTAAAAAGAATTATTTATAATTACTGTAAGTGGACGGGACAAAGAGTGAACTCCATGAAATCAATGATCATGTTTGGGAAGCATACCAATAGAATTATCCAAAGAAGGATATCAAAGAAACTTAATTTCAGAATTGTTAAGGAAATGGATTACCTGGGTGTGAAATTAACACTGAGAAGGATGGTGGCTTCCGATTTTCAGAAGCTTTTGGAGGTGGCTGCTAACAGACTTAATATTTGGGGCAAGAAATTTATTTCTTTAGAAGCCAAACTGATTTTGGTAAAATCAGCTTTTCTTTCCTTACCACAGTTTTTATCTTCTATTTCTCTAGTTCCCTTGAGTATTTTGAAGGAGTTTGATAAGATGTGTAGAGGATTTATATGGAAGAAAAACAATGGGAATGCTGGCATTCATTATGCTTCTTGGGCTCTTCTTTGTAAACCAAAAAGAGATGGTGGAAGAGGCTTGAAATCAGCGGTTTCTATGATTGGTCCTCTCCGTGCAAAATTTGCTTGGAACTTCTATTGTAAACCTCATACATTACTGAATCAAATTCTTAGAGCAAGATATGGTAATGATGTATGGAGGGATGTTATTAAAGGAGGAAGATCTGCTACATGGAAAATAATAAATATGGGAGCTAAATTTCTCAAGAAAATTGTTAGATGGAACATTGCTAATGGGGGAGTCAATAACTTTTATGAATGATCCTGGATTTTCGATAAATGCATAGACAGGTGGTCGAATTTTGTTAATATGCATAATTCTTATGATGAAAAACTTAGCTTTTTCATTTCAAATGGAAATTGGGACTTAAATAAGCTGGAAGAATGTTTTGGTGTACAGCTTATGGAAATCATTTCTAACATCCCGATAAATAACGATTAGAATGCTGATCAATTGGAATTAAACTGTAAGTTCTCGGGTAAATCGATTACTGCTCTTGCTTTTGAGGCTTCAATGGAGCATGGGACAGAGCTGGATATGTGGAGTCGGTTGAAGAAAATCAAGTTGAAACCAAAAACAGAGCTTTTTTTGTGGAGGCTTCACAATAAATGTATTCCTTCTAATCCTTTCTTGGTTAAGAGGAAAATATGTATTAACTCTCATTGCCCGAGAGGATGTGGAGTGGATGAAGATGCCATTTAATTGGTGGTTGTTTCAAAATTAAGAATGTGATTTCTGTTATTAATAATTAGGGTTTTATGGTTCCAATTTTTGATAAATTTCAAAGGTGCATGGATTTTCTTCTTCAAGCCAATGAAAAGAACTATCTCGGAGCTAACTTGTTTTGTACAACTGTTTATCTGGTTTGGAAGAGCATATGTAAGTTGATTCATGGTGATAAAGAAGATTCGGATAATTCATTAGCAGCAAATGCCATTTCTTTGGTGGTAAGCAGTAATTTCCTAAATATTCAAACGGGATCCTGGGATGCTAATCAGCTTGGGCTGTTTTCTACTTGGCATCCTCCTCCTCCTGGGTGGATCAAGATAAATGTGGACGCTGCTCTTAAAAGTAATAATTTGGCCGGCATTGGTGGAGTAGCTAGAGATGAATAGGGAAGATTTTTGATGGCTTTCGGTGAAAAATGTTGGCATTGGGACATATCTCAATTGGAATTATTGGCTGTGGTATACTTGAAAAAACTGGTGAAAGATTGGATGTTTGATGCACAAGGTGTTATCATTGAGGGGGATAACTTCAACATCATCAAGATGCTTCAAAATGCGATTAAAGCTTGGAAGGTTAGTAAGATGATAGATGAGAACTTAGCTTTTTTATTGGGCTTTAATCAAATTGTTTTTTCTTGTTCACTTAGAGTTAGTAACAAATTAGTGGATATTTGTGCTAATTTGGCTCTTGATAGCTCCTTTTTTTGGGAGAATATCCTTGATTTTTCCATTCCTTATTCCTTCTTGTATTGTTCGAAGGAGGAATGTGATGCTTTAGGTAACACTTGATTGTTGGTGGTTTGCGATTTTTTGATTTTTAATGCATTTGGCATTTTCTTCAAAAAAAAAGATTAATATTAGTCAACCAAAATTTCAATATATAACAAGCACTCCAAAGATGAAGTTTTAGAATGGATTACCTTAAGCTATGTGGCTAAGTATCCTAAGGAGGTATGGTTCTTTGAGCTCATTATGATAATGCCACGAACAGATTCAATGGAGTGTAAAATTTTAAAATTAAGTGAATCTTAATTACTTAACTAAATTAAAATCCTTAATTCAATCAGATCAACCTAGTTTATAGGCTGGATTACTTTGAGCTGTGGGGCTAAGTGTCCTAAGGAGACCTAGTTCCTCGAGCTTATTGTGCCGACACCATAAACAAATTCAATGGAGTGTAAAAATTTAAAATTAAGTGACTCTTAATTACTTAACTAAATTAAATTTTTAATTCAACCTTATCAACCTGATTTATAGGCTGAACTACCTTGAGCTATGAGGCTAACTGTCCTAAGGAGGCCTAGTTCCTTATTCCCACTATGACAACGCCACAAATGAATTTAATAAAGTGTAAAACCTTAAAATTAAGTTGCTCTTAATTACTTAACTAAACTAAAATCCTTAATTTAACCACATCAACCTGGTTTATTGGTTAGACCACCTTGAGTTACGGGGCTAAGTGTCATAAGTAGTCCTAATTCCTCGAGCCCAACGCAGTAAAACCATAAATCAGTTGGATGAAAATATAAATTAATTTAGTCCTTAAAATAAAAAAATGATCAAATTAATTAAAATTTATTGATCCTTTAATCACTAACTAATTAAATTCATTTGATCAATCAATCTTTAAAATGTATCCTAAAATAAATCTTAATACATTAATATCTAAAGTTAAACACAAATTATCCCTTTGACCTTCAACAAACTCGAACATCTGGTAACTTTAACAAACTACCCAGCTTAGGATCTATCCCAGCCATATGGCCTTTAGCACACAGTTTACATAGTTTGTTAGGACAACCAACGCTAGGCTAGGCTAGGCCAATGTTTACTTTTACTAGTGTGTGTCGAGTTTTTTGAGTTTTCATTACATGTTATGATTGAAAATTGATTGATGTGAGTGTTTACTTTAACTGTAATATGTGAGTTAATGTGTTGGATGATAGTTTACCCTTAGGTTAGGATCGATCTGGTTGCTCACAGGATTTTCTATAAGTGGCCACGCTCGTAAAGAATAATAAAAGGAGGCTAAATTAATAATAAATATAGATGCTACAACTGGTTCTACTACTTAGCCCTCAAATAAATAGGAGTGTGGCTAAGTTGTTTTACTTTTAACTACACATAGACATAAACTGCTTAGGATTTATTTGATTTTAAATACTTAGGATAACCCTAAAGAAGAGTCTAGATTTATCATTTTAATATGAATGTTGTTAGGAAAGTTGCTATTTGCATATTTTACATTCTTGCAAATTGTATAGTTTTGATGATTCCAAATATTATTGTTTTATGTGTGGTTAGCTCCTAACATTTTTTGGAAGATTTGTTTTTGCTCTGGTGCGTACTAATATTTCAGAAAAATCGAACCCCAGACTACGAAGACTTCAAATCAGATTCAGCATGAGATACTTTGTGAATTTGAAGCTTGTACTTTTTTCTTTAAATTAAATTTGAGAGGGAGTGATTGTAATTGAGTGAATAAATTTACACACACTTAAAGGAGATCTTGAAAAAGTTTTTGTACTGATCGTACGGGACAAACATTGTTCATACGGGACGATCAGATCAGTTATCTCCTTGTAAGAGCAATGGAACGGACAGGAACTGAACTGGAAAATTTTTCTAAGGAATGATTGTCCAGACGAAATCATTTTTCGTCCCAGGACGAGTTTCTCACTGTAAAAATTTCGTCCAGATGAAGTCCAGTTCGTCTAGGACGATGGGAACCGACTATGGCAGTTTCTAGCAATGTTTTGCAGTTTTTGAAACCGACTTTTGATATAACTGTTTGTACCGGACGAAATTTTTCGTCCCGGGACGAACCAATTTCGTCCAGGGATGAAATTGGTTTGTACAGATGAACAAATGGTTCGTACGGGATAGTTTTTTACTCAGTTCGTCCGTACAAACTCAATTTCGTACGGGACGATCCAGTGCGCAGAAAAATATATTTTTAGCAGTTTTTTGAGCGGTTTTTCATGTCCTTTCTATATATGGAGTCCTAGAAACTATTACAAGTACCTTTGGAGTTGTTTTCTCTTGAGAGGGATCATTGAGAGTGAGAGTTTGGGAGAGATTTTAAGAGTGAAGAGTGAGAGATCAAGTGAGGGGTTTGTGAGGGATTCACAATGTTACTTGAAGAAGAAGATCTCTTTGTTTCTTCCCATCTCCTTTGAAGGCTCTCAAGTGAAGTTCAACAACATCGATCCAGTTCTCTGCCGACACTTGGAGAGTGTAAAAGGATGATAAAGTGTATCTTTGACAGCCATTGAGTCTTCGTTTTTTGGGAGAAAACTAGAAGAGAGAACTTGAAAGGGAGAGAGGAAAGGGTGGAGTTTGAGAGGGAGAAGATCCTTGAAGGGGATTTCAAGGGAGTGTGGAGGGGATATTCACACGGTTGCTCCGGCGAACTTGCACCTTAGTACCATCGGATTTAAGGGTCGTCTTGAGGGAAGTTTTGGCGAGAAGAAGATCTCTTTGGTGTCAAAGAACCCGGCTACTCCGCCGCACCGGGGAAGGTGAAAGTGATTTTGTACAGGCTTCTCCGCCTTGCTGTGGGAGCAAAAGGAGAATCACTTTGTGGAATTAGTGCAATACTCGGAGGGTGCCTCCGGGGAGTGGACGTAGGTCAAAGTTTGACCGAACCACTATAAATCTGGTGTGTTCTTTCTTATTTTTCTTCCGTATTTAATTTCATTGCAAGTTATTTACTCTGGTTGAAAAGTTTATTTTTAAACTTTAAATTTAACTTGCATTAATAATTAAAAAGGTTTTCTAAAAATCCAAGAGTAGATGTATAATTTTTAAATTACCAATTCACCCCCCTCTTGGTTAGCCTTGGGACATTTAGTTAGGCTTAACATCCAAATTCATATTGAACGAGTTCCATTAAGTGGTATCAGAGCAAGGTTTCAAAATCATAAGTTTTGACTACTTTTTGAAAAACGAGTATGGATAATTTTAGAAACCGTAAAATATTAGAAGGATATTCGATTGTTAGACCACCTTTATTTGAAAATATTTCTTTTAATTTTTGGAAAATTTGAATGTCTACTTTCTTGCAATCAATAGATTATCGAATGTGGCATATGGTTCAAATGGTTATTCTGTACCGTCACGTATTATAGATGGAATCAAAACTGATACACTCTTTTCTGAATGGAGTAGAGTAGAACAAATTTATGCTGAATTAAATGCTAAATGTATGAATTGTTTGTTCTGTGCTTTAAATTTGGAAGATTATATGAGAATCTCTACATGTACTACCGGCAACGAAATTTGGGACAGTTTATGCATTACATATGAAGGTACTAGTGACGTCAAGCAATCTAAGTTGAATTTTTTGATGCATGACTATGAAATCTTTAGCATGAAATCTTATGAGACGATCTTAGACATGTATACTAGGTTTATTCAAATTGTAACATCATTGCATGCTTTAGGTAAAGAATTTTCAAACTTTGAAATAGTCAATAAAATTCTACATTGTTTACTTGACAAGTTTGATGCCAAAGTTGTTGCTATTTACGAATCAAAAAATTTGAATGAATATTCTATTGATAATTTGATTGGCTCACTCATTGCCTACGAGCAATATTTGGGTCAAAGAATTTTGGATGCAGGTGAAACAATAATGCTAAAAGCGGAAGATATGGAGAAAAGTTGCTTATTTGGTGAGGAAAGCGATGACTTAACAAGCAAATTAAAAAGTCCACTAAAGCACAAGCATAAGCATCAACAAAAGTGGAATAAAGATAAAAATGGTAAGAATGTTCAGATTTCTTTAAGTATTATTTGCTTTGGATGTAGGAAATCTGGACATCTGAAAAGTTAGTGCCCTAATTTGAGAACTCTTCCTGCTAAAGAAAAGGGCAAAGCTAAGCATATTATAAAATGGGAAAATAATGAAAAGCAAAAAATCTCCTGGACAGATCTAGCTTCTGAATCATCAGACCAGGAGCAAAATGATGTTTAAACTCTTTGTTTATGTGTTTTTGTGTGCATGTTTTTTTATTAGTTGTGTTTTTATTTTTGTTTGTTTTATGTGTTTTTCTATTTTTAATTTTTGTGTGTTTTGTATGATTTTGAGATATTTTCATATCGAATTCCATGTTTCTTGTTGTAAGACATTTGGAATGTGATATGAAGATTTTTATAGTTTGTGTACTTGTATTTTGTTTAGTATTTTTCTATTCTTTTATTGCTTTAGATTTTTTTTGTTTAAGTGTTTTTTGTTCTGTGTTTGAAATGTTCGTTAGCCTATATAAAAAATCCTTAAATTTTTTATCTTACAGTGCTATACTTTGAACTGCAAAATAAAATTGAATTCATTAGAAAATCTAATTTTTCTAAATTTAAGTTGTGTTTATAACTTGATATTATTAAGATTGTCAATTTCATGTCTCTTATTTAGAATACATTAATTTTAATATTATTATTGCAATTGTGATGTTTTCTTATTTTATATTTCACTTATCAATTAATATTTATGCACTTACAAAGATTTGAAGTTTTAGATTATTGATTTTGAAAAGAATACAATTACTCTTGAAAATTGTACAAATGTACAAAAATCAAAAGAAATGCGCAAAGATTTGCATTGTGAAAAATAGGCACAAAATAAGCTCAACAAGTGAAAAGATGCACAAAAATGTGCCACAAAATTGAAAAAGATGCGCAAAGCGCCACATGTGGTAGTTATTTCTTTCCTTAATGTTTTAATCTCTTAATTCAAATTGATCTTATGTACATTAATATTAGATATTGAAATATGAAATATAAAATTTTTTATATCATCATTTTTACAATGATTTTCTCTATCTTAAATGTCTAAATATACTCATGCGTTGATTGATTCTTTTTAGTTTCTATGTTATATCTCTTCTTAAATTCTATGAATTTTATGATTTGGCTAATGTTTTAATTTTATTTGCATACCTTATATCAATCACTTTAAATGTTAAATTTTTAAATGATTTTCATATGTCTGCTTATATTTCTAGTCTTTTTCTTCTTCACTTTTTGATGTTGTCAAAAAGAGGGAGAAATTGTTTGTTGTGTCTTGTGTATTCGTGTCTTGTGTATTTTTATGTTTTTTATTTGTTTAATCGTATGTTTTTATATGTGTGTTTGATTGTTTTTGTTTTGTCTTTCATGTTGTTTTGTGTTGTATAAAATTTTTGAAAAACAAATTTTTTTTTCAAATGCCTCCTTATTTTCATGAGTTCATCAGTTCAGAGGGAGTTTAGGAGATTCTTAGAATTTTAAATTATACAAACAATAATTGTTTTGCCATCATCAAAAAGGGGGAGATTTTTAGGAAAGTTGCTATTTGCATATTTTACATTCTTGCAACTTGTATAGTTTTGATGATTCCAAATATTATTGTTTTATGTGTTGTTATCTTCTAACATTTTTTGGAAGATTTATTTTTGCTCTTGTGTGTACTAATATTTCAGGAAAATTGAACCCCATACTACGAAGACTTCAAATCAGATTCAGCATGAGATACTTTATGAATTTGAAGCTTGTACTTTTTCTTTAAATTAAATTTGAGAGGGAGTGATTGTAATTGAGTGAATTAATTTACACACACTTAAAGGAGATCTTGAAAAAGTTTTTGTACTGATCGTACGGGACAAACATTGTTCATACGGGACGATCAGATCAGTTATCTCCTTGTAAGAGCAATGGAACGGACAGGAACTGAACTGGAAAATTTTTCTAAGGAATGATTGTCCAGACGAAATCATTTTTCGTCCCAGGACGAGTTTCTCACTGTAAAAATTTCGTCCAGACGAAGTCAAGTTCGTCTAGGACGATGGGAACCGACTATGGCAGTTTCTAGCAATGTTTTGCAGTTTTTGAAACCGACTTTTGATATAACTGTTCGTACCGGACGAAATTTTTTGTCCCGGGACGAACCAATTTCGTCCAGGGATGAAATTGGTTTGTACAGATGAACAAATGGTTCGTACGGGATAGTTTTTTACTCAGTTCGTCCGTACAAACTCAATTTCGTACGGGACGATCCAGTGCGCAGAAAAATATATTTTTAGCAGTTTTTTGAGCGGTTTTTCATGTCCTTTCTATATATGGAGTCCTAGAAACTATTACAAGTACCTTTGGAGTTGTTTTCTCTTGAGAGGGATCATTGAGAGTGAGAGTTTGGGAGAGATTTTAAGAGTGAAGAGTGAGAGATCAAGTGAGGGGTTTGTGAGGGATTCACAATGTTACTTGAAGAAGAAGATCTCTTTGTTTCTTCCCATCTCCTTTGAAGGCTCTCAAGTGAAGTTCAACAACTTCGATCCAGTTCTCTGCCGACACTTGGAGAGTGTAAAAGGATGATAAAGTGTATCTTTGACAGCCATTGAGTCTTCGTTTTTTGGGAGAAAACTAGAAGAGAGAACTTGAAAGGGAGAGAGGAAAGGGTGGAGTTTGAGAGGGAGAAGATCCTTGAAGGGGATTTCAAGGGAGTGTGGAGGGGATATTCACACGGTTGCTCCGGCGAACTTGCACCTTAGTACCATCGGATTTAAGGGTCGTCTTGAGGGAAGTTTTGGCGAGAAGAAGATCTCTTTGGTGTCAAAGAACCCGGCTACTCCGCCGCACCGGGGAAGGTGAAAGTGATTTTGTACAGGCTTCTCCGCCTTGATGTGGGAGCAAAAGGAGAATCACTTTGTGGAATTAGTGCAATACTCGGAGGGTGCCTCCGGGGAGTGGACGTAGGTCAAAGTTTGACCGAACCACTATAAATCTGGTGTGTTCTTTCTTATTTTTCTTCCGTATTTAATTTCATTGCAAGTTATTTACTCTGGTTGAAAAGTTTATTTTTAAACTTTAAATTTAACTTGCATTAATAATTAAAAAGGTTTTCTAAAAATCCAAGAGTAGATGTATAATTTTTAAATTACCAATTCACCCCCCCTCTTGGTTAGCCTTGGGACATTTAGTTAGGCTTAACATCCAAATTCATATTGAACGAGTTCCATTAAGTGGTATCAGAGCAAGGTTTCAAAATCATAAGTTTTGACTACTTTTTGAAAAACGAGTATGGATAATTTTAGAAACCGTAAAATATTAGAAGGATATTCGATTGTTAGACCACCTTTATTTGAAAATATTTCTTTTAATTTTTGGAAAATTTGAATGTCTACTTTCTTGCAATCAATAGATTATCGAATGTGGCATATGGTTCAAAATGGTTATTCTGTACCGTCACGTATTATAGATGGAATCAAAACTGATACACTCTTTTCTGAATGGAGTAGAGTAGAACAAATTTATGCTGAATTAAATGCTAAATGTATGAATTGTTTGTTCTGTGCTTTAAATTTGGAAGATTATATGAGAATCTCTACATGTACTACCGGCAACGAAATTTGGGACAGTTTATGCATTACATATGAAGGTACTAGTGACGTCAAGCAATCTAAGTTGAATTTTTTGATGCATGACTATGAAATCTTTAGCATGAAATCTTATGAGACGATCTTAGACATGTATACTAGGTTTATTCAAATTGTAACATCATTGCATGCTTTAGGTAAAGAATTTTCAAACTTTGAAATAGTCAATAAAATTCTACATTGTTTACTTGACAAGTTTGATGCCAAAGTTGTTGCTATTTACGAATCAAAAAATTTGAATGAATATTCTATTGATAATTTGATTGGCTCACTCATTGCCTACGAGCAATATTTGGGTCAAAGAATTTTGGATGCAGGTGAAACAATAATGCTAAAAGCGGAAGACATGGAGAAAAGTTGCTTATTTGGTGAGGAAAGCGATGACTTAACAAGCAAATTAAAAAGTCCACTAAAGCACAAGCATAAGCATCAACAAAAGTGGAATAAAGATAAAAATGGTAAGAATGTTCAGATTTCTTTAAGTATTATTTGCTTTGGATGTAGGAAATCTGGCCATCTGAAAAGTTAGTGCCCTAATTTGAGAACTCTTCCTGCTAAAGAAAAGGGCAAAGCTAAGCATATTATAAAATGGGAAAATAATGAAAAGCAAAAAATCTCCTGGACAGATCTAGCTTCTGAATCATCAGACCAGGAGAAAAATGATGTTTAAACTCTTTGTTTATGTGTTTTTGTGTGCATGTTTTTTTATTAGTTGTGTTTTTATTTTTGTTTGTTTTATGTGTTTTTCTATTTTTAATTTTTGTGTGTTTTGTATGATTTTGAGATATTTTCATATCGAATTCCATGTTTCTTGTTGTAAGACATTTGGAATGTGATATGAAGATTTTTATAGTTTGTGTACTTGTATTTTGTTTAGTATTTTTCTATTCTTTTATTGCTTTAGATTTTTTTTGTTTAAGTGTTTTTTGTTCTGTGTTTGAAATGTTCGTTAGCCTATATAAAAAACCCTTAAATTTTTTATCTTACAGTGCTATACTTTGAACTGCAAAATAAAATTGAATTCATTAGAAAATCTAATTTTTCTAAATTTAAGTTGTGTTTATAACTTGATATTATTAAGATTGTCAATTTCATGTCTCTTATTTAGAATACATTAATTTTAATATTATTATTGCAATTGTGATGTTTTCTTATTTTATATTTCACTTATCAATTAATATTTATGCACTTAGAAAGATTTGAAGTTTTAGATTATTGATTTTGAAAAGAATACAATTACTCTTGAAAATTGTACAAATGTACAAAAATCAAAAGAAATGCGCAAAGATTTGCATTGTGAAAAATAGGCACAAAATAAGCTCAACAAGTGAAAAGATACACAAAAATGTGCCACAAAATTGAAAAAGATGCGCAAAGCGCCACATGTGGTAGTTATTTCTTCCCTTAATGTTTTAATCTCTTAATTCAAATTGATCTTATGTACATTAATATTAGATATTGAAATATGAAATATAAAATTTTTTATATCATCATTTTTACAATGATTTTCTCTATCTTAAATGTCTAAATATACTCATGCGTTGATTGATTCTTTTTAGTTTCTATGTTATATCTCTTCTTAAATTCTATGAATTTTATGATTTGGCTAATGTTTTAATTTTATTTGCATACCTTATATCAATCACTTTAAATGTTAAATTTTTAAATGATTTTCATATGTCTGCTTACATTTCTAGTCTTTTTCTTCTTCACTTTTTGATGTTGTCAAAAAGAGGGAGAAATTGTTTGTTGTGTCTTGTGTATTCGTGTCTTGTGTATTTTTATGTTTTTTATTTGTTTAATCGTATGTTTTTATATGTGTGTTTGATTGTTTTTGTTTTGTCTTTCATGTTGTTTTGTGTTGTATAAAATTTTTGAAAAGCAAAATTTTTTTTTAAATGCCTCCTTATTTTCATGAGTTCATCAGTTCAGAGGGAGTTTAGGAGATTCTTAGAATTTTAAATTATACAAACAATAATTGTTTTGCCATCATCAAAAAGGGGGAGATTGTTAGGAAAGTTGCTATTTGCATATTTTACATTCTTGCAACTTGTATAGTTTTGATGATTCCAAATATTATTGTTTTATGTGTGTTATCTTCTAACATTTTTTGGAAGATTTATTTTTGCTCTTGTGTGTACTAATATTTCAGGAAAATTGAACCCCAGACTACGAAGACTTCAAATCAGATTCAGCATGAGATACTTTATGAATTTGAAGCTTGTACTTTTTCTTTAAATTAAATTTGAGAGGGAGTGATTGTAATTGAGTGAATTAATTTACACACACTTAAAGGGGATCTTGAAAAAGTTTTTGTACTGATCGTACGGGACGAACATTGTTCGTACGGGACGATCAGATCAGTTATCTCCTTGTAAGAGCAATAGAACGGACATGAACTGAACTGGAAAATTTTTCTAAGGAATGATCGTCCAGACGAAATCATTTTTCATCCCAGGACAAGTTTCTCACTGTAAAAATTTCATCCAGATGAAGTCCAGTTCGTCCAGGACGATGGGAACTGACTATGGCAGTTTCTGGCAATATTCTGCAGTTTTTGAAACTGACTTTTGATATAACTGTTCGTACCAGACAAAATTTTTCGTCCCGGGACGAACCAATTTCGTCCAGGACAAAATTGGTTTGTACCGATGAACAAATGGTTCGTACGGGACAGTTTTTTACTCAGTTCATCCGTACTAACTCAATTTCGTATGGGACGATCCAGTGCGTAGAAAAACATGTTTTTAGTAGTTTTTTTAACGGTTTTTCATGTCCTTTCTATATATGGAGTCCTAGAAACTATTACAAGTACATTTGGAGTTATTTTCTCTTTAGAAGGATCATTGAGAGTGAGAGTTTTGGAGAGATTGTAAGAGTGAAGAGTGAGAGATCAAGTGAGGGGTTTGTGAGGGATTCACAAGGTTACTTGAAGAAGAAGATCTCTTTGTTTCTTCTCATCTCCTTTGAAGGCTCTCAAGTGAAGTTCAACAACATCGGTCTGGTTCTCTGCCGACACTAGGAGAGTGTAAAAGGATGATAAAGTGTATCTTTGACAGCCATTGAGTCTTCGTTCTTTGGGAGAAAACTAGAAGAGAGAACTTGAAAGGGAGAGAGGAAAGGGTGGAGTTTGAGAGGGAGAAGATCCTTGAAGGGGATTTCAAGGGAGTGTGGAGGGGATATTCACACGGTTGCTCCGACGAACTTGCACCTTAGTACCATCGGATTCAAGGGTCGTCTTGAGGGAAGTTTTGGCTAGAAGAAGATCTCTTTGGTGTCAAAGAACCCGGCTACTCCGCCGCACCGGGGAAGGTGAAAGTGATTATGTACAGGCTTCTCCGCCTTGCTATGGGAGCAAAAGGAGAATCACTTTGTGGAATTAGTGCAATACTCGGAGGGTGCCTCCGGGGAGTGGACGTAGGTCAAAGTTTGACCGAACCACTATAAATCTGGTGTGTTCTTTCTTATTTTTCTTCCGCATTTAATTTTATTGCAAGTTATTTACTCTGGTTGAAAAGTTTATTTTTAAACTTTAAATTTAACTTGCATTAATAATTAAAAAGGTTTTCTAAAAATCCAAGAGTAGAAGTATAATTTTTAAATTACCAATTCACCCCCCCTCTTGGTTAACCTTGGGACATTTAGTTAGGCTTAACATTCTAATTCATATTGAACGAGTTCCATCAAATGTAATTTGTCTAAAGTTAAGAGTTGTGAAAGTTAGACATTTTAGTTAGGATATGTTGATCCAAAATTGGATTTCAAAGAGAAAAGGACATCCCTTAGGGGAAGGTCCTTTTCTATTTAGAAGCCCAAATTTGGATCATTTTAGTACCCAAAGTGAAAAGAATAACCTCCCCTTAAGGGGAAGAGTTCCCTTTTTCATTTGGGTATCCATATATGATGAATCCAAGGAGCACGAAGAAAAGGAGGATGAGGAGTTAAATAAAAAGAGTATCCCAATCAAAGTCAATTATATCTATCCTAGGATTAGAATATGGGTTTGTGATTAGTGGTGCATGACCAATTTTAATTTATGTAAATTCTTAGTCGCAATAAATGGGCATTTTTCCTATGGACATTATTTTATAGAATTAATTTGATTATTTAATATATTTGATTTAATTTGATTGTGATTAGGGTTGTCTACTTTTTATAGTTTATTTGGCGACTTGCATGCCTTTTTTAGTTTAGCCTGGATATGCGAAGGCTCGTGAGGGCATGCATAACTATTCTTCAACTTAAATTTAAAAAAAAAATTAAAGATAATATAGAAACTCTAACAACCTAAAAAGTAAACACGAGATTACTAGGAGTTAGCATGAGCATAGTATTTACTTCTCTTCCTTGTTAGGCACCTCCCCGCCTATGAGTTTTGGCAAATCACCTGGCCTTTGAGGGTGCAAATCTGTCAAGGGGAAGTTATGCAATCTCTAGGAAAAAAATGATTTTTAAGCCTTTTTTAAAACTGCTTCATACACATTTTATATATTTAGTCAAGTTGATCGGCATACATTGAATTAGATACTAATTAAAAGATTTTAAAATTTTAATTACATTTTTCTTTAAGCATTTTCATCCCACATATGTTGGGGGACCAATTAGGATCTACTATAGATGTCGGTCCAAATTCTCAAAAACTTTAATTGCAATTTCCTTACCACTCTTTCATGAAAATGATCGGACTTATGAATTTTAAATCAACTAGATGGCTACTGGCTTCCCTATCTAGGCTGAAGTAAGTTCAGATTTTGTATTATATTAGATTATTTTGGACTATTTTGTTCTAATGTATAATTTAAATTTAGGATCCGGGCAAATTTTGAATCATAAAACCCCAGCCTCTAGGAATATAATCCAAAATTTCCAATAAATTCTTTAACTCAAATTAAAATTTCTCTTAATCTAAAACTCATAGCCCAAGACTTAGATTAGGTTGGGACACTTATGAATTATTTTAGAATCTCAAAGTATCTCCTACCTCTCCTCCTTTGTCCCTGAAAATAAATGCTCCAACTTGATCTAGTCCCAATTGAGATTCCAAATTCAAATTCTTTGATTCTAATCCTTAGAATCTCTAAACATAATTTCTATCATTATTTTAATCGAGTGTATTCGTAGGAGACCTCAATTTACTATGATGTAATTAACTATAAGGGCTTGTACTCGTAAGAGATTTAGGGATCACATCAACTTTTCAAAAATCAAAATTTGAAATTAATTTAGTTTTCTTTGAGAAAATCAAAATCAATGGCGATTATTATCTTCATGTTTGAACAATTGCTAATGAATGATATTTTTTTTCCTTTGGGAAGATATATTATGGATGTTCTCACTAGACATTTGCAAGAGGATGTACCTTGATGTATGCTTTTTGCTGATGATATTCTTCTTGTTGATAAGACTAGAGATAGAGTTGAAGGTAAACTTGAATCTAAGGGTTTTTGCTTGAGTAGATCTAAAACGGAATATATGGAGTGCAATTTTAGTAGTAATAGACCTAGTGAGGCGATTGTGACTTTGGGTGATCAAGTCATTAATAAGAGTACACGTTTTAGATATCTTGGATCTATTGTTCAGAGTGATGGTGAAATAGGTGGGGATATTATCAGCAGAATTCAAGTTGGATGGTTGAAGTGGAGGAATGCATCGGGCTTATTATGTGATAGGAATGTACCCCTTAAACTTAAGGTAAAATTCAATAAGATGGTAGTGAGGCATGCAATGCTTTATGGTGCCGAATGTTGGCTATTAAAAGAGAAGCATAATACTAAGTTAAGTGTGGCGGAGATGAGGATGCTCAGGTGGATGAGTGGCTTTACCCTTAGAGATAAGATACGAAATGAGCATATACGTGAAAACGTTGGAGTAGCTCCAGTAGAAGATAAGATTAGAGAGAGTCGCCTTAGATGGTTTGGTCACATAATACGACGGCCTTCTGATGACCCGGTTAGGAGAGTAGAGGTATTAGATTTGGCTTATGTTAAGAAAGGTAGGGGTAGACCTAAAAAGACTTGGTTAGAAAATATTAGGAATGACCTTTCTTTATTAGATTTAAACGAGGATTTGACTTTTAATAGGACACAATGGAGAAAAAGGATTCATGTAGTTGACCCCACGTAGTGGGATAAAGGCTTGATGTTGTTGTTGTTTGTTGGAAGATATATCATTTATTGATAAAACTTTGAATATAAGATTAATGATAATTCATCTAGATTATTGTAGTTAGATATTCAATCAAACCACACTTTGGCCATTTGGGGCCATATATAATTCTTTCTTAAATATGGTTACGATATTCAAGATGGAATTTGTAATTCAAAATCTAAAACCATTTTCAAATCTTATTTCTACCTCTTAAGGTGGTATATCTTTTTTGATATGATGTTCAATTTAAGAATTAAAATTCAAAGTTAATCTTAAATTCTCCAAAAATATTAAACTTTTGAAAACCCTTATTTAACACAAACAATTTTCTGCATATTATTACTGCTTAACTGCTACAATTTTTACTGCATTTTATCTATGTATTTTATGCATATTTATTGCATTTTACTATGTTTTTTGTTAGTATTTACTGCGTATGTACTCTTAATTTACCGTGTATTTATTGCTTATTTATCATGAAGTTTATGAGAATGAGAAAGGTACATACGAGGCTTACTATAATTATTCCTATAATGTTGGTTTTAGTGTTTGCAAGGATCATCACATTTATTGGCCAAAATCCAAAAAAATAAAAACTAAGGACTTTATTTGTTTAAAAGTTGGTTTAAAGAAGATTCCTAATCTTAATTTCCAATTAAAATATTTGAAATAAGACACCAAAACTGGTTGTCCAGCTAAGATTAGGTTTATAGATGATAAAGTTGGATATTGGAAGGTGAAAAGATTTATTTAAAACCATAATCATGATTTATCTTGGCCAAAAAATCAACATCTTCTTAGATCATGTAGGAATGTGTGCGTTGATAAAGATTCAGTTCTTAAATCAATGATAGAAGTCAAAATAAGAACAATTGATGCATTTTCCTACCTTACTACTGAAGTTGGAGGTGTCGAAAGTATTATATTTTCTAAGAGGGGTTGCGTACAACTTTATTTAAAAAGAGAGAAGAGCAAAAATTGAATTTGGGGATGCTAATACTTTAATTCAATTATTTAAAGATCCTCCTCAAGTTGATGACAACATTTTTACTTGGAATGTCCAAATTAATGAATTTGATATATCATTAATTTTTTTTAGGTTGTTGGGATTGGTAGGAAAAATTATGACTACTTTGATGATGTGGTAATTTTTTATACTACTTATAGGCAGAGGTCTGTTTCATAAGTGACATACTTTAATATCAATAATAAGATAGAGGTTTGTTTCATAAGTGTTTGAGAAAATATGACTCAGAGGAGGAGTTTGAGAAAATATGGGTTGAAATGATCATAGAAGGGAACCTCCATAATTATTATTGGTTGGAGGATCTTTATAGGATAAGGAATAAGTGGTCAACAATATCTAATAAACATTATATCCACACATCATAATGAGTCTACTAATAATATGTGTCATGACATTTGTAAGCTCATAAGTTCTATAACTAATTATTTTATGGGTTTATAGAAGGTGATGAGGAATTAGCGCTAGAATGAACATAATGAAAATTATAAATGCATCCAGTCCAAAAATAGAATTTGTAATAAAAAGTAGCCCAATATTAAAGCAAGCTGCTCAATTTTATTCAAGAAAATAATATTAATTTTTTTAAGAAGGATTTTTACAAGATATGGATGGAATTAGTATAGAGTTTATTTTCTGTGATTCTTTAAAGTTTTGTTGTCTGTTGTATAGAGAAAAATGACCATAGTAATCCTTGGGTTATAGATTTTGATACATAAGATGGATACATTCAATACACATACATGAAGTTTGAAATAATGAGTTTATTGTGATCTTACTACACAAGAATTTTGATACAGATGGATATTATGAAAATCCCTGAGAAGTACTTAATGCTATGATTGTCAGCAAGAGCTCGAAAAGATATATATTCAGGCTAAATATTGAAAGGATCTTCTCAAAATAATTCTGAAGTTAGTAGTGGATTCATATTTAGAAATCATATCAGTAGGTTGCATATCAAATTAACACATGAGCCTTGATAAATGAGGAGACTGAATAATACTTGTTGGCTATAATAAAGGACATGTTTGAAAATATTGATTTGATTATTTATGGAAAGAGAAAGAACTACAAGTTTATATAGGGTGGCATAAATACATAAATTTATAGGGGTTTTGAACTTATTAAGTTGGAAAGACAAATTTGGACATAAACACATAATAAATGTTTTTAACATAGTCCTGCGGGGCTATGTCTGTTTAACTCCAACATGTCAGACTTTATATCCATTGATGTGAATCCTATTGGTTTCAAGGTAAGCAAGGAGATTTCTTCATCTCTATTTGACAGACCAGTAAGAAGGGCCACTTCATTAGCAGTGAAAGGTATAACATGACCCTTTATAAAAAAATATTGCCTTGAAATATTCCATATTCTGAGCATCTAGTAAATAAGTGGGACATTTTTCTCAAATTCAAGAAATTACAAAAATTGATAGATATTTAATCTCTTCAAGTTGTCCTCAACATGAGGAGAAACTAACTGAGAAAATTTATTGAAAATTATTTGGAAGGTCAAAACATAGTATTGATAAGTAATAGGGTGGGTATAACTATGCATAAATTAAAAAAATTAAAAATTAAATAAGAAAAAAGTAGGAGATATGCATAAGGTATGCATAAAATATGTAGAAAATACACAAAAAGTACACATAAGATAGGAAAATAAGACTCATAATATATGCAGAAATAACACATGATTCTCTTTTGAGTAAGAAATCTATAATCTTTTAGTATTTTGAATGTTTAGGTTTTTAAGGATTTATTGTGTTTATTTATGTATTATTTTTAAGATCAATAAGGTTTATGTTAAAAGGTTGTTAGGGTTTAGGTTTTACCAAATATGTTGAGAATACCTAGAATATATGCTGTGTCATAATTATCAGCAAATAATATTGCAGTTATAAAACATTAATACATAAAAAATGAAGAAAATACACAGAAGATACGCCTAAAATACACACAAAATACGTATCATGCATGTAGAAATTACGCAGGAATCACTCTTGAGTAAAAAAATAACTAATCTTTTAGTGTTTTGAATGTTAAGGTTTTATAGGGTTTCGTGTCTTTACTTATTTATTGTTTTTAGGGTTTAGGTTTAAGCAAATATGCAGAGAATACTGAGAAAATATGTGGGCTATAACTATCAGCAAAAAATTATGCTGTTATTAAAACATTAATACACTAAAAAGAGAAAAAAAAAACACGATTTTTTTATGATGTATGCAGTAAAAATGCAGTACATGAGCAGAAAATACACAATTATTATGGTGTATAATTGCAGTTAATACCACAAGCAAATAACTAACCTTTTTTTTTACAGGTGACGGTATTTGCACACGAACTGATAAAATGCTAGAAGTTGCAAAGTGAAGTGAATGCAGGAACTTCGGAGAACTACGAATGCCAGATGTTAAAAATCAAATTTGTGCTTGAAAAGTAAAAATATTTTGCCATTTTTCCTTTCTACCTTCCTCTGGGCGGGCGGGAGATTAGGCAAACAAGAAAGAGTAAATTTTGGTCAGTAGTTGAAGCAGACAATCCATGTCGGCAACTTCCATGTAGGCAATCCACACGTAACGATTTTATTTGTGTTCGGACACAGAGCTACGTTCGGGCTCCGGATAGAATAATTCCACCTTGGCAAGGTCTTGTTTGATACCCTACAATGTCTATGCATTTCTTCATGTTTAGTTATATTGTTTTCTTTCATACTTTTCATGACAATTTAATTTCACCCTTTTTTTTCATTTTTCTTGCTTAACTTTTTTTAAACAATTATTCGTAATATATATATATATATATATATATATATATATATATATATATATATATATATATATATATATATATATATATATATATATATATATATATATATATATATATATTGTACTAAATTTGTTCCCCCTCAAAATTGAAGTTGATTCCGCCCCTATGCATTATAACAAGATCTAAGGCATTCCTTTTGAAGAAGAGTATTGAATATGTTACCAAAACATGAGGAGATAAAGGAAGCCATATGAAGTTAAATTATTAGATTGGCATTATGGGTAATATTCTTGGTGAAGTTTGGGCTTGTAGAGCTTGAGCCGATTTCATCGAACATATGGCTGTAGATGATGAGAGAGATGGGCAACGTCAAGCCATCTCCAATGACGCCGAGAAATCCGAAGGCCATTAGACAGTAATCAATTGAGTCGGCATGCCTAAAAATGCTCACACTCGGTTGCTTCGATCTACGTCTTCCACCTTTATTATCCTCCTCTTTCGTCTTATTGCTTCCTTTCTATTTTTTTAACTGCTACTGCTCACAAGTCACAAGTGCTCTTTATATGAACAGGGAGAATACAAGCTCTCAATAATATTAAGTGTTATTATCTCCTCGAAATCTTATTTAATTTAAATTAAATTTATTAATTTTGAGATCCTTTCTGAGCAAAAAGTTAAACATACTAATTTATTTTCCTTAAATAAGACACGTACATAATTCAAACACGACAGCCACCGTTGAATGGATCAATTATTGAATACTTCCACAGGAATTTAAAATTGCAATAACGAATACTGAGCCTCATATAAATTATCTATTATCAAAAATTTGTTGAGTTCATAGTCATAATTTGGCCAAAAAAAGAATTATTTCTTCAGAGAAGAATCTCATATTCATTCTTCTGATCCCAAATGTCTTCCCTTTCGTAATGTATGTATTTGAATCTGATTCTTGTGAAGAAGAAGCCCAACAATATGCTTTATATATATGAGATTATATATATATATATATATATATATATATATATATATATATATATATATATATATATATATAGTGGCTGGATAATCATAATTAGGTGATGATGGTTAAATGACTAATGTCGAGCGATGATGGCTGCAGGACTATAACCAAGCAATAGTGCTCAAATGATCAAAGTTAGGCGATGGTGTTTAAGAATTGTAATAGGTCAATGTCGATCTGACAATGGTGGTCATGACTAGAGGTCCAATTATGGAGGTAGGGTGACAAGGCTCTGATTGTGGCAATGATGGTAGTCTAAATATTATGGTGGGACATACTATATTTAAAAATTCTTGATTTAAATGGGCGGTGCAGATTAAGTTTAAAGTTTCAAATGAAGATAGTAAATTCATTATTTTTGAAACTTTTGAACCTATGATTTATTTAAAAATACATGATTGCATTCGAGTGAATTTTTTTTTTTTTCATAAATAGGAAATATATTAATAACACAAAAATAAAGGTTACATCAGCATAAAAAGAAAAGCTAGCAGATAAAAAAACAACTGAGAGAATTAGAAAATAAAAGCGAGCTCAGAACAAAGACAAAGCTTTCAGCGTCCAGTGAGTCCCGTACGGAACCTCCAGAAAGCGAATGCCACCATCAAAGAAGAACCAGGACGCGAGCCCCAAGCACATCATAACCCAAAGCCTCACGTAGCAGTAGATCAAACAGTAACTCCGCCAAATCCCGAGAAGAAGCAGCAAGAATCAACAAACATACGAAACGAAAAATCATCTCCTGCGTCAACCTTTCCCACAAAATTTTCCGCGAGAGCCAACCTTTGAAGTACGCACAAGAGTAAAATCATTGTCGGACTCAACAGACTGCGAATCCGACTCCACATCCGACGAATCAACCACACAATTATTCTGATTCCTAATATCCAAACCAGAAGAATTACCCACACAATTGGCCATCACTTGGAAATCAACCACGCTTACAGGGACCACAACTAAACTGTTGGTAATCAAATTAACTTCCTCTCTTCCCTTCTCAATTTTAGCCGGCACCACCGCAACAGGCAAAACACTATCAGAACCACCATCTGCATCTTTTGAACCTTGAACACCCCCATTAGAATTCACAACACCCATAACTGGCGAGCCATCAGAAAACACCACATTCATTGCATCAAAAACCACCTCCGGCACCCCCACCGGAGAACCATGGTCACTAACAACAGTCACAACCGGAGGTACAAACGGAGCTGCATCGGGAGATAAGACAGAACAGTTATCAACACGATTACTAGGCACATCATACACAGCATTAACCACATCAACCACATTCAAAACGGATGGGTTAGAAGTGACCAAAGACTCCAAAATCTCCGAATTTCCGCACACAGGCAACGGCCGATCCCCAAGATCGGTAAGATCGCTCGCAACCTGCGCCTCATCAACAGGCTTCACCACATTCTCACGAGATTTATTCACATTCAAAGAAGCAGAAAAGTTACCACAATCCCCCTTGAAATGACCAAGCCGTTTACACACAACACAATAAGCAGGCACCTCCTCAAAGCAAACTCATTGAACACACCCAGAGTTCTCCGAACCAAGCCAAATTTTATCAGGAAGGTCCTTAGTAATGTCCATCTCCACCAGGACCCTCGCCAGAGAAGGTCTAGATCCGACAGATGTAGAATTATCAACTTTTAAAGGACGGCCAAACATCGAAGCCAAAGCATGAAGGATACGAGGGGCAAAAAGGTGTGGTCGCAGACTGGGAAAGGCAACCCAAATAGGAATATGTGGGCTATAACTATCAGCAAAAAATTATGCTGTTATTAAAACATTAATACACTAGAAAGAGAAAAAAAAACACGCTTTTTTTATGATGTATGCAGTAAAAATGCAGTACATGAGCAGAAAATACACAATTATTATGGTGTATAATTGCAGTTAATACCACAAGCAAATAACTAACCTTTTTTTTTACAGGTGACAGTATTTGCACACGAACTGATAAAATGCTAGAAGTTGCAAAGTGAAGTGAATGCAGGAACTTCGGAGAACTATGAATGCCAGATGTTAAAAATCAAATTTGTGCTTGAAAAGTAAAAATATTTTGCCATTTTTCCTTTCTACCTTCCTCTGGGCGGGCGGGAGATTAGGCAAACAAGAAAGAGTAAATTTTGGTCAGTAGTTGAAGCAGACAATCCATGTCGGCAACTTCCATGTAGGAAATCCACACGTAACGATTTTATTTGTGTTCGGACACAGAGCTACGTTCGGGCTCCGCATAGAATAATTCCACCTTGGCAAGGTCTTGTTTGATACCCTATAATGTCTATGCATTTCTTCATGTTTAGTTATATTGTTTTCTTTCATACTTTTCATGACAATTTAATTTCACCCTTTTTTTTCATTTTTCTTGCTTAACGTTTTTTAAACAATTATTCGTAATATATATATATATATATATATATATATATATATATATATATATATATATATATATATATATATATATATATATATATATATATATATATATATATATATATATATATATATATATATTTTGTACTAAATTTGTTCTCCCTAAAAATTGAAGTTGATTCCGTTCCTATGCATTATAACAAGATCTAAGGCATTCCTTTTGAAGAAGAGTATTGAATATGTTACCAAAACATGAGGAGATAAAGGAAGCCATATGAAGTTAAATTATTAGATTGGCATTGTGGGTAATATTCTTGGTGAAGTTTGGGCTTGTAGAGCTTGAGCCGATTTCATCGAACATATGGCTGTAGATGATGAGAGAGATGGGCAACGTCAAGCCATCTCCAATGACGCCGAGAAATCCGAAGGCCATTAGACAGTAATCAATTGAGTCGGCATGCCTAAAAATGCTCACACTCGGTTGCTTCGATCTACGTCTTCCACCTTTATTATCCTCCTCTTTCGTCTTATTGCTTCCTTTCTATTTTTTTAACTGCTACTGCTCACAAGTCACAAGTGCTCTTTATATGAACAGGGAGAATACAAGCTCTCAATAATATTAAGTGTTATTATCTCCTCGAAATCTTATTTAATTTAAATTAAATTTATTAATTTTGAGATCCTTTCTGAGCAAAAAGTTAAACATACTAATTTATTTTCCTTAAATAAGACACGTACATAATTCAAACACGACAGCCACCGTTGAATGGATCAATTATTGAATACTTCCACAGGAATTTAAAATTGCAATAACGAATACTGAGCCTCATATAAATTATCTATTATCAAAAATTTGTTGAGTTCATAGTCATAATTTGGCCAAAAAAAGAATTATTTCTTCAGAGAAGAATCTCATATTCATTCTTCTGATCCCAAATGTCTTCCCTTTCGTAATGTATGTATTTGAATTTGATTCTTGTGAAGAAGAAGCCCAACAATATGCTTTATATATATGAGATTATATATATATATATATATATATATATATATATATATATATATATATATATATATATATATAGTGGCTGGATAATCATAATTAGGTGATGATGGCTAAATGACTAATGTCGAGCGATGATGGCTGCAGGACTATAACCAAGCAATAGTGCTCAAATGATCAAAGTTAGGCGATGGTGTTTAAGAATTGTAATAGGTCAATGTCGATCTGACAATGGTGGTCATGACTAGAGGTCCAATTATGGAGGTAGGGTGACAAGGCTCTGATGGTGGCAATGATGGTAGTCTAAATATTATGGTGGGACATACTATATTTAAAAATTCTTGATTTAAATGGGCGGTGCAGATTAATTTTAAAGTTTCAAATGAAGATAGTAAATTCATTATTTTTGAAACTTTTGAACCTATGATTTATTTAAAAATACATGATTGCATTCGAGTGAATTTTCTTCCTATTGTAACTATGGATATGAGCATAAGTACTCATCGTCTTTGTCGAGCTCAATGGAGTAATAACTAATATCACTCATAACTATATTTTTTCTATCTTTTTAAGACCTCATAATCCTAACCACTATATGTCTATGTTATAGACATACTATATTTTAAAATTCATAATTCTTCTTCTTCCTTTGTCAAGGTTCTAGATCATGCTAAGTTTTTAATTTATGTACGGCCTATACATAAACCAATTGAAGTATGAAGAAATTAAAAATAGAATGAATTTTATAAAGATTTATCCCACTCTAAGTAATACATGTTTTTTTTTTAAATAATCATAAGTTCAGAAAGAAAAGTTTAGCTACACATAGAGATAATATTACATGACAAAAACATTTCATTTCACTTAATAAAACATATGTTACAACTTTAAACATAAGATAATAAGAGATACTAGATTTAGAAATGACCAGAATTTAAGATGCAACTCCTTTTACACTTCTCCACTTTCATCCACCTTAAATAGTACGCCAAATATAGATATATATAAGCCACTCCCTGTCAAGAATAACCACTCACACTCACTCTCTCTCTCTCTCACTCACTACTCCATAACATGCCAACCCCCCAATATAAACTCTAAGGCTACCAATTTTAGTTTTGTAAAATAACTTAACTTGGGCAACAACGTTGTCTTAGTGGCATTGTGGTACTACTAAACTGACTCATTAATTCATTATTCATCACTTCAATTTACTAATTAAACTATCTCCCATCATGACGCTAGGCGATTTGGTGCTGCTGCTCTCGATTTGGCGCAGTGGCACTTCATGGAATCATTTACCCAAACTAATAATACAAATTAATATGCATGTAATCATTTACCATATTAATACAAACATGTAACAATAAGAGCATGTGATAATCAATATGAGTAGTATAAATTCATATCGACAATAGACGACTATGATATTCAAAATAAGTTTATAGAAATGGTACATGACTCACACAAATAGAATAGAAAGCCATGACTATCAAAATCCAACCATATTTACATGTATAGACTCAGACTCAAATTTTGCAATCTTTATCGACTATAACTGCCTTTTTCCCTTTTCTTAATCTAAAATAGATTTAGAAAGTAAGCATGAGAACCTTTAGCTTAGTAGGCTACCTTCAACCTATCTAAGCCTTTAATGGTTATTATAACTAATACTAAGATATGAATAATAAGATAAAGTAAATTCAGCTATATAAAGGTCCAATCAGAATGTTTAGAATGTATAAACATCTATAGAGCATTAGGTAGTATCTCTAATGTGTAAATTAAATGACAAAATGGTAGAGTTATAGAATAGTAAATAAATAGAATAATAAGCACTTCATATTCATAACTTAGAACAAATAGGATTTTCCTCAGGCTCATGTACCTCTCAACAGATTCTTAATAAAATAATAATAAAAAAAGATTAGAATTAAGAATTTAGGTCTTTATGAATCCATGTACTAACATATCAGAAAATAGACCGTTAAAACTCCTAATGCTCAACACATCATATGTTTAGAGATTTTAAGCTCTTATGTCTCCTAATAGATAGCATGCCAAAACTTCCCCCAATTATTAAAACTCATCTAGCTTCAAAAATTTCAAAATATAAACACAAAATAATTCCATTTAAAAATATGACACAAGTAGAAGAGTCATTAATTAAAGGGTCTCACAGAGTATTACACTAATGGTGAAATAATAAAAAATTCAAGAAAAAGCTACATATAAAATTTAATACTTTTAGAATTTCATTAGATTACTGCATATTATTCATAACTATGTTTCGAAGATTTTATCATACTAAAAAACTATTTATGGGTGTTAGAATATATTTCTAAATAAGTAAAAAAGTGTATTTTTAAAATCACTTGATGAAAATTTATAATTAAAGTGTTAGAATGATCAAAATATTATCAACTACAACATATCAAAAATTATGTGGTAAATCTTTTCCAAATAATTAGCTATACCTAATTTTGCATCAAAATTTTATTAAAAAGTAAAAAAAATAGGCCTCTTAATGAGCGTTATTAGGTATAAGGCCACCACAGGAGGAGAATTTAAGAGGATCCTTAGTCGCTAGCCATGCCAGCGTATGGACGCTGGCATGGCGTTGGAAATGTTAGCGACTGATTTAATTTTTATTTTTCATTTTTACAAATTAACGGCAGCACGACGTTAAGTAACGGGTTGGTATAGAATTGAATACACAGTTAACGAGAGCTAGTGTCTTATCGATTTATTTGTGAGTGTAATTTTTTCTGTCATTTTTTATTTTAAAAATTTTCTATATTTTGTTTTTTTAATGTAAACAATAGTAGATATTATAGTTTGTATACAATTCTTACGAAGTGTTTTAAATATAATTTTAATATTTAGAATGCAGAGTAAATTTTTTTATCATTAATTTGAAAAAATGCGCAATTAGTTTTGATTTGTATAGATTGTAGTAGAAGTAGGAGAATTGTTTTCTGAAGAGATGCAATTTATTTTGGATTTTTTTTCTTTGTAAAAAAAAATGTTAGGAGTGGATTTTATTGTGTTAAAATATTTCTGCTAATTTTTTTTATAAATAAGTGTGTATATTAATATGATTATCACTTAAATAAGAATTAGTTATAATTATTAAAAATTGATAAAATTAAATTTGTCATTGATGATAATTTTTAAAATTAATAAGTTATCATTATTTGTAAGTTTTCATATATATTTAATTTTTTTTTCGCTGTGTAAGTTTTCATTAAGTTTGATATATTGAATAAATTTAATTTAATTTAATTTTATTATGGATTATATATAATAAATTTTTATTTTTATATTGATAATTTGAATAATTGTTTGAATGATGTTATTTGTAGTCTCAGTTTCACAATAAAAGAGACGAGTGAAATTTGGCTTTCGTTATGCTCGTGCATAATAGTTTTCACCTATATATAGTGGAGGTCAAACACGTTCAATAAATGTTCCGACAAATAGTAATCTAGAGCAGCTGAAGTAATGAGTCTTAAGAGCACTTAAATATGATATGTTAAACACCAAATTAAATTTGATATGTCATTATCCCTTTTTTTTTTTTTTTTTTTTTTGAAGAATGCAAATTTGCATAGATTAAAGCAAAGGAAAAAGAAAGAAACCTAGATACAAACTAGTGGGGAGAAACTACCTTAACACATTCTTCCTTCACAAGTTGAACGAAAGAATTTGGTAGTTCCTTCTCAGAAAAAAAAATCCCACAAAAACTCATAAGAAAAGGCTAAGTTAGCACAAAAGTGAGCTAACTTATTACATTTTCGACTGACATGATGAAAGACCACATTATTAATCCCCCTCCCAACAAAGAAACAATAATCATCATTAACAATGCTACCATCCACCTTCTTCTCTTTGCTGTAAACTTTATGAAGAAAATGGATGACATTAAAATTATCACTTTCTATTATGATACCAATAGCATCAAGCAATTTACCTTTCAGGACCTTCTCCAAAGAATTAAATGCCAATAACTCTACTTGAGCAATATCCCAATGAACTCCATAGAAACTAAAAGACATTACAAATCTGTCTTTGAAATCTCGGACAACGCCTCCAATTCCTGCTTCATAGTTCATCTTGATGCCTGGAATTATAAAATAGTCCAAAGGATTGATGGTCATCCCAGTGATCCGATCGTATAAGATTCCACTTCTTAATATTTACAAAACTTAAAATAGAAATTGTTGTCAATGTATCACATGTATCCATCTTTCCATGCTTGATCTTATTCCTGTTATTCCAAGAAAACCACAACAAAGAATAATAGATCATAGCCATCACCAGATTAGTTCCAGCTAGAAATTCCAGTTTGCTCCAACATTCCTGGAAAGAGTTGTATTTTGGAATCATAAATCCCCAATTCCTTAAAACACCAATAACCTTTAACAATTTAAGACATGAAGTGGTGATGTGATCAATATCTTCAACTACTCCACATCCTTTAGGACAGCAATTTCCATTGGCTAACCTTCTTCTCATGAGGAAATCAGCAGTTGGTAAGGCAGATTTACCAATCCTCCACATAAAAATTCAACTCGGCTATTCAACTGTAATTTATGTATCCAAGTATTTGGAACTGAATTTGAATTAAGCTCGTCTTTTAGCACCTCTTCCTTTATCAACGCCGAAATAGATTTTCCAAAAATCTTCTCTTCAACTCCAAGAAGTCTCCATTCTCCCTTCTACAAATTTGGATATTGCCGATTAAAGCCATAAGTTCATTTCCAAAGAACAATGACAATCTATCTAGATTCCAACTTCCATCATGAATAAAGAAGTCTAGATATGTGTCCTCATCTTCAAAATTAGCAACAATGGTAGGCCACTTGAGCAAGCTCTTATCCAAGATCCAAACAACCTTTAGAACATTAATTTTGTTACCCGACACAATTCTCCATCTAACTGCCTGTTTAAGAGCCACACGACTAGATTTTATAATCTTCCAAGAAGGAGAGCCTCCCTTCTTATTGTCATCATTCCACCAGTCCTCTCCATACTTGCATAATAGATTCCTATTCAACAAGAAATTAGGATTCTCTAATAAATTCCATGCAAACTTAGCTCTTAAAGTCTCCAAGCTAGATAATGCATATTGTATCCCCCATCCTCCCAAAGCTTTCGGCTTACAAAGGTCTTTCCAAGCTACATAGTGTAGCCCATGACTTCCATCTGCTTTATTCCAAATGTAATTTCTACATAATCTCTCAAATTCCTTCAAAACACCTAAAGGAATGAGAGAGTGTGAAATAAGAAAAACAGAGAGGTTAACATATACCGATTTAACCAACACCATCCTTCCTGACAAAGAGATGAATCTATTACTCCAAGAGTTCAACTTCTTCATAGACTTGTCCAAAAGAGTTTGGAAATCAGCCTTTTTCAACCTTCTCAGTGCAACTTTTACTCCCAAATAATCCATTTCTTCAACCAACTTGAATCGCAAAAATTCTGCAATGTCCTTCTTCCTTCTTCTATCTACATGTTTACCACAAATCATGGCAGATTTATGGTAATTGATTCTTTGGCCAGTCCAACTACAGTAATCACCAATAATTGCCTTCATTGTTCTTATACTTCTCCTTTTGGCATCAGAAAATAAAAGCACATCATCTGCATCTAGAAAATGGGATATCCTTTGTCCTTTGGATGCAATTTTAATACCCAGATCCTTTCCCCTGCTAAGAAAAATGTTAGAAAGTAATTGGGAACAAATTATAAATAAAAAAGGTGAGAGTGGACATCCTTGACGGAAACCACTCTTTTCCTTTATCCATTTTGTACATCCACCATTGATGAGAATAGAGAAACTCGGATCTAAGATACATTCCATCACCAACTTCAAAAACTTCTCCGAAAATCCCAAAAGAATTAACATGTTATTGAGATTAGTCCAACACATACTATCGTATGCTTGCTCCATATCTAACTTGATAGCCACCAAACCATTGTTATCTTTAGACAACCTCATTTTGTTGAAGACCTCCTGTGCTAAAAGCAAATGATCCGAAATCGATCTACCTCTTACAAACGCCACTTGTTCTTCTGAAATAATTTTTGGGATTACCACCAGCAGTCTATTTAATAAGATTTTGGTCACAATCTTATAAATAGAATTACACAAACTAATAGGCCAAAGCCTAGCTGGAGAAACCGGATTGTTGATGTTGGGAATAAGGACTACAATAGTGTCCTTCCATTCTTTAGCCATTTTTCCAGTCAAGAAGAACCTCCTCACTGCCAAACATACATTTGCACCTACAATGCTCTAGTAATATTTAAAAAAGGAGTATGTGATCCCATCAAATCCTGGTGCCTTGTTATTTCCCAAATTCCTTACCACCTCCCAGATTTCAGAATCCAAGAGATCAGCATCCAAACCAACTCTATCTTCATCAGATAAAACATTCCATGGTGGCGGCCAATCAGTCAACACGTTGTTCCTGTATTCCCATTTCTTCTGAAAGAAACTATAGAACAGATCTTCAATTTCCTTGGGATCTTTGGTTAGAATACCATCAATGTTTTTTATTTGAGGAATCCAATTACCATTCTTCCTAGCATTTGCAAATGCATGAAAGAACTTTGTATTAGCATCCCCCTCTTCAATCCACTTCACTTTAGCCCTTTGTTTCCACAAAGTATTCAAATGACCAAGAGTAGCATTAAGCTCCTTGACTTTACATCTGAACAACCACAATTTATCTTCACTCAAAGCCCCAACGTTAGCTTCTTCTTCTTGGAAGATTAAAATTTCAGCCTTTAGCCTTTCTTTGTCTTTGGAAAATTCCCTGATCTTAATTCTACTCCAATAGAATAAATCCCTTAAGGATTTCTTGCACTTTTTGTTAAGGATTTGCATTTCATCTCCTCTAAACACCTTCTTCCAAACCTTAGATATAATAAGAGCTGAGGCTTTGTAAGAAATCCAAACATCTTCAAATTTAAGAAGTCCCTTCTTCCTTGAAAAAGAGTCAAAGATCTTCTACACAATAGGACTGTGATCAGAAGCTAACCTGGGTAAATGTCTTACCACAGCCACCTGTAAACAATTAATTGCCAAAGTATTCAATAAGCACCTGTCCAATCTCTCCAAAATCCTTCCCCCACCATTCTTATTATTACACCAAGTGAACCTTGGTCCAACAAAGCCTACATCATGGAAATCATTCTCATTCATGAAGCCAATCATCTCTTTCTGCCCCTTTGAAAAAACAAACTTCCTACCTCCTCTTTTTTCATCTTGGGACAAAATACAGTTGAAATCTCCTCCCACCATTGATGGAAGTTTCCTGTGAGCAACCTCCTAGATACAATCCCACAACCTTCTTCTCTTAATCACCTCCTTGCTTCCATACACCGTTGTTATCATCCAAACACCCTTGTTAAAAATATTAAGATCTCCAATAACACATTGATCAGAAGTTTTAATAACTGAAAAAGAAGCCAAATATGACCTCAAAAGGATCATAATCCCACCATACAAGCCTACTGATGGAAGAAGATAAAAATCCCAATCTGGTCCCATAATTTTCCCAAATAAAACTTTATCAAAATCATTGATTTTAGTCTCCACCAGCCCAACAAACAAAACATTGAAATCTTTAATGAAGTCTTTAAGATATAGAGAGGCCTCACTTTTCTTCACCCCTCTATAATTCCAAAAAGCGATGGAATTCATTAAAGAAACTTCGGACAGGGACCACCCTCCTTCCTCCTTCCACTACCACAATCCAACAATCTTCCACGAGATACATTTTTGATAGGTTCTAAGGACCTAAGTTCTTTGGAAAGCTTAACCTTAGTTGATTCACCATTAACTCCATTCATCTTCGTCATATTTGTATTAGTTTTGGAAAAGCCATAATCCTCCTTATCAGCCAAAGCTTTATCCAGTATAGTAATACCAACCGAAGAGTTTATTAACAAACTATTTTCATCAACCAATTTCCCCTCCAGCTCTCCATTTTCCACCATGATATCATTTTCCATATTAAGAACTTCAAATCTGTTACCAGATGTAACTAAAAATAGAACATTTTGAGTTGAGGTTATTACCCATTTTATCTACAGGAATCTGTGCTCCTACATCAACCAATTCATCAGACTTCTCATTTATAACTGGCTGGATAATTCCACCTTCATGAATCTGCTCCCGTATGAATTCACCTTCTTCTAGTTGAGTTCCAGTTGCATCCACATTGTCCTGAACTGTCTTGCTTAAACCTTTCTGGATGACAGAAATCTCAGCATTTGTGTTATTCTGAAACTAAACAAGATTAACTTGCTTCTTCACATACTTAACATTAGGATTCGAAAGAGTATTTCTTTGTACACTCCTTCTATTTCTCTTGTGATTAACTAGAACCCATGGACCATAAGCATTCGAATAAACTTCCTCAATCTTCTTACCCACTTCAGGAGCCAATCCACCATAACTGTCAGCCAACTCCACCTTCTTCTGGACAGATTTTCCTTTGTTACAATCAGCTTTAACATGCCCAATCATACCACTTTGAAAACAAAAGGAAGAATTTTTTTCATATTCAACCTTTTGAAAAAATCTTCCCTAAATACTTTCCACCCAAAAACCTAATGGAAGGCTTTGGTTAATCTCAATCCTCACACAAACCATCACAAACTCCCTCCTTCCCCATTGAAACATATTTCCATCCAACATTAGTGCTTGCCAATCATAGACGCTATTCTTTCTATATTCTTCTCATCCCAACAATGAAGAGGTAGATGGGGCATCCTTACCCAAATAGGTGAAGTCAAACCTTTCATAGACAAGGGTGAAAATGGAAGCTGTACTATCTGGGGGACCATGGTTTGTAAATGGTCATATAATTGGCATGGAGAGATGGATGCCGGAATTTTCCTAGGTAGATGGGGCATCCTTACCCAAATAGTACACCTTCTCATTTGGTGGCATGGGATGTAAGGAGACTGTACTATCTTCTGTAGATGTGGCATCCTTACCCAAATAGTACACCTTCTGTAACCTTGGCAGACGAATCATCATTGAGATGTTGAAAATTTTTGTTAACTGATATTAGAGAATTCGCATTTATCAAACTGTGTCCAGGGATTGCATTTGAATTCCCAAATCTATTAACAAAAATTTTCATACCTGATGATGAAGCAGATGGATCTACCTTGCTCACATCCAGTATCGCCTTATCTGCTTTAGGAGTCATAGAAACCAGTTCTTCTGCAGTAATAGCCTTGCCTTTCCCTTCCATATAAACGACCTTCCTCTAAGCTTCCTCAACAACTTCTTTGATTAACAAAGGGCCTTGAGATTTTCTTCTCAAAAATTCAAAATCTCTCTGATTTGAATCCAGATTTTTACGACCAATCACTTGTACACCAAGTGTAGTATTTCCAACAAAGGATGGAGACCTTGCTGACGATGCTTATGTAGTCCAGCGGCCCTCCGCCGTCATCCCTCCACCAGTTCCAGAATAATAGGAACCAAAATCGGGAACCAGAAATTTGAATTATCGCAGACTTTGTCTCTTTACTGTAGACTTTCTCTCTCTACCGCAGACTCTATTGGAAAAATCTATCTTGTCATTATCCCGTTGGAGATGATTTTGTTGCAACAAATGTTGATAATGATAGTGTGTGTGTGAAGTTGTATTAGAGCATGCATCTAGGTAGGAAATTATCTTGTATGTCCAAGTTCAAATGCTACACACTGAGGTGATAGATGTTGAAAATCGAAATGTCCGTATGACATAGTCCTATATCTTACTTGATATTCTTGTAGGACGTCGAATAAGTCATTTTGAAATTTTATAAGTCAATTAGTATATGCAGTACATGTTCCACAAATTTTATTTATATTTTATATATCATAATTATAATGTTGAGTGATAGTATGTTCAGTAGGTTCATAAGAGATTAAGTTGATATAAATATTACATCACCATCAATATAATCATCTCGGCATAACATTAATAAAAATAAAGGTGTTGGGTGTATGGAAACAGTTGTTGAAGGCTATGAGATAATGGCTAGCTGTTATAATGATGAGCTTGATGATAATATAGAAGAATATTTATTTGATGTAGTTTTTCCTGACACAATAGATCACGCTACCATGCAAAATATGATAATGGACAATTTTCTAAGATTAATAAAATATTGAAGAAAAAAATGATTTGTAATAATAACTTTGCTCGTATATGTCATACTACTCAAGAGTGGGATGTCGAGCTTCACTTTGATGATGCTAGCAAGAGTAATATAACATGTTAAAAATTGCATATTATGTAGGAGTTAGTGGCAAGAGATGTGCTTTGCAACTAAGAAAAACTTAAAGTTGCATTATATGGATGGTTAATATTAAACAATGTGGAATATGTAATGTTAGCTTCAAATAAGCAGAAGTTGACAATATCTTGTGTACACTATTCCACCCCTTATAGGAAATGATCATACATGCAGTACTCCAATTCTATCAATGGGTCATAGGCAATGCACTTTAATGTTTATCAGCTCCTTCATTATACTAACTATTAGAGAATAGATGGGCTTAAAACCCAGAGAAATTATTGGTCACATCGAAGCTAAATTCAATGTGAAGATTTCTTACACGAAGGTATGTGATGCTAGGAGGAAGGCAATCAAAGCTGTATTTGGACGTTGGGAGGAGTCCTATAGGATAATGATTTTTTTATGGAAGTTGTTGCCTCCGCTATGCCAGGTGTTGTGTATTGAATTAACTCTAACAACTCACATTGATTTTAAAGAATTTTTTGGGCTTTTGGACCCTCAATTACTGGTTGGAGGTATTATAGACCAGTTCTAAGCCTTGATGGCAAATTTATCCTTGGTAAATTAGGGGAACCCTACTCTCAATAGTTGTTATGGATGCGAAAATGGACTATTCCCCCTAGCTTTTAAAATTATTAAGTTTAAATGCAATGAGTCTTGATTTTGGTTCCTTATTTGTCTTCAAGAAACATTACCAATTGTCATAAATAGAGAAGACCTTTGCATCATTTTAGATAAACATGCTATTTTAGCCAATGAATGCCGAAAGTTTTCCCAAATGTGGCTCATCGACACTGCCTTCGTCATCTCCATGAGATTTTTATAAAAGTAGTGCACAAAATGGGTTGTGAAGATGTTGAATTCTTACACCAAAAATGTATTTAGCTGGTAATACTGATGACCAAGGTGCATTCAGTGTGATGATAACTGATTTATAAAATATTAAACAAGAAATTTATTAATGGCTTGTGGACGATTATGTGACATGCTGGACATTAACACATGACAATGGGCTTAGGTGTGGAGTGATGACTACAAATGCTTCAAAATCATTCAATGGTATAATTAAAAGAGCTCGCGGATTGCCTATTAAGTCCATGATTATTACAATATATTACAATTTAGTTCATATCTTCATGTATCAGTTAATAAATGTACAAACGACTGATTTGGTCGCATAACAAATTGAGGAGTCATTATACAAGATTGGACTGGAAGCTAGGAGAATGCCTAATCTCACCAAAATCAACTTGATAGAGTTTTAGGTTATTGACATGTCTGGAAGGTCATATTAAGTTGATATAATAGATGATTCTACTTGTATATGTAACTATTGATGCCCCTTACTTTATAACATTCATTGCATTAATGTTTTTTGTTCTTTGGCTTTCATGAGGCGTAGTCATCTCCCCTATGTTTTGAATTACTTCATAAAGATGAACTTAAAGCTAACATATGAAGCAAAATTTCACAGTACACCTGACCATCAATTTTGGGCATGTCACGACCCTAGCAAAGGTTCTTTTCCACTAGCATGACCAAACTATAGAAGACACACTGAGAGACCATGTACTAGATGTTACAAGAATACTATGGATGAGCTGAGTTCATCATTGGTAGATTTGTGGTTTATGTGGAATGATGGGTCATAACAAGACCAACTTCCCTTGTACCAATTAATTATAATCATTGTCTACAAATCATTTGCATACAAAGTATTCATGCATTGATGTTCTATTGTATGTGTACTCTTAATTAGTTAGAATTTATGAATAACTGCAATTTTATTATGTTTGAATTTTGGTTCTACTTGCAATATTAAGAATTTGATTATATGTCTTCCTTTGCAATCTTAAGATTGAGTGTAAGTTTTTTATCTTAAAAAATAAATATTAGAATTTATAAGTTTCTTATCATATTATATTTATTTTTTAATAATAATAAAAGTATAAAAAAGTATTTACATTAATTTGTTTGTACTGGTCCTAAATTAGATATTCTGATAAAATTATAATCACATAAATAAATATAAAAAATAGAATACTTATTAACTTATAGTTATTAATTTTTGTCTAATTAGATTGGTTTTGGTGAATATTTAATTTCTATTATTCAAGTAAACATTTTTAATCAATTAAATTGAATAAATATTTAATGATGCAATACTTCTTCCTCTACACTTATTATATTAGAGCATTATGTACATACACAATAATCATTTAACATAATATAGGCATCAACTTATTAAAAAATAAAATTTGATACAAGCATATTAAAATTTCTACAACTTCATGTTTTACTAATCTTATGTTCTCAACTTTAATAAAAATTAGCAGCATAAAAGGCAATGGCACCAAAATATTGATATTTTTTTAAAAATGATAAAATATGTAGGGGACAATTCTAGAGAGTGCATCACACATGCTCATGGTCCAAGATTGGTCTATTGAATGTCCAAAATTCATTGCAACCATCAGGACAGCTGGTTTGCACTGTGTTAGGCAGTTGATGTACATCAAAGTTGATCACCATATTCTAACAGCATTAGTCGAGAGATGGTCGCCTTAAACCAATACATTTTATCTTGCAGTGGGAGAGATGAGTATTATACTATAGGATGTAGCAATGATTATGGCCTACAAATTAATGGACCTACGTTAGTCAGTCTCACAGTGGTCGGACTTGGGAAATAATGGAATTCTTAGTTATCTTACTGTAATGATTTATTGGGTAGTCATGTAGATCCAAATGTTAGGTACCAAGACCCATTGAATCCTTAAGTTTCATCAAGATTTCTGATAGGTCAGGTGCACACAATGACATGCATGCTACTAAGGTGGCTACAATGGACTTATATGACATAGTCTTATGCTGAGTTGAATAATATAGATTTTTGGATGCATGAACGAGCCTATATTTTGTTCATGATTTGGTGTTTGTTATTTCCAAATACCTTTGTATATGAGATTCATTTGCAATATATTACATTAATTGTGGACATATAGTAATTCAATACTTACTCGATTGGTGGTGCAATCTTAGCACACATATATAGATATTTGACATAGGAAACTAAGCCCAAACGGGCTAACATTGTTGGATGTGTTCTTCTCATATAGATTTGATCTTGGGAATGGATCCATGTTGGAATACATAAATTTCATATACCATATTCAGAACTGCTACCAATCTATAGTGTGGGAGGAAGGTAGTTACTTGATATTTTAAACCATTTTTTCACACCCACTAATGAATTTGTAGGAACACTATTATCCGTTAGAACAGGTGGAATGAAGAATGGGTTAGGGAGATGTCGTTGGGAACATCAAAATATATATGAATGAGTTAAATAGTCTTCTTCAAAATTAGGTATGCCTTTCATTCAAAATCAGCATGAGGTTTCTTAAAAAATTAGGAAAGGTTATAACATATTAATATAAACATGTTATAATCAATATGAACAGTATAAATTTATATGGATAATAGATGACTAGGATAGTCAAAAATAAGTTTATAGAAATGGTATATGGCTCAGACAAATAGAAAAGAGTAGAAAAACACGACCATCAAAATCCAACCATATGAACCTATATAGACTCGATCAGACTCAAATTTTACAACCTGTATCTACTATGCCTGCCTTTTTCTCTTATCCTAATCTAAAATAGATGTATAAAGCAAGCATTAGCAACCATAGCTTAGTAGGCTACCTTCAACCAACCTAAGCCTTTAATAATTATTATAACTAATACAAATATATGAATAATAAGATAAATTAAATCTAGCTATATAATGGTCTAATTAGATCATTTAGAATGCATAAATATCTATAAAGTAGTAGGTAGTATCTCTGATGTGTAAATTAAATGAAAAACTGGTGGAGTTATAGAATAGTAAATAAATAGAATTGTAAGCACTTGCTATTCATATCTTAGAACAAATAAGATTTTCCTCAGGCTCCTGTACCTCCCAATAGATATTAGAATTACGAATTTAGGTCCTTATGAATCCATGTTCTAGCATATAAGAAAATAAGCTATTAAAACTCCTAATGCTCAACACATCAAATGTTTAGAGATTTTAGGGTCTTATGTCTCCCAATAGATAGCGCACCAAAACTTCCCCCAACTATTAAAAATCATCTAGATTCATACATTTTAAAATATAAACACAAAAATAATTCCATTTTTAAAAATAACATAAGTATTATAGTCCTTTGAGGGTCTCACAGAGTCATTTGAGAAAAAGCTACATATAAAATTTAGTACTTTTAGAATTTCATTAGATTACTACATATTATCCATAACTATATTTCAAAGATTTTATCATACTAGAAAACTATTTATGGGTGTTAGGTTATTTTTATAAATAATTAATATATTGTATTTTTAAAACTACTTGATGAAATTTATAATTAAAGTGTTAGAATGATCAAAATATTGTCAACTACAACATATTAAAAGTTAAGCAATACATTTTTTCCTAATAATTAGATATGCCTATTTTTTGTCAAAATTTTATAAAAAAAATTAAAAAATTCTTAGAAACTCTTGATTATTAAAAACTGAGATAGATAAAATATAACATGCATTTACCACACACAAAAAAAAAAATCTGAACTACCCCAATGGATAAAATCAACCGAAAGCTTCCTAAAAGGGTCTTTCTATCTCTGAAATTTTATTCGTAGCCTACATCTCTTATGGTAGAAAGGTTTAGTGCATTTATAATTTTGAGTTAAATTTGATATTTGAAAAATAATTGGTGCCAGCACTGTAGTGCTCATACATCTAGCGCCATAGTTCTCCCTTTAAATTACCTAAAACTAAGAGCCTAATACTGTAGCGCCCAAGACTAACATCTCAACCATGCTATGGTAGAAATGGATAATAAGAAAAATTATAATTCTTTCAATAACCTCAAATATTCTAATTTTCCTTGGACTCAACTTTCCGTTCTTATCAGATCTTATTACTCCTTTCACCAGGCTCACTTTCAAATATATAAAGTCTCCAACTTTAAATTCTACTAATCAATAATTTGAATCATATTATTTCTTCAACTTTCCAATATAGATTTTAACTCATCTTAGATCAGATGGATCTTTACAATGGCATCATCTACTAGAGTTAGTTCAAATAAATTTCTCTCTCCACCTATGTCTAAGATAGAGGAGTCCTACACTTTGTATCATATTGAGCTTCATAAAGGATCATATTGATATTGGATTGAAAAAATGTTGTTATATAAGCAAACTCAAAAAGATGATTGTGGTCATCCTAGCTACCTCCAAAATATAAAAGGTAGAGTCTTAGAATGTCTTCTAGTGCTTAAATAGTTCTTTCAGACTGACTATCTATCTATAGATGAACATTTATATTAGAATATAGTATAGTCTTTAATTTCTCCTAAGCATTTCTCCACATTTTATAAGTAAACCTTTCATCTTGATAAAAAATGATTACCTTGGGTACACGCACGCACACACACACATATTTATAATTCTTGTTTGTTAGAATGAAAGAAAATGAGTAGATTTTGTTAGATGATCTATCACAATATAGATAACATCATATCCTTGCCTAAATCGAGAAAATCCCATAGCAAAATACATGCTCTCTTCTTCTTACTTTCTTTTGGGAATGGCCAAAGGTAGTAATAAACCATTAGATCAATGATTTTTTGTGTTCATTAGCTAACAAGTATCACATTTAGATACAAATTTAACTTCTTCATTTTTTAAACTAGGCGACCAGAACATTCTTTTCAAATTATTATACATTTTCTTACTTGTATAATTTATTGTATGACTAAAATAATGTGCCTCGTATAGAATATCACTTCTTTATTTTTTTGCTAGTGCTAACCCATTATGTACTCTTACAAAAATACCACTAAAGTTATATAACAAAAATTCAAATTTTACCTTGGATTTAATTGATCAACTAACTTAACATACTACTCATATGACTTTTGAGCTTTCAAAATCCTATATGGTAGAGCAAGTTGTATAGTCATTTAAGTAATTGAACTAGAATTTAGATTAGCAGATATAATCACTTATAGCCTTAGCCTTTCATATGATGGATTAAAAATTCATCAGAAGTAAGTAGACAATTTGCTAATCTAAAAGATTTTTTACTTAGATCATCTACTACTACATTTACCTTATCAAATTGATATTGAATAACTAGATTGTATTCATTTTTCAATTTAAGCCATCTCCTTTGCCTCATGTTCAATCCTTTTTGGTTCAAATGTACTTTAGACTCTATTGGTCAGTGAAGATTTCATATATGATTTTATATAAATAGTGCCTCTATATTTTTAAAGACAATATAGTAGTTGCTTACTCTAGATCTTAGGTTAAATGGTTCTTTTCTTGTGGCTTTAAGTTTATATAGACATAACTTATAGCCTTATCACTTTGCATCAAAATATGTCCCAATTCCCTTACACCTAAGATCCTTTTATACTAGATGGGATGGTCAAAATTAGGGCTGATGGTCAACAAAGATATGACATATGATTTCATAAAAATTGTGTCTCCAGATTTTTAAGAAAATACAATATTTGGAAAATCCAGATCATGAGTCAGATAGTTCATCTCATGTGGCTTTAATTATTTAGAGGCATAAGTTATAAAATTTTTGTGCTCATTAAAGCATGTCCTAATCCTTTCAGTGAAGTATTGTTGAACACTTGAAATCCTTTTAGACTAGAAGGGATGGTTAAATTTGGTGTTTATGTCAGACAATTTTTCAACTTTTGAAAGCTATTTTTTTATTCCGCTATCCAATCAAAAGGGACAACCATCTATGACTATCTAGAAAGAAGAATTACAATATGGGAAAAATCCTATTTCTAAACTCAATTATAATGTTTGTATGAATATAATTGGAATAAAATGTGATTTTCTTAATTTCCATTAGTTAAATTTTAATATGTTGTGAAATTCCCCATTTAGATGATTTGTATAGTAAGAAAGCTAAATTTCACCAATTAGTTTTGTCTATAAAACTTACTAAGCTTTTTTAATAAATGTGACATTTCTAATATTGATTATAGCTCATTAAATGCTTTAAAATAATGTTTTTGATGTCCTCTATGAATAACCCTCTGAATGTTAATTATTGAGTATGTGTGTAATGTATACATGTGTTGGCTCCTAAAATATCATATATTATTTTAAATATAAATGTCAAATATATTTTTCTCCACAACTTTACCTCATGCTGATAGTGTAGAAGTTCATGTGCACTGAAGTTCTATTGTATCAGCTTTATTATGTTCCATTTCTATTTTGTACACTTCTATGCACTAGTGTTTAAATTCTTTTCTACACTATTATGTTCAATTTCTATTTCTCTGGCCCCATCTACCTATTAACCTCACTTTTGTATGTGGTCATTAAGATCAATCCAGACTTCTACCTATTGATTTGATGGTTGGCAAGGCTCTAGGTGTCAGTCATCTAGATTCCAATTTATGGCACAATCTACTTAAGCTTCAAATCAATTCAAATCTTAAATAAATCCAGACTTCAAATTAATTCTAACTTCAAAGCTATCTAGACTTCAAGTCAATTCAATCTTCAACCCAAACTTCAATCAAAACTTAATCCAACCTCCAATTAAGCTCCACTCCTATCCAATTAATGAGAATCATTTAATTGATTATATAGACTTAAATAATTCAAATTCATACTATCAAACCCAAAACCAAATTCAAAACAAAATCCAAAGCTAAAGGCTTGTGTCCTAAATCCCTTTTTGAGTGATTTTTCAATCCTTTCAAAACCTAGTTAAATGACCTCTAATTTATGATATATCAAATGCATATTAATTAGGCATGTACCTAGGGAAAACTCTCTAAATTTCAACTCAATTTGAGACCTCTAATCCCAAAATCTAAATCTATTTTCAAAGGCTATAAACCTTCAAATATTAACAATCTATGCCACTAGACCTTCCACCCTATGAATTTTGACCTTGGGACTTTTCCCAAGACTTTTCATCATATTCAGACCTTTTTTTATGACATGTAAAATATTAAACCATATTTTGGTGGACCAAGTTTGACCCCTAGTTAACTAGGAGTCAAAATGATCAAAATGCTCCTCAAGGGTAAAATTGAAGTTACTTTTAAACTTCAACATGGCCTAGCCAAATCAAACCCTGAAACCTCATCTAATGCATCATGAATATCATTAGAAGTGTGTTAGACTTAAACCTAGACCCTGTTCAAGTCTGGTTGACCAAGTCAACCTATTTTGACTAGAATATTCCTTAAGGGTTTAAATAGGCATTTCATGCCAAATGCCCTCATCTTTGCATGAGACCACTTTCATTCAACTTCAAGTATTAAACTAAACCTTTTGAGCCTAACCCAGGCTGTGGGTTAACTTGGTTAACCAAGTCAACCTAGGTTGACCAAATAATCCCTTAAGGGTCCAAATAGTTAATTTGACTAAAATGACCTTTTTGATCGAGGAGACCACACCCATTGGTCTTTATTTATTATTTCAAACTTGTTGAGCTCAAACCATGACCTTGGGTCAACCTAGTAGACCAAGCCAACCTAGGTTGACCAAATCAACTCTTAAACCTTTTTTATACTAAATCAATATTCAAATGTACTTGAACTACTTCAAAGCTCCTTGATCACCTTTTTTAGTGATTTGGGTTTCACTGGTCAACCTGACCCAATCAATAATTGACTTGGTCAATTATGCCCAAGTCTATTCAAATCAAACCTAATTTAGTCAAATTAATTCTTTCTACTAAATTAATCAATTTAAATCCTATCAAATCTTCAAATACATTTCAATCCATGGTTTAAGTGCTTTTAAACTCATGATGGGTCAAACTTTGATTAGTCTGACTAAGTCAATATTTTGAATTTGGTCAAACTTGCATATTTTCGTAAAATCACTTACAATGCTTAATCAAATATCTCCAAATCTACAAATCCATTTCATTTTATGTTCAAACTTCTTCCCTAAGTTAAATCATAGTTGGTTTGACTAAGTCAACCTATTATGACTTGGTCAAACCTCTTTTCATTCATGAATTTACACTTAAGCTCCCACTCCTTATCCTCAAGCTACTTCCAAGTCCATTTAACTGTCCCATGGTGCCACCTAGTTGTCACCTTACTAGGGGTTGACTTGTTGATGAGTAAAAAAGTCAAACGAATTCTTAAAAGGTTTAAAATGGTTAAACTAGCCCTCACAAGCTTTTTATAATAAATTTGTTTCATTCCAGCCATTTAAAACTTCTCTAGAACCTTCCTAAATGCTCTCCAGGTCTAACTTAACCTTTGGTTTAAGTTAAAACCTCCCCTATACATCCCATGTGGACAAAAGGATACAAGCTTTACAAGTCATCATCCTTTAGTCCTTTGATTCCATGCTATCCTAACAATTTTGGGACATTTGGCAAGCATCGGTGATGCAACTAAATCAATCCCAGTCATTCAAAAAGCTTAGCACATTTGAATAAAGGAAAAGAGACCAAATGGAGCTCATTCACTACCCTAGCCTTATCTCTCTACACTCAACCTCTCAAGCCCAACCTCCACTTCGTTCGAGATATCAAGCAACTCTTCCATGCCTCCTAAGTCTAATCCAACCATTTGAACTCATTAGCAATGAGCTTCTGCCACAATTGCTTCACATTATGTTTAATCTAAATACTAGACGATAGGGAGTTTTTAGATCACAACTTCTAAAGAAGGGTTGAGTGTGGACAATCAACAAGTTCAATATTATCTTAAACAGTTTAATCCATGCATTTAAGTTAAGGTAAAAACTAGTTTAGTACACTTAGCTTAAAATAACATTTCCATTAAGTGCTTTTCAAGCAGTCAAAAAATCCCCCATCATTTATATTCAGGCATGTGATTCTTGTTTGAAAGAACAAGTTGTTTTCATTTCTAGGGCTTTATTAGAAATATGCATGCTCTTTACATGATCTGAGCTGTTAATCTTTTGATCAACGGTTCAAATCTTGCCATTCCTTTAAAGATTTCAATTGATGGCTTCATATCATGGTTAATCTCTCATTTATCTTAATCTAGAACCTATAATTTAAATCACAATACATTTGATGGCTCTGTAGCCGTGCTGATGTAGATAAGTTAAAATTGCATTCGCAGTCGCAACAGTTTAATTAATTTCTACTTATTATGCGGCGGGGAAATCATTAGACATTAATGCACCACCGAACCGAGGTTAATTTTTCCAATCAAAATGTGCCAAATGTCCCGTCGCCGCCGCTGGTTTTGTCTCTAATTAATTTTAAACCATTTAATTAACAAAAACTTCATTAAATCATTCAAAATTTAATTTTAATCAAAATAATTCATATAATATATCAAATTACTCAAATTTTTAAGGTCTTTTATTTAAAATAAATTTAATTTAAAATATCTTATATATTATAAATTATTTTGAACATTAAATATTTGGTATTTTAATTATTATTTAATTAAGTATAAATCTAAATATTTTCAATATTTAAGATTTTATTTTTTTTAATTTTTAAAAAATGTTTCAAATTTATTTTAATTTTAATTTTAGGTTATTTTGAATATTAATTACTTTTAATTATTTTAAACACATTTAATTACTATAATATTCAAAACTTTATTGAATATTTAATTTTAAAAAATATTAAATATTTGGTATCATTCTCTTTATAACTTTTAATGTTTTAATTCAAAATGAATTTTGAATTAGAATGTTTAATATATTTTAAATAATTTAAGATATTAATTATTTGATATTTAATTAATATTCAATTACATATATTTCCAAATATTTTCAAATTTCAAGAAAAATTATTTTGAACCATTTTTTATCTTTTATAATTTTTCCAAAATCATTTGAATTATATTCTTATATTATTTTAAGTTCATAAATTTCAAGCTCATGTTTTAGTAAATCTAATAATTATGAATAATATATCAAACTAACTAGAATTAAATGTATAATAAAAAAATTAAAGGCCCCTTGATTGGACATCAATTTTAACTTTAATTGAATTTTAAATTAAAACTAATATTTAATTTATTTATTTAATTAGGAATAATTAAGAATTTTAAAAAATTCTTAAATACTTGTAAACACTTCCTTAGGTCATTACTGACCTTTGGGAGTGATTTCAAGAAGTTTGAAATTAGTTTAGATTCAAATCATTAAAAACCATTTAATTAGATCAATTAAATAGTCAAACTTTTAAAAATCATAACTAATTTCATAAAATTCCAAATCAAATAAACTTAAATCCATTAAACTCTTTTTTAGGCCTAATATTTATTAAAAATTTTAGACCACCAAAATTATGTCAAAGTAAAAAGGTCAACTTTTTGTCAACCTTTAGTTAAATTTAAGTTAGAACTCCAAAAATTTATAACTTAATGTAAAAAATTCCAAATTTTGCAGACATAGTGTCTAATTACTCATTTTAAGGTTTAATATTTAATAAAAATATAAAAATTCTAAAATTCACTTTAATTTAAAAAATAAAAATTTGACCCCTTAAATAATGCATTTAAATAATTCAAAAATCCAAAAATTCAATATTCTACTTAAATTCTAAAAAACATTAACTCGGTCATTAAAACTAGCAATCATAATTTTAATTAAATTTATCAACCCTCAAACCTTAACCAATTAAGTCAATTAATACTGGATAACCTGGGACTACGAGGCTATTAACTTAGCCCCAATGATGGTGAAATAAACTTCAAGGACCTCGTATAAACAAAGGTAGTAATCAATTAATACTTAAAATACATCTTAAAATTAACTTCAATTCATTAAAATTTAAATTCAAATCTAAAAAATCCTTAAGCCCTCAACTAATCAAGTATTAAACAGCTTTAACTAATTAACCAGTAAATGACATATCCAAGCCACATAACCTTCTGTACACACTTTAGATAATTTGCTAAGACAAAAAACTCTAATTTTAGGCTATGTAGGTGCTTTATTTTCTTGCTATTATGTGCCAAGTTTTTTTAGTTTTTAGTGCATGCTGGTTATTAGAATTAACCCATAGTTGTGATTGCTTATTTAAAATTTAATGCAATTTGTGAATTGATTTGATTGGCATTATATTACTTTTAGGTTAAGAATGATATAGTTTCTCACATGATTTTCTGCAGGTCGTCATGCTCGTATAAGGCTAAAAATCAAGGGGCCAAAATTAAGCTTTAATTTATTAAAATTTTTTGGAGCTGCTAAGCAAAATGTTAAGTCCCCCTTTTAAATTAAAGGATGATGGCTAAGTGTGGCTTTAAATGAGATTTGAATATTCTAACAATTATAATTAAATTCAAGATCCCAATAACTTATATATATATATATATATATATATATATATATATATATATATATATATATATATATATATATATATATATATATATATATATATATATATATATATATATATATATATATATATATGGGATCTTGAATTTAATTACAATTATTTAAGATAATCTTGTAGGTGTTATTTGAGTCTAGTATTTTTTATTTTTCTATATATGTATTTTAATTCATTTAAGTTGTAATTAAGAGTTATAAAAGTAGCTTTTTAGATGGGACAATGTATATCCAAATTGGAATTCAAAGAGGAGGGAACATCCCTTAGGGGAGAGTTTCCTTCCAATTACATATTCAAATTAGGATGATTTTGAGTATCCAAGAAGAAAAGAAAACACCCCTTTAGGGATGAATTTTTTTCACTTGGATATTCAGACCCGACAAAACTAATGAGCTCGCAGAAGGAAAAAAACTGAAGACCGAGAAGAATCTCATTCTTAAAATCACTTGTGTCAGTCTTAAGAGTAGAATTTGAGTTATTAATAGTGCTACCCAGCCACTTTTAAATTCTATAGACTAAAAGTTTATATAGATTGTTAGACCTTATTGAACTGTCCCAAGGATAACCGAGGGGGGGGATTGGTTATAAAAAAAAATCTTGGATTTTGGAAAAGCCCCTTTTTAAAAAATATTTTTAGAAGATAAAAAACACTAATATTGAAATATGTAGTTGATTATAAAATTGACTTTCATAGATAATCTTTCAACCGTAAATATAAAAAGTTGTGAAATAAAATGTAGGAAAAATAAAAGTAATAGAAGAACACCAAATTTTATAGTGATTCGGTCCAATAAGACCTACATGCACTCCCTGGAGACTCCTTCTCCAGGTATTACACTAATCAAAAGTGACACTTCTTTTGCCCCCACAGCAAGGTGGAGAAGCCTTTACAAACTCTTTTCCACCAACCCGATGCGGTAGAGAACCATTACCTTTTATACTCTCAAGTTATGGTAGCGTACTTTCTCATCCTTTTTTCACCCACATGGTGAAGGCAGAGTACCTACACATCCTTTTTCACCCTCCTAGTGAATGCAGAGAACCAAGCATCCTCTTTCACCCTCCTAATGAAGGTAGATAATTAAGCATCCTTTTTTACCCTCCCAGTGAATGCAGAGAACTGTCACATCTTTTTTACCCTCCTGGTGAAGGCAACCTAGCATTCTTTTTCACCCTCCTATTGAAGGCAGAGAACCATCAAATCTTTCACCCTACTGATGAAGGCAGAGAACCTTGATTCAATCCTAAAGATTTTCTCTCAATAGACTCCAAATAAGTTGGGAAGAAATTAAAAGAAGAATAAGTGATCCTCACTTTGGGAAACCTTGTGAAGCCCTCATAATTCCCTTTCACTAGATCTCTCGCTCTCCAATCTCTCAAACACACTCCCAATTGTCACTCTCAAGAGAAAATTCAAAGTAAAGATCAAGAATGACAATTTTAGAACTCTATTTATAGAAAACACTTAAAAAACTATCTAAAAACTAAATTTTTAAGAGAATCATCCACGGTTTGTATTATACAATCATAGATCATTTGGTACAAATAGTTTATAAAATCATAGCTTCATTTAGTATGAATTGGGACAAACTTATTTTTGTACACTATGGGTTATTTGTACGACTTGATATCATACAGTATGAATAGTTCAAAAATGAACAAACTCATATGGTATGATCATGTACGAACCTGCTTTTGTATATTGTTAGTCATCTGTACGACTTAACATCCTATAGTACGACTTGATATCGTATAATATGAATAGTTCAAAATAATTATCCATTATTTGATACGATCTAGTATGAAACAATTTTCATACACTATTAGTCTTTTATATGAATTAATATCGTACTATATAAATAGTTCAAAAATGATAAGTTCTTATGATATTCTGGTATGAACCAAATTTTGTACACTATTAGTCGTCTATACGAATGTATATCATATAATACGATTAATTAAGAAAATCAATCCATGATTTGAGTAATTAGATTCTAGAGAAAAACTAAACCACTCTGTCCTTGTGTGTGCATGGTTACCCAATTATAATTACAATTGCTCATACTCAAGAAATAAAAATAAAGATATGCAGACTCTTTTACATGAAATCCTATTTTACCTTATCTTGAAGTCTTCAACAATCAGGAGTAATGTATGATTCCTGAAATATTAGTACTCACAGAAATAACCAGAAAAATCTAATATATATTAGGAGAAAATAAAAATAAAATCATAAAAATAATATTTTGTTATAATTAAAAATCATAATCTCAATCTTGATTATTAATTTGCAACAAAGACCTCGGGTTATACTATTAAGTAGCACTTGCCACATGGAGTTTGAGTTTATTCGATTAATTTTATTAATTTTATTTACATTAATTGTGCAATAGAAATTACATGTCTTTTTTATTGCATGCCATTTTTTATTTAGACTGGATTCGATCAAAAGTTCATGAGGGAATGGTTAAAACTTTTTCTACTTCAAATAATTTAAAAAAATATCAGGTCAACAAAGAAACTCTAATAATTTTAAGAAGTAAGCTTGAGGTCGTCAAGGGTTACATGTGATAGTGTACTTTCTCTTCCTTGTTAGGCACCTCCCCACTTGCGAGTTCTGGCAGGCCATCTGACATATGAGAGTGCAGTCCTACCAAGGAGAAGTTGTGTAATCCCTAGGATAAAACCTATTTTAAATCCTTTTTAAAACTTCTTCATTCAATTTATGCATTTATTGAGTCAATTTACATGCATTTCATTATAAATAATTTTAAATTAGTCAAAATTTAATTGCATTTTATTTTCAAGCATCAATTATCCTACATAAGTAAAGGGACCAATTAGGATCTACTCTAGATATCAGTCTCAATTCATTAAACTTAATTAAATAACATATCTACCATTATTGCATAAGAGATCAGACAAATAGATTTTAAGGACTTTAGTGGTTAGCTAGCTCTCTAATCCAGGCTGGGGTAAGTCCAGATTGGCATTACATTAGCTAGGTTCATGACACAATTATCATTTAGTGTCTAATTTAAACTTAGGATCCATTTCAAACCCATAATCAAAAGTCTCCAACCTCCGAGAATCGAATCCCAATTTTTTAATAAATTGACAACATGAATTAAAATCTTTGAATTATTTTAGAATCCCAAAATGCCTTCTACCTTTCTCCTTTGACCTGTAAAAATAAGTGTTCAATTTTAATTCATTCCCATTTAAAATTCTAACCTCAATCCTTTGGTATAAATCCTTGACAAATTCTAGATAAAATTTCTACCATTATTTGAATCAAGAGTTTTCATAGAAAACTCCAATTTCTTATGATATAATCTATAAGGGCTTAAACTCATAGGAGATTTAGAACCCAAATTAATTTTTTAAAATCAAGTATTCAAAATTTTAATTAATTATATTTGAAAAAAAATCAAATTCAACTATCATTATTGTCATATTCAAATGACTGATAGTAAATGATATCTTCTTTCCTTGGGAAGATATATCGTTCTATTATCATGACTTTGATTATAAAATTAATGATCTCTTATGAAAATTATTATATTCAAACACTCAATAAAATATTATTTTGACTCTTTGGGATCATATGTGATTCTTCCCTGAGTTTGACAATGATAATCATGATGAACTTGTAATTTTATAATATGAACCCATTAGGGAATTATACTTTTTCCTCCTGAGGTGATATATCATTCGTAATGGCATGTTCAATTTTAAAATTAAAAATTATAGAAATTAAATTATCCTAAAGAAAATAAAAATTTTAAAATAAAATTTTCAATCAAACATTGGAGGATAAAGGGATTAGAAATAAAATTTAAGTTATGAGGGGAATTAGTCTAGGTCTCCTTCATCTACTATGAGCAGGTGGGATGACCTTGGGATGCATAAGTGGGAGTAGAGTTATAAATATGTATTGAAAGATATGTATATTATGCATAACCAAGTCAAAAAGTAATGCATATCGATAAATCTACATAAAACTCATGTTTCTAATGCTGATTAAAAAGTTGCATTGACACCTAAATTTTTTTCAAGTTCATGTTTTTGACATATATACAATCTAAGTAATGTAGTTGTCACCTTTCCCATATGATTGAATAAGTAAGAACATGTAAAAATATTAATATTTCATTAAGGTTAAAGTTTTATTCTATTAAATATTATTAAATATAATATTTTAATAATTGTAAATTTGGTTTTAGATATTTGTAGTTGTAATTAGGGAATCCTACTAATAAAATAGTTGCTCACTCTTTATGCTTCATGTTATTTTAGGAAAGGGGAAAGGTCTCACTTAGTATGTGTCAATAAGGTTTTGTTTTTTAGGATCTAATTCAATTGAGATGTATTTTGATGGACCAAATTTTTTTATTTTTTGATGTGTAGACCAAATTGTACTGGATTATTTGTATGCAATGAAATTTGGATGGATGTTTATATTATTTAAGTAATTTTAAATTATTTAGTTAGGTTTAATGTGTTCAATAATAAAAAAAGATATATAGTTTCATGTTTTAATTCTTCTATTTGGTTCTAGGGCATGACACCATAATAATGGTTCATCTTTTTTTTTTTTGGTAGTATCTAGCATGTGCTTTTTAAGGAAGGAAGCATCATGGTAGATGTTACTATGGGAAATAATTCATGTTTGTGTTGTAATCCAGGAACTCAATCACATATTTTGATGATTACATAGATTATTAGACAATTATTTTCTTATTCCTATTTTATATATTGGGTATTTATTTTATGTTTTGATATGAGTAAGTCTTTTAGGAGCTAAGTGATAGTTTGTTTTTATGAGTGATCTTAAAGATAGTCCATATTCACTTTGGAGATATAATTTATAAGGTTGCGAGGGAGAGTTCCTTAAGGGAGTCAAAGGTTGTGAGAGGGGTCACATGATTGCTCCACTAGCATGCATCTTGCATTCTCCAATTGTGTTATGTTGGAGCTCTTAGAGAGGAATTTTGGGGAGAGTCTTTGCGGCCAAAAGCTAGCTAATAGAGGAGGCTAGGACTTTGACATCTTTGTCAGATTGAGAGGTGAAAGGAAGGATCAACATCTGCGCCGAACCAGGAAGTAACTGGAGGGATCGTCATCTTTGCCAGGCTTGGAGGCGAAAAGAAGGATTACATCTTTGCTAGGCCATGGAGGAGAGATGAGGGAGATTATTTATGGTTTAAAGAGCTGTAAAGGTGATTCTTCACTTGTGATAAGGGAGAAGGTCTTCTCTGCCTCGCTATTGACTGAAGGAGAGTCATTATTTAGTGTAATACCTAAAGAGGATGACCTTTGGGGAGTAGACATACATCAATATAATTGAACCACTATAAACCTTGGTTTGCATTTTCTTACCTTTTTTTTTATTTAATTTCTTTGTAATTTACTTTTTGCACATTGGTTTCATTGTGACTATATTTATGGAAAAGGATTTTGGTGATTAGTTTTGGTTGATCTTTAGAATGAAATTTAAAAAAGAAAAAAAACTAAAAATGTTATTTTTTCTACAAGTTAAGAAAAATCATACTTTCTTTTTGTTTTGTTTTCACTTGTTTAATATTTTTTGTTTAATCACTTCCGCATATTTTAAGATTTATTTTTTAAACAAATAATTTTCAAATTTCCAAAAAAAATTTAAAAGAACCAATTTACCCCCCTCTTGGTGTGCCTTTTGTAGTTTTAGTGTGGTCAGTCTAGCCACATGATAACACATTACTACATAGAATGTTTGAGGGTAAATTTGATATTAAAGGAGATCAAAGTTATGACAGAAGCAAGGGGAAGTTCTATTAGGATATTTTTAAGGAATCTTATGGTAGAGGTCATGGGAGGTTTACTAATAGATAGCTAAGAGGCACTTAGAAACAGTTTACACCCTAGAATGGCCTAGAGTACATAGTTTGACTTAGTAGGAGGCTAGGGGTGCTCTTGATTTTGTGATTGGTACACCTTTGATTTTTATGAAACTTTGTATAATTTTATTTTATTATAGAACTACTCATTCTTTCATGTTTAAAAGATTCCTTTATTGCTTGGGTTTACTTCTCATTCCCTTATTATCAGGTTTGTTTATTCTTTTACCTAAAAGGGATTATCGAAAAATAAACACCATGTAATCATAAATTTATATTTCTATAACCAAATACTACATAGAAGTTTATGTAGTCAACTCCAGTAGTGGGACAAAGGCTTGATGTTGTTGTTGTTGTTGTTATATAACTAAATACTACATAGAGAAGAACATAATGGGAAAACAAACTGTCATCCAATTTGAGATTTAAATTTCTATAACTACATTTGCCTAGAGAACAACATACAATATCAAAAGATAAAAATAGTGTTTTACTATCAATTTATAAAAATAAATATAGTTCTCTATTGTAATAATCAAATGTAATATAGAGAATAACATACTATCTCGAATGATAGAAATGATATTCTATTTTAAATTTGAAAATGCAATTATATTTTTGAGAAAATTTGACTATGATCCCAAATGACTTTTCCACTATCGTAGAGAGATAAAATAGGATTTATATTATGCTTAGGGTTCTAAGTTCCCCATAAAGGAAATGAGATTCTAAAAAAGTTAGGGAGCTTAGCTCCAAAATAATCTCTTAAGAAAACTCTCAATTAAAGTGGTGAATAAATATTCTCAAAATTTGATGATTTAGATAATGATTTTCAATCATGTATTCATTAATAGGTAGTGGATCAAAGATGATTAAATCATTCTAGAGATCACTAGCTTAACTATAGATAATAATGAGATTTTTGAGAAACACATAAGTGTTCCAACCTATTATATAATTGTGCTTTATATTTTTGGACATGATAATATCAAATTATTGGAATAACAATATTATATTCTTAGAAGAGGATGAATTATGATTTTAAGTCTACCACAAAACTTAAATATAAGGTGAATTACTATAGAGTAGCTATTCAATTTTAATCTAAGGAAGTGAAGGAATTCATGAGGTAAGGCTTATACCTTTAATCCTTAAAAGAATTTAAAAGGAAGAAAAAAATTATTAGAATTACATTTTCGTATATTTGAATGCCAACTAAATCATATAAACACTTTAAATAATTAATCTTAGTCTATATGCATGCATAATAGGTAGGCTCTTATTTACTTAGGAAAAATGGGTTTATAGTTGAGAGATTTAAATCAAGGTTTTATTTAATATGCTATGAGTTTGAATGTACCCAACTAATGTAATTTAAAAACTTTTACCTATTATTTAAATTTTTATATTAGAACTAATGCAATCTACATGATCAATTTTTTTAAGAAAATGTAAAAACATAATGACCCTATACCAATAAGAATAGGAAGCTTAGTCCCATCGAGGCCACTAATGCTGAGATTGGGTTTGCATTAAATGTGCGAATTATGTTTATGCTATGTGTTAAAGTTAGCTTACAATTTAGTTGATATGCAATACCCACTAAATTCACAAGTGCACATGTTAAATCAAGTAATAAAGTGAATGAGAGAGTGACAATTCCAAAAGGAACTGCTCTGGTAGCATGCAAATTAATTAGTACTACTTACTATAGCTATAATATTTATCCTACTGAATAAACATATGGTTTGAGATTTTATCTTTGCTGGGGAATGCCAAAGAAAAGATATGATAGTGGATAATTAAATAATTTGGACTAACAAATGTGAATTACCTCATATCTCCTTAAGCAAACTCTTATATGTTTGTGGATCAGAGTATATACATCCTTAAATCTCTGCAAGCTTGTAGCGATGTAAATAAAGGTTTATGGCCTTCCTATAATTATTACATCTCCTTAGAACATAGAACTCTAAACATCCTATGTTTAGGCATGCAAGAGTTTCATTCCAACACTCCTAATTATTTCATTAATACTCCATCAAGATAATATATCACTAGTTTGTATGCATTAAATTAAGAATGCGAGTTATTGAAAACATTTGTTATTCATTCAAAGAATAAGAGTCTATATTAGTACTTACAAAGGATTTACATTATTAGCCCAATACTAAGAAATTAGACAGCCATAAAAAGAAAAGAAAATAAACAAGATTTCTTTGTTGTCATATAAGTGAAAGTACAAGAGTAAAAGTAGAATCAAAAGTTACCTCGATAGTACAATGCACTCTCCACACTCCTTTCACCTCCAAATGCCTGATTTCTTGTTATAGGCGGGATGACTATCTTCCAAATGAAATATCTTTTTCACTTTTGGCCTCCCTTAGGGAACTACACTTAAACACTTAATACTCACTAAAGATGACAACCACATATAGAACTCTAACAAAACTATTACACTCGCTCAAACAAACTGAATTATTAATTATACTTATACTAAAATAGACACAAGTTATGTGATGCTTAACATGGTGCATCTTTTGACTGAGTTGGCATGACTCCTAATTTATGAAACTACTCCACCGTGGTGCTAACAATGTTGAGCACTATGGTGCTTGAATATGCAATCTAACATTATGGTGTTGTAATGTTTAGCTCTTTGATGCTCAAATTCCTAATAGTCAAGTGCTACGATGCTGATTTCTAGCACTAGAATATTATGAAGTGCTGTGATGCTGACCTTAGTTGTGTCGGGGAAATAAATTAATTGTTGATTTTCGTAAGATTTTAATACTATGATTTCTTGATTTGGCACTAGGGAATTATGGTTATTGTAGTGCTAGTAGTTTGTGTTGCATATTTGGTTTCATGAATTATGATTTTGATGATAGCAAACAATACGACTGCCTTTTATCTACTGACTTTTCAGGACTTGAAGATCAGACGAAAATTAGAATCAACTCAAGATTGGGTAGATTAGGGTTGAGTAAGTCTGTAATTTTATTTTTTCTTTCTTGAGTCAATTGTAATTGTTTGAAGTGACTGATGTTAAGTAACCCTACACACACACTTGAGAGATTTAGAACTTGTGTCTTTACTCACATCATCCCAGATGATATTTATATCATCCTGGACGATCAAGTTCAAAACAGAAGCTCTAATCAGGATTTCTTAGTTAAGGCAGTTTTAATTAACTGATCGGCCTGGATGATACTTGTATCAACTAGAACAATATGTTCAATACATAAAGAAATTACCGCCATGATCAATTTAGGTATTCTGTATTTTGGGAAATCTTCTAGGACGATTGAGATATCGGCCTGGACAATAACACACACATATGCCTAAATTAATCAAGGAATCAAGGAAGTAATTAAGGATGATTGATACGATCACATCGTCCTAGACAATCGCAGGATCGGCCAGGATGATATATTCAAAAACCCTTAGTTGCTCTTGGATGATAAATATCAGCAAACATAAATTCAAGGCGATGTTCTGGCCGATCGGGATCGGACAGCTATAATTCAGAGCGATGCTCTGGACGATTTTCCTCTGATTTGAACTGATCGGCAGGAATGATCGTGAGATCATCCTAGATGATCAAGCCAATTTTCAATCGTCCAGATCATCTTCAGAGCGATGTTCTGGCTGATCATCTGTGATTTGAACTGATCGTACAGGATGATATGTTTATCATCCTTGACGATAAAGTGGGCAATTTGCATTTAATGAGCTCCTTTGAAGCTCTTCTATTTAGTAGCTCTTGTTCAACGTTTTTTATAATCCTTGGTTACTATCTTGACCTGAGAAAACCTAAAGGAGAGAGAGATAGAGAGGGAGAGAGAGAGAGGATCTTGTGAGGGAGAGCTTGTGAGGGGTTTCATAAGAGTTACTCCAAGCATTATTCCACTTCTTCTTCCTAGAGTCTCCTGTCCTTGGAAGGGTTGGGAAAGGTAAGTTTCAGTAAGTTATCGTGGTTCTCTGCCTGCTTCAGGAGGAAGCAAAAGGAGTGGGGTTCTCTGCCTTGTCGGGGTGGCAAAAAGGAGGTGACTTTGTAAGGGCTTCTCCGCCTAGCTGTGGGGGCTAAAGGAGAGTCACGTTGGTAGTGCAATACTTGGAGGGCGCCTCTGGGGAGTGGACGTAGGTCAAGTTGACCGAACCACTATAAACCCTTGTGTTCTTTTTACTGCTTTCGCACTTTAATTTTGCCGCACTTATTTTTCCGTGGTGACTTTGGTTTGTGATATGTGTTCTTTTGTTTAAAGATTTTTAAAATACAAATTCACCCCCCCCCCCCCCCCCTTTCTTGGATAGCCTCGGGACTAGTTCATAGGGCCTAACATTTCAAACGAACTTTCAAGTGGTATCAGAGTGGGATTCATAAACATTGAGTTTGAAAACTTTTTGAATTTTGATCTATGGCTAACTTTGGGAATCGTAATACAATTGAAGGATATTCTATTACACGACCTCCTTTGTTTGACAACCTTCCTTTTAATTTTTGTAAAACTCGCATGTCTACTTTTTTGCAATCAACTGACTATCGCATGTGGATGCTTATTAAAGAAGGATATTCTCTACCTTCTCATGAAATTAACGGAATTAAAACTGAAGTTGTTTTTACTGAATGGCCTTCCGATGAAAGAGATTTAGCTCAATTGAATGCGAAGTGTTTGAAATATTTTTTATGTGCTTTAAAGTCTGAGGATTACATGCGTGTCTCTACTTGCTCTATTGGAAAAGAGATATGGGATAGGTTGTGCATTACTTATGAAGAAACCAATGAAGTGAAATAATCTCGTTTGAATATTCTCTTGCATGACTATGAACTTTTTCATATGAAACATTCTGAATCAATTTCTGATATGTATACATGGTTTACTCAAATTATAACTTCTTTGCATACCTTAGGAAGAGAACTTTAAAACTATGAAAAAGTGAATAAAATCTTAAGATGCTTGCCTTCCTCTTTTGATGCTAAAATCACTGATATAACTGAATCTAAGGATTTAAACACCTATTTGATTGATAACTTACTTGGCTCACTCATTGCTTACGAGCAAGAGGTGAATCAAAGAAATCTTGATGCAGGTGAGAAAAAGAAAGAGAAAACAGTGGCACTGAAGGCTCACAAATCGGACTCTGACTCTTCCGGGTCTGAAAGCGATGACTTTGCCTTAATCACAAGGCAATTCAAAAACTTTCTAAGGAAAAAACACAAGCATCATTAAAGTTGGAGAAAAGATAAGGATAATAAATATCATAAAGGATCATCTAATGTGGTTTGTTATGAATGCAGGAAGCCCGGACACGTGAAAGCTGATTGCCCTACCCTTAAGATGCACACAAGCAAGGAAAAGAGTGAGGAGAAATCCAAGGTTAGTAAAAACAAAAAGAGACTTCACAAGGCGTTTTGGGTGGATTCTGCATCAAATTCATCGGAGATGGAACCAGAAGATGAGACAACAAACTTGTGCTGCAAACAATAATCTTGATCAAGAAGAGGTATATGAACTTTCCTACGATCAACTTCTTGAAGTTTCTAGAAAAATTCATGCATCATATAGGAAACTTAAGAAAACACATGCTAGCTTGAAATTGGAATTTTTGAATTTACAAAAGAGCATGAAGTTATTCTCAAAGATCATTCTACAATTGATTCAATTCACATGACTCTACTTGATGAATTTGATGAGTTAAACAAAAAGCATTGTGAATTAATTGAAGAGCATGAGTCACTAAAGCCACACACACCTCACTTGAATTTGATTTTAAGAATTTTAAAGAGATGGAGAAAATTTTGAGGATTGATAATGATGCCTTAAAAAGTACTAACTTGAGGATTCAAAATGAATTGGATACGTTTAAGAAAACTAGGATGACACCAACACTTGATCAAAAGCCAAAACCTAGGAAGAGGCATTATAACTCAAGCCATTTAAGGAATCCTTTTCCAGATGTTAGATGTTTTTCATGTGGTATACTAGGACACATCTCACACACTTGCACTGTTCACCATAGTACACGTTGGGTGTGGAGACCAAAAGTGCATGATTTACAGCATACCACACATGCATTGCATTCTACTTTTCATAAGAAGGGACCCAAACCTGTTTGAGTTCCTATATCTGACATTTAATAATTTTATAGGTGGGCTCTCACAAAAGGCCTCGTGAGAGTATGTGGTACCTGGACAGTGGATGCTCTTGACATATGATTGGTGATGCTAATCAATTTGTTTTGCTGGAGTCCAGGACTGGAGGCAAGGTTACTCTTGGAGACAACAGCACTAGGAAGGTGATAGGCTCAGGTATAATTGGTAATTCCAAGGACCTTATGGTTAAAAAATTTTTTCTTGTAGATGGATTAAAGCACAACCTGCTCAGCATCCGTCAACTTTGTGACAATGGCTTCATCGTGCAATTCTTTGCAAATTCATGCATTGTAAGTTTAAGTAATAATACTATTTTGTAAGGAAAGAGGATCAACAACTTCTACATGCTTGATTTAAATAACATTGAATGCGCTACTTCATTTTGCTTAAAAATAGTTATTGATGATTCATGGTTGTGGCACCGGAGATTATGTCATGCAAGTATGAAAACCCTTAGGAAAGTGACCCAAAAAGACCTAGTTAGAGGTGTCCCCAAACTCAAGTTTTCAAAAGACCACCTTTGTGATGTCTGCCAACTAGGAAAGCAAGTCCACTCCACCTTTCACCCCATTAAGGACATTAGCACCTCTAGACCTTTAGAAATCCTTCACATGGATTTGTCTGGACCCATTAGCACTACCAGCTTGGGAGGGAAAGTCTATGGTTTGGTGATTGTTGATGACTACTTGAGGTTCACTTGGACTAGATTTCTTTCACATAAATATGAGTCTTTTGAGGAGTTTAGAATATTTTCTACTTGGATTCAGAGAAAGCTAGAGTGTACAACAGGTATTAGATTTAGGATTACCTGTAGGCACCATCTCAATCTTTTGTGACAATATTAGTGCCATATGTATGTCTAAGAATCTTATCCAACATTCAAGGACTAAACACATTGACATTAGGCATCACTTTATTAAAGATCAAGTGACTAAGGGAGACATTGAGTTACACCATGTGAAAATTGAAAATCAACTGGCTGACATCTTTACTAAACCACTGACCTTTGACACTTTCAGCTTTTTAAGGACCAGATTGGGTGTGATTGATATAATGCAAGAACTTGATCTTTTACTTGCCTTCTTTTGCTTTTAATTATTTTTCATTTCTTTTATTTGCTTTTCCTTTTCTTTATTTTCCTCTTTTTGCTTTACTTTTAGTTTTTGTTTGGATTATTTTACTTTCATTTAAAAAAAATTCAAAATCATCGCTGAAATGATATAGTATGCCTTGTCCTTGCTTTTGAAAATTTGTAGTCGATGTTTTACATCTCTTAATCTATTAGATGGTAAAAATATATCTTTGATTGTGTCCCTTTCTCTAACCTATTTTAGTGGCACAATTTTCTTTTCTAACCAAAAATCTATTTCAAATTAACGAATGGAGTATGAAATTAAGATCCTTTCTAACCTTGCTACAACAAATCTATCTTATATTTATAATGATCAAAATCTTTTTGTCACATCAAGATTCCTCGTTACCCTTATCATTGGTTATTGATTCTATTTTATGGATTATTCTTCCCTATGTTAGAGAGAGAGCTCATATTCTCTAATATCTAGAAGATATACTCACAACTAAGGTTATTCTTAAAAGCTTTTGAAAGAGAATGGAGCTTGCAAAAATTTAAAAAAAAATTTGGCCAATGATGCCAACAAAAGATGCGCAATGACGCCAAATTAAAAAAAAATACATAAAGTGTATCAAAAATAAAAAGATACACCAAGCGTCATTCAATTGACAAGAGGCATAAAATGAGCCCACCAAAAGCAAGCTCTCCTCTCCTTTCAAATCTTTTAAAACTTAGAAGATTTCATGTATCAAAGGCTTGATTTTGATTATTTTGCAATTGTGTTAAATTTACTTTGATACATTATTCTATAAGATATTTTTTCTGAAACCAAGTGATGATTGGATCCTTTTTTTTCTCATACTCAATTGAATTTTTGAGGTAGGTCATTAATTTCCAAAGACGATTCTACCCTAAAAGAAAGTCCGAGCTAAGGGTAACCATGATTGGATATTATACTGTTTTGTGGATTTTTTTTATGTTGATTCATTTGCTCACAAATTTTTAAATTAATCATATAGAATACTTCATCTTGTTCATGCCTTGGTAATAAAAAAATTTACTTTGTTTCTTGCTTTCGTCCTCCTTTTTGAAATGTCAAAAGGGGGAGTAGTAGGGTTGTATGTTTGAACTTTTATTCTGAATTTTTTACTCTGCTAATTTTGAAATAATCGTCGAAGTGTTTGCCATCATCAAAAAGGGGAGATTGTTGCAAATTTGGATTCATGAATTATGGTTTTGATAATAGCAAACAATATGACTGCCTTTTCTCTACTGACTTTTCAAGACTCAAAGATCGGACGGAAATCGGAATCAGCTCAAGATTGGGTAGATTAGGGTTGAGTTAGTCTGTAATTTTCTTTTTTCTTTCTTGATTCAATTGTAATTATTTGAAGTGACTGATGTTAAGTAACCCTACACACACACTTGAGAGATTTAGAACTTGTGTCTTTACGCATATCATCTCGGACGATATTTATATCGTCCTGGATGATCGAGTTCAAAACAGAAGCTCTAATCAGGATTTCTTAGTTAAGGCAGTCGTAATTAACTGATCGGCCTGGATGGTACTTGTATCGGCCAGGATGATATGTTCAATACAGAAAGAAATTACCGCCATGATTATTTTAGTTTTTTTGTATTTTACGAAATCATCCAGGACGATCGAGATATCAGCCTGGACGATAACACACAATTATACCTAAATTAATCCAGGAATCAAGAAAGTAATTAAGGATGATTGATATGATCACATCGTCCTTGATGATTACAGGATCGACCAGGATGATCTATTCAAAAACCCTTAGTTGCTCCTGGACGATAAATATTGGCCAGCATAAATTCAGGGCGATGTTCTAGCTGATCGGGATCGGACAGCTTGAATTCAGAGCGATGCTCTGGACGATTTTCCTCTAATTTGAATTGAATGGCTGGGACGATCGTGAGATCGTCCTGGATGATTAAACCAATTTTCAATCATCCAGATCATCTTCAGGGCGATATTCTGGCCAATCATCTGTGATTTGAACTGATCGTACAGGACGATGTGTTTATCGTCCTGGATGATAAAGTCGGCAACTTTCATTTAATGAGCTCCTTTGAAGCTCTTCTATTTAAGAGTTCTTGTTCAATAGTTTTTATAATCATTGTCTGCTGTCTTGACCTAAGAAAACCTAAAGGAGAGAGAGAGGATCTTGTGAGGGGGTTCACAAGGGTTTCTCCAAGTATTGTTCCACTTCTTCTTCCCTAGAGTCTCTTGTCCTTGGAAAGGTTGGGAGAGGTAAGTTTTAGCAAGTGATCGTGGTTCTCTGCCTGCTTTAGGAGGAAGCAAAAGGAGTGGGGTTCTCTGCCTTATCGGGGTGGCAAAAAGGAGGTGTCTTTGTAAGGGCTTCTCCGCCTAGCTGTGGGGGCTAAAGGAGAGTCAAGTTGGTAGTGAAATACTTGGAGGGCACCTCCGGGGAGTGGACGTAGGTCAAGTTGACCGAACCACTATAAACCCTTGTGTTCTTTTTACTGCTTCCGCACTTTAATTTTTCGCACTTGTTTTTCCATTGTGACTTTGGTTTGTGATATTTGTTCTTTTGTTTGAAGATTTTTAAAATACCAATTCATCCCCCCCCCCCCCCCCCTCTTGGTTAGCCTCGGGACTAGTTCATAGGGTCAAACATCCCTAACAAACTTTTAGTTTGAGCATTATGGTGTTGGTTCAAATCTTATAAATTTTTTTTCTTTTTATGAGATATTCCTGCGCAACATCAACTAAAAATAACATATTTATTAATTTTTAAAATAATAAAATACTATATAATATATACTTAATAACTACCCCTCACTTGGTGCTGACATGTGTGAGTTCAGTGTATATAGAAGAAAAATATATATGTATGTCATACTCATGGAAAAGTAAATGTGGGTATTTTAAATGATAAATCCATAGACCCTAAGAGCTTAACGTATATACAGGCAAAATTATATGAATGTCAGGAAACATACGAAAAGTAGGAAGTTCTAGTTCATAAATAATTAATAATCACATCAACAATCAATCATCACAAGGTGCAAAAAAGAAGAGTCGATTTGGAAAAATGCCACTTATATATAAAGACTGGGGTCTATAATATAGAAATGGTGGAAGCATAAATACTAATAAGCTTGGAAGTCTACACCTATAATTTCTTAATTCATATACAGAATGAGGTTATTTATTGTCTTCAGGTCTTCAGGCTCTCTAGGCTACTATCCTCCTACTAAACAACTTTCAAAAGAAATCATCTTCAGAATGAAGATTCATTATTTTGGATTCCTTTTACTTTGGATAGACATCCTCATTTTGTGCTTTCATAACTCATTTCTGTTTTTATATACACTTTCATAATTATCCATTATGGTTTATAATGGGGATTTTAGTTTTCCTTGATTAAGAATTTTAATATGAACCATTTATAATTTATTTAATATTTATCATGATTTAATTATAATTTATTAAAATCCCTATTTTTTAAAAGATAGTGGTTGCGCGTACGCAAACCCCCCTAACACAAATTATGATGTCCACTTTACCAATTAGGCTGATGGTAGACCAACTCCTCTTCAAAGTGTGATAAAGATCGCTAATCTAAACCACATACATTATTAATTGTTGATTTTGTATAGGTTGTTAAACCTATGCAATTGTCCCAAGGCTAACCAAGAGGGGGGGAATTGGTAATTTAAATTTTTTTTATTTTTTAATAGAAAAACTTATTTAACAAATTTCCAAATTTGATTATCTTTTTGAAATAAGCTTTTCAATAAAATAATAAACCTGCATAAAATAAAAATGAAGAATATAAAATGACACCAAGATTTATAATTGTTCGGTCAAACACGACCTATATCCACTCGCTGAAGACTCCCTCTTTAGGTATTGTACTATTACCGGCGACTAAAGACTAAGGTTGATTGGCTCATTCAGACTAGCGCCTTCTCTTTTCAAAGAAAAGTTGCGCTCATTTTTCCCTCACAATAAGGCGGAGAAGCCTTTACAATTCCACTCTTCCACCAATCCCCAGTGCAGTAGAGAACCATCATCCTTTCACACTCTCTAAGTATCATCAGATAACCATTATCCTTTCACAACCTCTAAGTGTCGATAGAGAACTATCATCCTTTCACACCTTCGAAGTGTTGGCAGAGAACCATCGTCTGTTCACACCCTCCAAGTGTTGGTAGAGAACCATCATCTGTTCACAGTCTCCAAGTATCGGCATAGAACCATATTTTCTTCAAAGATCTACTCTTGAGCAGCTAGAATGAAGAAAGGAAGAGTAATATCCAAAAACCAAAAGAGATTATTACCTTTGAGTAACCTTGTGATCCCTTCACACTCCACTTGCAAGAACTTTCTCTCAAACACTCTCCCACAATCACTCTTTCACTTGCACTTGAAAAATCATGAAGAGCAACACTTTTCATGTTAGATTTTAATGACCTATTATATGAAAGTTACGAAACATTATCAAGAAAACTAAAATTTTTCATTTTGAGCATATATGATCGTATAATATGATTGTGTTTTCATACATACAAATAGTTCAAAAATTGTTGCTTATGAACCTTTGTGAATCTATACAAAATAATTTCATACATGATAATCATCCAGTACGAACCAAGTTTATACTATACGAATAGTTAGAAAAATTTTCAACTTCATTGGGATGAAAAAGTACCCCACATTTTCATACTCTGTATGTCGTCTATATGAACATGATATCATATAATAAGAACAGGATATCATACAGTATGATTTGTTCAAAAAAATTTAGCATTCGTCGGGATAAAAAGCGACCTTTTAAACTCATACTCTGGATGTTGTTTTTTTTTTTGGGAAAATTGAGGGCAGAAGCCCATATATTAAAATGAATAGAAGAAGAAAATACAAGTAAGGTATACCAAAAAAGGTTTAACCTCAAATTATGAGGAAAAACCAAAAACCTATACCCCCCGATGATAACAAAAGAAGAACCAAAATACAGACAGTCCACAAAACTTAGATGCAGGAGCATCTAAAGGACTCAGACTGCTAATCGCAAAAAACTTACAGAAACCGACAACCACGACACGAAATCTCCTGGTTGCCCAAAATGAGAAGGCCCTCCAAGGAGATGATTAGCAGCTACATCATCATCCTTGCACAAAAATCAAAACAGCCAATAATCCGACGAGCAAAATTGGAGCGCCACAGAATCAGATTCCAGAAAATCCAGCTATTATAGTTCCCAGTCCCAGGTGTTTCCAAAAGCCCGAAGCCAATTTTTTTCCCAGTTCGCCAAACTGAGAAAAAGAAAAAAACAGAGAACCAAGAGAGAAATCCAGTGGGCATGTAGAAGAAGGCCCAGCAAACACCAAACCACAAAAAAGCACTTCAACCGCAGTCCATTAACCATGCCAAGGAATCTTAAGGTAATCCGAGTTCTTCCAGTTAGCTATTTTAGCTTCAACGGCAGTTTTTATGGTCAAGGAAAGAGAGGAGGAACATTTAAACTTCCCGTTGAACCTCCTTTGGTTCCTTTCTCTCCAAATATGATAAGAAGCACAACTCACAGTGAGCAGATGAAATTCTTTTTGATTTTTTAACAGAAAAGTTTGCTCCCCCAAAAATTGTAAAACTTGGTTTAGCCTTGGTCTTAACAGAAAATCTCCCACCATAGGAACGAGGGACAGCAGCACTTTAAAAGTATAATCGCATTCAAAAAGAAGGTGTCCAATGGTTTCATAATGAGCAAAACAAAGAGAACAAGTAGAGTTAACCACAATATTCCTTTTAATGAGCTCCTCAGCTATTTTAAGCCCATTGTTAATAGCTAACCACAAGTAAGTGGAATATCTCAAAGCAAAATGCTTATGCCAAACCAGCTTAAACCAATCCACCTTAATCTCATCTCTGTGATAAAAATTGATAAATAAGGAAAAACCAGTTATATCTTTACCCTTCCATAATAAGGTGTCTTTAGTGCCATGAATAAAATGAACTTGATGAAGAGCAAAAATGAAAGTCTCAGGAAGTCCCACGGGCAAAGTCCAGATATCACCCCTCAAATAGTCACAAATCTTGGCATGATAAGGGAAATGATTATCTAAATTATGAACCGCAAATTCAGCCATAATACTCTTCCCAAAAAACCAGGGATCCCAAAGAAAAGAAATACTGCTATTAAAATGAAGATCAAACCGAATGTTAGACTTGATTTGTGAAGCAGTCTTACCCATAACACGCCAAAGACAAGAAGCTTTCCTCAAAACCGGTGTCCAAGGGGTGCCATATTTGACATTTAAGAACTTAAATAACATGGAATTAGAATTATAAAATCTCAAAACCAGAGAACAACAGTTAGCAAATTGTAAACTAGCTAAGTCCGGTATGCCCAGCCCGCCCAAAAACTTTGGTCTGCACGTTTTTTTCCAAGCTATCAGAAACAGTTTTCTGGCTTCCATATCCCCAAAGAAAAGAAACCTAGAGCACATCCTGCTAAGGCTCTTAATGCAAGATTTAGATAGCATAGTTCCCCTAATCCAGTAGGTAATGGTATTGCAAATCGTGTATTTAATAAATTGGAGCCTACCCGCAAACGACAGCAGTCTTGCTTTCCAACCAGCAAGATGATTAGAAATAGTATTAAGAAGAGGTTGCAGATTAGCTTTACATAATTTTTTAACAGAGATGGGAATACCAAGATACGTCATTTTATCCCCATGCGACGAAATGTTAAGAGCTTCACAGAAATCCAAAGGATTGGGGATATGCTTAGAGATGATAAGCTTGCTTTTCTCATGATTTACCACTAGACCCGATAAATTAGCAAAAGCCTCCAGAGTGTCAATAAGAACCTTACAATTATGAAAGGATGCTTCCCCGAAAATAAGAAGGTCATCAGCATAGAGTAAATGAGATATAACCAAATCCTTTCTTTGAATGCCAATGAATCTATTAGGCGAGGAAGGATTATCAATCAAGCATAAGAAAGCGTCCATAGCAATACAAAATAAATAAGGGCTCAGCGGGCACCCTTGCCTAATACCCGAAGAGGAATTGAAAAAACCTTCAAGAGCGCCATCAATACAAATAGAAAAAGGAACGTCAGAAATGCAAGCTTTTATCCAATTAATAAAAGTAGAAGGAAAACCTTTCTGTTTCATCCTGGCTAGGATGAAGTCACGAGATATTGAATCGAAAGCTTTACGAATATCCAATTTGGCACAAAGAAGTTTCATTTTAGCCGATTTTTTGAAGTCCAAGAGAATCTCCGCAGCAAGAAGAGTATTATCTGTCCCAATACGATTTTTGATAAAACCAACTTGATTTTCACCAATAATAAGAGGCATGATATCCTTCATCCTCAAAGCCATAATTTTAGAAATGATCTTGTAAACAACATTGCAAAGAGCAATGGGTCTGAAATCCGAAATGTTAGAGGCATGAGCATGTTTGGGGATAAAAGCAATAGCCGAAGCCTTAACAAAGTTGGGGAGATATCCTTTAGAAAAGAAAGATTTAACCGCTTTGCAAATCAAAAGACCGATAAAAAGCCAAGTAGATTTATAAAACTCAAAATTAAAACCATCTGGTCCTGGGCTTGAGTTAGAATCTCCATTGAAGATAACAGCCTTAATATCATCATCTGAGATTGGCTTAATAAGCAAAGATGAGAGATGAGAGGGAATAATATTACCTTCAGGAATGGGCAGCGGATCACAAAAAGCAATCGGTTTTGTGGTATTAAACAAAATCTCAAAGTGAGAAATGATAGAATTGACCACATTAACCCTCTCAATCGGATCATCACAAGCAACCAAATTAGAAGAGCAGATATTTCTTCTCTTCCTCACTCTTGTATAAAGAAACTTCAAGTCATCCTCCCCTTGAGAAAGCCATTTGATTTTGGCACTTTCAAGCATCCAATTGGTCAAAGAGGAAGAACAATCAGCAAGTTGAGCATTAATACCTTTCAACCTTTGATTCAAAGCTAAGTTTTGCGGATCAATATTAAGCAAGTCTAAACAAGAAGATTGTTGATCCATGAGAGAATTGAACTGAGAAGACAAGAGACTAGAGTTTGTCCAATCTTTACCTTTGATTTTTTCCTTAAGTCTTTTAAGCTTGCTATAAAACCCCAAGATGGGATTACCACTGATAGGTTGAGAGAAAACATCAAGAAGTTCAGCCCAAAAACTATCTTTTTTTGTCCATAAATTTTTAAAAAGAAAACGGTGCTTCCCATTAACTGACTGAATACTGTGGAGAACGATGGGAGAGTGATCCGAGCAAGAAGGAGGCAGCACCTCATAGGGAGAGGTAGGGAAAGATTCCAGCCATTTATCATTTGTAAGCATTCTGTCCAACTTCAGATGTATAGGATCATTAACCCTTTGGTTAAACCAAGAAAACTTTAAGCCATATGAAGCCAAGTCAAACAAACCCAAATCAAAATTAAGAGATTTGAAATCCCACAGGTGAGAAGCAAGAAGAGGGGAGCCACCGGATTTTTCTATAGCATGCAAACAACAGTTGAAATCTCCAAGAAGCAGCCAAGGAGAAGAAATATCAGCCCCAATCTCTCTAATCTTATCCCAAAGATGAAGCCTATCAGCTTGAGCATTAGAAGCATAAATGACCGACAGGACACATTAAAAATCAGAACCCCTATACAGGTCCCCAGAAATCATCTGAGACGTGCAAGTGTTAGGAATGAAGTGAACGTGAAGAGAGTTCCATTTCACCCAAATCCTTCCCGAATTAGACAAGTTGAAGTTATGACAGCTTTCTTCACTTTCAAAAATTTCGTGATTATGACGGAACCAAGGATCCATAAAGGAACTATCATGGATTCTATTCTCCAAATTACAAATTAGATCAAGTTTATGACTACGAACTAAATCCTTACAAGCCCTAACCTTCTCGGGGCTATTAAAACCTCTCACGTTCCAAGCCGCCAAACGAGGAGGAATCATTAGGATTTAGAAGAATGATTAGGGATTTTTTTGGCTGCTTTACCCCTAGAAGCTTTTGTTTGAGATTGAGAAACATTCCTTGGCTGTTCTTGACTAGAAGAAGAGGATGCTGTCTGATCCATACCACTATTGCTTTCTTCTAATAAAGCAAATTTATTAGGAGAGATGACCTTGTCTTTCTATTGTGAAATCATGTTGGAAGTAGTGATAGGGATTTCCTCAGTGGGTGAATTTAAGTTAGGAATGCTGGTCAATGTAGCCTGTGGGTTGTTAAGAGGAATAACAACAGTCGGAGTCTGAGACGTGGAAGGGTTGGAGCTGGCCAAAGTTTGAATGATGATTGCAGGAGACTGAGTCGCAATGAGCTTAGTCACGGCCTGACTAGGAATAGGCTGAGAATTAAGGCCATCTGAAGGAAAAGAGGCCGAGTTCTGTCTGGTGGAATTGTTAGAGGAGTTTCTTTGTGAAGGTCTTGGCGGCTTGCGACAATTGCTTCTCCCCCGCGCAGGAATATGGACATCAGGCTGAGAAGAAGGCGGTTTTTCTGGACAGAACTCAGGGGAATGAACAATAGAACCGCAGTGTTGATAAGGAATGGGTTTCCATTCATATTGAATCTTGAGAGTAAAAGGTTCCCCTAAAATTGTAATAGGAATAGAGTCAGGGTAAGCACAGTCCTTAGTAACCTGGACACAGACTCGTGCATACGTAAGTCTAGACTTCTCGGCCGTGAGCTCATCCACGACTAAAGGCTTCCCGATTTTACTTGCAATCCGTGAAATACCCTCCGGAGTCCAGCAAGGAAGGGGGAGATCAATTATTTTGAACCAGATCGGAATAGATGAAAATTCTTCCCTCACCGGTTTGAAATTGGGAACCCATTTTTGTAAAACAAAAGGTTTACCAAGCAAAAACCAAACACGACCCGCTAAAACCATATCGTAGTCTTCATGCGCCGAAAACTTGAGCATGAAAAAACCATCACTTAAAGAGAGCAATTTCATCATACCTTTCAGCTTCCATAACTTACGCATGGCTGAAAGCAGAGATTCGTAATAGGGACGCCGACCAATGGAGTAGCCGATCAACGACAACCCCCATTCTTCTTCAGCAGCTTTAACTTGAGGTTCATTGTAGTCCAAAGGATCATCAATAGCAACCGAGGAAGAGAGCTGGAAGGCGTTCCCTGGACGAGGAGCCGCCATGATATTGCTGTAGCTAAGAGCAGGAGCAGAAGTAGGCGGAGATACCTTGGATGAAAGAGGAGGAAACTCCTCTGGAGAAGAAGAGAAGTTGGCCATGTCTCCTCCGGCAAAAGCCGGAAGAGGGGGGGAGGGAGGAAGTAGAAACCAGCAGGCCCGGCGGCTAGGAAAAAAACGAAACCCTAGGATGTTGTTTTTACGAACAGGATATTATATAATATTATTAGTTCTGAAAACTTTGGGATTCATCATGATGAAAAGGGACCCGTCCATTTTATACTTTGGACATCATCTGTAAGTACAAGATATCATACAGTATGATCCGTTCAAAAAAAGTTTTGAATTTATCAAGACGAAAAGGAACCCATCTAATTTGTACTCTGGACGTCGTCGGTACGAAGGAAGCTTCGTACAATATGATAATTAGAAAATTTTTCTTCCTGTAGTTTGTTTGACTACTCGTAGGGGAAAATAATTAAATAAATCATCCTGTATAAAATGGCTTTATACAATACTTTGTACAAAATGGCTTTGTATAATTAGTTTAAAAATTTACAAATTTTAAGCACTCCTCTAGTGTATGTGTGTCCAGTTACTCAATTATAATCACACTCTCTCAAACACATTAAAATGAAAATTCAAACTCCATTCATAATGATCCCTAATCTAATTTGATTTGAAGTCTTCAACAATCTGGAGTATGATTTCCCTTAAATGTTAGTATATACAAACAACAAAAAAGTATATCCAAAATATGTTAAGAGAAACAGTGATTAAAATAATAATATTTAGAATCATCAAAAACATATATGTTGAAAGAATATCAATAATCGAAAAACTAGGTTGCAACAATCTAAATAATTTTCTCTTTTTTTATGATGGAAAAATAATTATTGTTTAAGTTAACATGTATGCCCTAAATTTCTCCATAGCTCCCCCTAAAAGAATGAATATGTGAATATAGAGAGTTTCCATGAAGTGCACACCAAAAAAAATGTTTTTAAACATATTAACAAAAACAACAAAATCAAAAAACACAAACACAAACAATGCAAACATGAAACACAAAACACAAAAAATAAACACAAACAAACACAATCAATACACAACACAAATAATATAATTGCTCCCCCTTTTGACAACAATAAAAAGAGAAGTAGAATTTGAAAAGAAAGGAGTCAAACGAAAAATCAAAAGAAATGACTGTGAAAATTTCTTTAAACCAATTGCAATTACAACATTAATTCCATACTAAAATAGAAAAATTCAAAATTTTAAATTAAAGAACAACTAAGGAAAGAAAAGTTAATCAAAAATAAATTCATTCTAGATAAACTTAAATAAGGATGATAATTGCAAAAATGACGAAATTTAGATTTTTGAATTTCAAATTAAATATTGATTATAATTGTTAATTAGATAGATTTGAAGCTGAGATAAAATGGTAAAGGAAAGAACTTAATAAAACTTTCCATTTGGCGACTTTATGCGTCTTTTCTTTGAATGACAAACTTTGTGTATCTATTTTTTTGTGGCACATTTTGTGCATCTTTTCAATTTGCGAACCATTACATTTTTTTTTTAATTTTTGCACACATTGTGCATTTCATTTTGATTTGCTTTTTAAGTCTTTCCAAAATTAGTTATCTAAAATCAAATGTCACTAATAACAAAAAATAAACAAATTGAAAAAGAAAATAAAAAATAGTAAGATATCAAAATTACAATAATTATGTTCTAATTATATTTGCCTTAAGAACATGAAATTGATTTCTCTATCCAAATACAATTTAAATTTAATTTAAATTTTTTGAAATATAGGATTTTTATATTGAAATTAATTTGAAAAGTAAAATAATTAAAATCTAATTTTAATTATCAATTTCAAAAGATTTCTTATATAGGAATACTATCATTTCAAAAACTAAGAATAAAAGCAACATCATAAAACATGACATTTTTATTAATATGAATTAAAAGATCATATACATCAAAGCCTATTGATACCAATAAAAATAACATCTGATAATCATAACATCAACACAAGCCTAATCCAAAACAAGTACTACTGAAAGTAATAAACAACGAAATCATCACATCATAAGCAAATGACTGATACAAACAACATCAGGGGAGTATAATTAAAAGTTAGAGGGGCCCTAGTCTGGAGGAGGAGGCTGGTTGAAGATTGAGAAATATCTATTCATCATAGTTATATTCGTGTTCAACAAGTCAAACTAACCTTGGATCCACCCCATATCTTCTGGGTATCTTACATCCTGCTGGTTTAGATGAGTCTGAATTTGTTCAAAATGTTGATCAAAATGAGTCTCTAACTAATCAAATTGCTGGGCCATCTTTTGAAAGTAATTCTGATCAGGTCCTTGAGCAGGTACAGGTGCTCCCCCTTCTCTCTCATTATCTTCACTAGAACTCTCATTTCTCCCAAAAAGAGATCAAAAAGAGGTGAAAAAAATTGGTATTTCAATGGGAGGATCTTAATGAATTATGTTGTACTTCTTTTCCAAAATATAGGTCATTAAGTGTCCTAGAGCAATATTTTTCTTCCTCTTATGATGAGTAAGCCAAATTTCATAATGCTTATAAATGTAATCCAAGATGAGTTGGGCCTCATCAATAGGTTATTTAGTCAAGATCAAATAGGTAACAGTGGACAGAAGAGGAGTCATATTTATGTGATCACCAATCTTAGGATTGATAGAAGTTCTTAAGACATGCTAGATACCCTAGCATTTTGATTCAAAGTGTAGACTCTAACTAAGTGACAGACTTGAGTTACACCTCTAAGAGTTCTATTTATCTCAGATCAGTCATAATCTGATTTAGAGGTTAAAGTGTGTGTTCTAGTCCCTCCAGTCCTTAAATGAAGAAAAGTTTTTAGATCTTCCTTAGTAATTTCTACACGCTATTTTTTGACAAATGATGTTATCCTACTCTCATCCTCCCTGAACCTCATATTTACTAGGAAATAGTGAAAGTCTCTCTGTGGTAAGCATAGATCATAGTTAAAATGAAAGAGAACTAGGTTGAGGCAAAGAGAGGTATAACATAAAAGTAGATTTCATCTTGAATCAGTAGTTTTGAAGGAATGATTTTAGAGGCTATATACCTTTGGAAAGGATCCTGATTATCTCTAGACAAGAAGTTATAATCACCACCCATGGATGATGATCCCTTAGTTACTCTAGAGTGCTTGCTAGAACTTGTCATTCCTAGGTTGGAGCATAATTAGAAGAATTAAATAAAAGTTTGGAAGTGAATGGAAATGAATTCAATAGCCCTCTTATTTAAAGAAAAATAATCCATCGTACAGTACAAAAATGGCTTTCGTACGTATGATCTTGAGATCGTACATGATGAAAAAAATTTTGTATGGACGAAAGATAACGTCCAAAATAAAATGACTTTTTTTAAACACACAAATTACGAGTCCTTTCGTACAGACTTTTTGACCATACGATCGTACAAACGAACAGGTGTTTATCCAGGACAATCAGTTATTTAAGATCATTTAAATGATAGTTAGGTTCATCCCCCACAAAAAATGATATGTGGATCATATAGACAAAATACAATTTCATACGTATGATCAGTTATAATAACTGACTCTAACCAGATAATCATCTACATGCATACAGACGAATATATATAGATCGTACGGGATGATGACATGATCGTACAATACGATCTATGTGAAAAAAAATCCAAATTTTATGCATTCAAGTCCAAAACAACAAAAAACCATGCTATAGAATTCATACATTATGAAAATAATTTCATACAATACAAATAAAACACTTAGAAAATACAGCATGAAAACTAGAAAAAACTTTTGATAAATGATACATGTCCAAATCAAACAAAAAAAACACACACACACAAACAAGAACATTAACAAACATAATAGAAAATACACATAAGAAACATATCAAGTTTGTAGAAACTTCTATTTATGTATTAAGATCAATCACACCTAACCTTATTCTTAAGGTGCTAAAAGTGTCAAAGGCTATTGGTTTTGTAAAAATATCTACAAGTTAATTTTTAGTTGAAACATTATTCAATTCAATTTCTCCTTTGTCTACATGATCCCTAATGAAATGAAGCATTATATCTATATGTTTGGTTCTATAATGTTGAATAAGATTATTAAAAAGATAAATCGTACTAGTGTTATCATAATAAATTGGACTTATGCCTATTATAAATTCTAAATCAATCAATTATTATTTCAATTAAAGAACTTGTGCCACACAACTTTCTAAGGTCATGTATGCAGCTTCAGCGATAGATAGGGCTACAAAATTCTATTTTCTACTGGACCAAAAAACTAAAAAATTTCCTATAAATTGAACAGTTCCAGATATACTCTTTTGATCAATCCTACGGCTTGCAAAGTATGAATTAGAAAATGTAATAATTTCAAATGAAGAGCTGTACTTAAGATGTCAAATCCCTAAGTTCTGAGTTTCCAAAAGATATCTCAAAATCCTTTTTATTACTATTAAATGTGATTCTTTTGGATCTAATTGAAATATAGCATACAAATAAATACTAAATATAATATTTGGTTTGTTAGCTATAAAATAAAGTAAAGATCTAATAATTCTTTTAAGTTTCTTTTGATCAACAGATTTCTCCTCTGGGTCCTTGTCCAACTAAACTGAGGAACTCATTGGTGTACTTACTAGCTTAGTATTATCCATTTCACACTTCTTGAGGATATCCTTAACATACTTTAACTGACTAAGAAATGATTCATCCTTAATTTGTTTAATGCTAAAACTAAGAAAATAATTTAATCTCCCATTAAGCTCATCTCAAATTCACTACTCATTATTTTAGAAAAATTATCACAAAGATTTTTATTTATAAATCCAAATATAAAATCATCGACATAAATTTAAATAATGTGTACATCGTCTCCTAATTTTTTCAAATAGAGAGTGGTGTCCACACTTCATTTTACAAAAGATCTCTCTAATAGAAAAGTATTTAACCTCTTATACTAAGCCCTAGGTGTCTGTTTCAATTCATATAATTCTTTTTTTTAATTTATACACATGATTAAAAAATTTAGAACTTTCACAACCTGGAGGTTGTTCAACATAAACATCCTCTTATATCACCTCATTCAAAAAGGCACTATTAATATTTATTTAAAATAATTTAAATCCTCTAAAACATGCAAAGGCTAACAAAACCCAAATTGCTTCAAGTATTGCTATAGGGGCAAAAGTCTCCTCAAAATCAATCCCTTTAATTTAATTATACCTTTTAGCCACTTATCTAGCCTTATTTCTAACAATAACTCTTGAGTCATTCATTTTGTTTTAAAATACCCACTTAGTTCGAACTATACTTTGATCATTTTTCCTTGTAATCAATTTCTAAACATCATTCTTTACAAATTGATTTAATTTTTTTTTGCATGATCAAAATCCAAAATTTATCCGAAAGTGCTTGATTAACATTTATGAGTTCTATCATTAAAATAAACGTAGAATGGTTGACTTGTTTGCTAAGTCTATGCCTAGTCCTAACACCCTCACTAGGTTCACCTAAAATTAATTCCTTAGGATAATTTTTAGAAAATTTCAATTCTCTAGCCATAGAGTTTTCTTATTCTAAATTTTCATCAAGATTAATCTTCTCAATCATATAGGAGTTATTTTTTATATCATCCTCTTCCAAACCTAGCTCTTCCAAAATGCCAGATTCATCAAAAATAACATGTGTGGTCTCCTCAACTATCAAAGTTCTTTTATTAAATACTTTATATGATTTTCCAACGTTAGAGTATCAAAGAAAAATTACTTCATCTAATTTTGGATCAAATTTTCCTAAAGGAGATTTTATATTATTATGAATGAACACCTTTATCCAAAAACATGAAAATGTAAAAAATTAGGTGTTCGCCCTTTAAGAAGCTCATTGGGTGTTTTGTTCTGATTTGATCTATATTCACCCTATTTATAACATAATATGCAGTACTAATTACTTCAACCTAAAAATATTTAGGAAATGAATATTCTGCCAATATGGCTCTAGCATCTTCAATTAATGTTTTATTCTTTCTTTCAACTACCCCATTCTGTTGAGGGGTCCTAGGTGTAGAAAAATTATGATCAATTCCATATTTTTTTATAAAAATCCTAATTTTTTTCATTTTCAAATTCACTTTCGTTATCACTTTGAATTATTAAAATTTTACATCCTAATTTCCTCTCAATCCAAGTCAAAAAATCTCTAAATTCCTCAAATGATTCACTCTTATGAAATAAAAATTTAACCCATGTGAATCTTTAGAAATCATCAACTATCACAAATTTGTATACCTTCCCTCCTAAACTTACAATGCTAACTGGTCCAAAAAGATCCATATGAATTATTTCTAAAGGTTTACTAGCTCTAAGATTCTTAGTGGAATTAAATGAGGACTTCACTTATTTTTTTAGTTGGCATGCATCATAAAGGTGATCCTTATTGAAGTCTAGTTTTGATATACCTCTAACTAGTTCCTTTTGGGTAATTTTTCTAAAGTTTTTATGCTAGCGTGACAAAATCTCCTATGTCATAACCAAGATTCATTAGAAGTTTTTTTAAATAAAAGCATTAAAAGTTTTAATACAGTTCAAATATATCATATAAGCATTATTTACCCTGGTTCCATGTAATACATTATTTTCATTTAGGCTTAATATGTAGATAGTGAGAAAACATTTAATGATATAACCTTTATCATATAGTTGGCTTATACTTAATAAATTATACTTTAAGCCTTTTATAAGTAATACATTATCAATGAAAAAATTATTTAAGTCTCTGATCATACTTGTGCCAACCTCTTTTAGTGGTATTATCTCCCAGTGTAACCTTGCATCCATTCCTGGCTTCTAGTGATATGAATTATGTAGTGTCTCCAATCATATGCTTCGAGCAACTGTTGTCCATATACCAAATGCTCTCAAGAGGTCTTCTATGAGAGCATACCTATAAAATAATTAAAGTTAGACTTGGGAACCCAAACAATTTTGGATTCTCCTATTGGCAAAATTAAACTAGATGCATGCATGATATGACTTATTTTATGCATCTTAGGTCTCCACATTAAATGAGTTTTTTATGTAAAGTACAAGTGTGTGAAATATGTCCAATCATCCCACAAGTAAAATACTTAACTCCAGGGAAAGGGTTTTATAATTTATGATAATAAATTTGTCTCTTCCTAGGTTTAAGATTTTTGACTTCAAAATAGGATTAGTAAAATCTTCAAATGTATGGGGTGTCCTATTTTACTCGAGAGTATTCACTTTCAATTTAAGAAATATGTTTACATCTTCTAACACATTAATATCATATTTCAGATAGTTCTCTATTCTTAGATTCATCCTTAATAGATTTAAATTCTTTTTCTAGTTCAATGTAGGATGATTTTAGAAGATCATTTTGCTTATTTAAATGATCAAATTCATCAAGTAATCTCATGTGATTGTTTTCAATCAGTACATGATCTTTCGTAAGGGTTTCATGCTCCTTTTATAACTCTTATAATTCTAAGTTCAATCTAGCATGCATTTTCTTAAGTTTTCAATATGTAGTATGAATTCTTTCAGAAATTTCAAGCAATTCATCATAGGTTAAGTCGCATACCTCTTCTTGTTCTGACTGATCAAGATTATCAGTAATTAAGCACAAGTTGGTGACTTCTTCTTCCTTTTCTTTTTCTAACAAATCCGAAGCTGAGTCCACCTAGAAAGCTCTATAAAACCTCTTCTTTCCCTTCCTCACATTTGCTTTCTCTTCTACCTTCTCCCTCCTATGAGTGGCTTTAAGATTAGGGCAATCCATTTTTATATGTCCAAGTTTCTTACATTCATAGCAAATCACATTATTAGAAATCTTAACATTTTTATGGAACTTAATTTTGTTCCACTGGAGTATCAAAGGGAAAAACCCCTAATAGTAAAAGTAGTTGGTTGTGGAATCCAAATGTGTAAGAAAAGATTAAAAATAAGAAGCTTTGTTATAAAAATTGGTTTAATTTTAAAAATTCTGATAATTGGGAAATATATAAAGTGGCTCGTAATGATGCTAAGAAAGCAATATGCGATGCAAAGACATTAGCTTTTAGTGATTTATATAATAGATTAAATACTAAAGATGGAGAAAGATATATGTATAAGTTAGCCAAGCAAAGAGATAGGAGTAGTAAGGATTTAGTTTTTTTTTTTTTTGAGGGGAAATGCAATAGCATTAAAAATAAAAAGAAGGAAGAAACAAAAAAATCAAGACAATCCTAAAGCATCGCATTCCTCCTTCAAGCAAGACAAGAATGAAGGAGGAATGTCTTTATCCAAAAGATCTAACCAAGTAAAGGAGTTAAAGACTCCCAAATTAGCACAAATATCCGCTAATTTGTTACAATTTCTACTACAAAAAGAAAATAAAACTTGGTTGAAGTCATTGAGAAAAACAAATCTTTCATCTGTTATGTCTTTGTTCTTCCTTTTCTTCCATCCGATTTGTAGAGCTTTAATAATATTTGAATTATCACCTTCAATCATGACTCCTTGATATTCAAACATCCAATCTTTTAAAATGTTTTTAAGGAAGAAGATTTCCATCAATTCCACTTGAGAAATATCCCAATGTACAAAGTAAGCTCCAAAAGCAAGTAAAAACCAACCTTTATCATCCCTAAATACACCACCAACTCCTGCCATATTGTTGCATTTGAGTGCAGCATCTACATTAATTTTAATCCACCCGGGAGGAGGAGGATGCCAAGAGTTATACAGCTTAAGCTGGTTAACATCCCAGTTGCCCGATTGAATATTAATGAATTTGCTCATCAAAGTTAGAGAGATAGAATTTGATGCTATAAGTATATCTGAGTCTTCCAATCCTTCATGAATCAGTTTACATCTACTTTTCCAAACTAGAAAAATAGTTGTACAATAAAGATTAGCTGAAAAAGAATTTTTCTTTGCATACCTCTCAAGCTCCTCCAAACATGAGTTGAAGTTAGAGAATAAAGGGACCTGAAATCCCCAAGTGTTAAGCAAATTAATCACCTTCAGAATTTTTGAACAGCTACCAACAATATGCTAATTGTTTTCTTCTTCTTGACATCCTCTCAGGCAATCTGAATAATCTCGTAGTTTCCTTTTCATTAGGAAAGCATTTGTAGGCAACGCTTCATTAAAAAGCCTCCACCAAAAGAGTTCAATTCTAGGATTCAATTTTAAAAATTTCATCCATTTCCACAAGTTGTTCTCTGTTATCCGATCTAATTTGCATTGGGATGACAGAGCAGTAATTGATTTCCCAGAATTGTTATTTTTAAGTTCTAATTGGTCGCTGCAATAGTCTGTTATGATTGGAATTTTTCTGGTAAGTTCCACTAGTGGTTCTCCAAAAAAAACTTGCAAGAGATTTAAATCCCATCTACCCTCCACAATAAAAGTGCATAATCTGTAATTGGATGGCACTGACATATTTATGAATGTAGGCCATTTAGCAAAGCTTTTGTCAAGGACCCAAGCATCGAACATCCAGTTAATAGATTGTCCGTTTGAAATATTCCATCTCACAATGTTTTTAAGAGAAACAGCACCTGTTGTGATAATCTTCCAAGTCGCTGAATTAGTGCCATTTAGAAAAGACTAATTGGTCTAAAGTTGGATACCTCTTGTGGATTCTTGACTTTCGGAATTAAAACAATTAATGTTTCTTTCCATGTGTGATGCATACTACCGGAACATATAAAATGGCTCACAGCTCTCCACACATCTTCTTTAATGATTGACCAAAAATCTTTGATAAATGAGAAGGTGATACCGTCCAAGCCTGGAGAAATATTAGAACCAGAATTTTTCAGCACCTCCTGCATATCTTTCATGGTGAATTCTGATTCCAGAATTTTGCATTCATCCTCTCCCAAGGTATTCACCGGAGTTGGCCATCCTTTCAAAAGACAGTCCCTAAACTTCCATTTCTGAGAAAAACATTTTGTGAAAATATCCTGTATTTTGGCTAAAATTTCAGTTGTATAACCATCTTTTTTATTGATCTGATTGATCCAATTCTGATTCCTTCTGGAGTTTGCAAAAGCAAGAAAAAAAAAGAAGAATTGGTATCGCCTAGCTCTAACCATTTTGCCTTAGCCCGCTGCCTCCACCAAGAATTGAGCCTAGCCAATGTAACATTGAGTTCATTGACTTTGGACCTGAGCAATTTCAGCTTTTCTATGGGAAGACCTCTATTTGCTTCTTCCACTTGGATCTCAAATATTTCCTCCTTCAACTTATCCCTTGTTAAGTTCAAATTTTTGAACTTTGCTCTACTCCAGAAGAAAAGAGCTCTTAGGGTCCTTTTGAATTTTAAGTTTAGAGAATTGGCCGGATCTTGCTCACCTTTCTTATTACATACATTTTTCACCAAAGCAGTAGCTCCATAGTAGGAAGACCAAACATCTTCATAGCGAATCTCTCTACATAAAGACTCCAAAGGCTTGAATATTTCCAAAAGGATTGGGCAATGATCCGAAGCTAACCTTGAAAGATGTTTCACCTGAGCCAAATGAATAGCATTCAAAGCCGTAGAATTGATAAGACATCTATCCAATTTCTCTAGAATTCGAGCACCTCCATCTTTGTTGTTGCACCAAGTGTATTTGGGTTCCATTGATTTAACTTCATGGAGATCATTATGAATCATGAAATTCTTCATATCCAAAGCTCCTTGGGACATTATGAATTTCTTTCCTCCTCTTTTTTCCTCCTGAGAGAGCATACAGTTGAAATCTCCTCCAACCACCATGTGATCGTTAACAGAGTAGTGTTTTTCCAAACATTCCCATAATTGTTTCCTTAAAACCGCTTTAGGGCTTGCATAAACCGATGCCACCTTCCAACAACCCTTGTTCAGGATTATTAAGTTACCAATGATTGCTTGTGAAGAATAATCTATGACCGGGAATTTTGATAAATCCTTCCTCCATAAAACCATCAATCCGCCTGAAAGACCTTCAGAAGGCACCACAAAAGATTCCTAATTTTTCCCCAAAAGGTTTAAAATTTGGGATTTCTCAATTGAGTTTAACTTTGTTTCCATCAGGCCTATAAACAATGTATTGTTGTCTTTTACCACTTCTTTGAGATATAGAGCGGCCTCAACTTTCTTGGCGCCTCTATAGTTCCAAAAAATCAAGGAAGTCATTGTAAAAGAGTGAGGGTAGCACCCCCGATCTTCTTAACTTTCCCTCCTACCAACTTCCTATTTTGAGCAATGATGTTTGAAGAACCCAAGGATTTAAGCTCTTTAATTAATTTAACCTTCTTTTTACCTGAAGATTCTGTGGATGTATCCTTCTTGGTTTTTTGTTTCATCAGTGTACTGTCTTTTGCTGGGTTGTCTAAAAGACTATTGCTATCCCATTCATTTTCCAATATTTCTCCTTCCTCAATACAAGTATCTAACGGAGTTACCTCTGATGTTAAAATGTTTTTCTCCATGCTCTGAGCTTCTTCCTTATTCATGATATCTGCACTAGAAATGGGAATACCTGAGTTCGCCAGCAATTCTTCCTGAATTGCTAGAGTTCGCAGGCAACCCGCCATAGCCTTTTTTGGATCTGGTACTTGTTTGTCGTCCAAGATAATAAAAGTTTTTGCTGAAAAGTTTTCAGGATTTTTCATTTCCATAATGTCTTGATTCTCCACCACATCCTCTCCTTGAACTGATTTGAGTTCCAGCTCTACTCTTTTGTTAGGAGCATCCTCCTACTTGTTACTGGCCTTTTGATTAGCTTCTCCCTTCGTTAACTGAATACCTTTATTCCCTGTATTCATATCAGCTTTCTCCAGGTTGCCCAACTTCTTAACAGGCTGATAAGTTTTTTTGAGAGGAAATTTATTCTTTGAAACATTTCTATTTGAATCTTCATCATAATATTTAATCTGATTTATCCCTCTGCTCTTCTTACGGTTTACCATGACCCAAGGTCCATAAGAAGAAGTATTCAACCTTTCATCCTCATTAGCAAGATCACCATCCTTTCCAACTTCATTGCTATCCACGTAAGTCTCCTGAGTCTCATAATTGCTCTTATTGCAAACCTCTTCACCATGACCAATCCTCCCACAATGGAAGCAAAAGGATGAAATTTTTTCGTATTCAATTCTTTGAAAAAATCTTCCTGAAATACTATCCACCCAAACACCAACCGGAAGCTTCTTGTCAATTTTCACTCTAACACATATTCTGGCAAATTCTCTCCTTCCCCACTGGAATAAATTACAATCTAACATAAGCGGAGTGCCGATCCTGGAAGCAATAATAGAAATATTCTGTTCATCCCAGCACTGTAGAGGAAGGTGTGGCATTCTGATCCAGATTGGTGAGGTCAAACCTTTTAAAGATGATGTTGAGAAATCAGGATTCCATTTTTCTATGCCTATTATGTGGTCATTGACGAACCAGGGTCCCCCTGATAGCACTGCCTCCATTGAATCAATATCATCAAAAGAGCATAAAAACCATCCTTCTCCAATTGTTATAAAATGGAATTTGCCCAGCTTATTCCATTGTTTCCTGATTTCCCATGCCACCACATGTGGAGGTAAATCCTTGCCAAATATTTTTATTACCAATGATTTCAGCAATCTATTTGCATTGGTAATTTCAGCTGCTTCACAAAGTTTCACTGCCTTACCATCTTCAGACAAGGAAACATCTTCCTCTTTGAAATTCAACTTGATGTAAGGTTTCATCAATCCATTCCTAGATTTTTGTTCGAGACTTGTCTTCTTCGTCAATACACCAGTAACCTTGTCTGCAAATGATATTCCCTTGTCAACTAAGGATGATTTGAACTGCTGTGTACTATCCCCTTCCCTACCAGCCTGAGGGGGATTATCAGTGCATCCTCCTAAATCAGCTGAAGTACATTGCCGGACTTCCCGTAAGTCCGAATTAGAATCAAACTGATTTTGTCTTCCCGTCAGATCTTCACTGCAGTGAAGCGTGGTAGTAAATTTCTCTGTGGAACCAGGAGACTTAATAGGAAAATGAATTTCTCTGTTTACTGAATTTAAGGAGTTCGCATTTTTCTTGCTACCAGGGATAGAGATTGCACTTGAATTCCCAAATTGATTCACAAAAATCTTCATTCCTGAAGAAGAAGCCTCCTGAACTAGAGAGAAATTTTAAACTACCGCAACTACCTATTTACCTTTACCTTCCACCAGCGATGACTTGTCCTGTTTCTCAGGCAACCTTTCTGAAATGGCTAGTTCTCCCCTTGATTGACAAAGATGATCGATTTCAATTTGACGATCTGTTGCTGCTTGAAGAAGTCGAAGTCCCGAGGACACCGACGATGTCAGATTAGTCAGGCGGCCATCTGCCTCCATGCCTACCTCCTTCCGCAAAATGAGTCAAAAAAACTGCGAGAGAGGAAATTTGAAAAATAACGGAAATTCTCTCTCTAGAATTCACCCGAGGACTCCGACGAGCTGTTCTCACATAATATTTTTCAAATGAAGCCTTCATAAGGATTTAGTTCAAGTGAAGTGTATTAAAGATGAAGATCAAACAATACTTTTCTTAGAAGATGATATTCAACAAAGATGGATGAGATATTTTGCTAAACTTTTTAATGAAGATTGTGAATATAAGATTGACTATAATGACCTTAGCACCCTAAATGAAAATAAAGATTTCTGTTTTTATCAGCGTAGTAGTAAAACTGAAGTTAGAGAGGCTTTAAAGAAAATGAAGGGTGGAAAAGCTGTTGGACCTGATGATATTCCAATAGAGGTGTGGAAATGCTTAAAAGATGAAGAAATTTCATGCCTTACTAAACTTTTAAATACTATTTTGAAGACTAAAAAGATGTCAGATGAGTGGAGAATGAGCGTGTTAATTCCTATTTTTAAGAATAAAGATGATGCACAAGATTGTGCGAATTATAGAGGTATTATGTTAATGTGTCATACTTTAAAACTTTGGGAGCGAGTTATGGAGCATAGGTTGCGGCGTGATACTAATGTTTCTCATAATCAATTTGGATTCATGCTGGGTAGGTCGACTATGGAAGCCATACATTTATTAAGAGGTTTGATGGAGAAATATAGATATAATAAGGAGGATCTACATATGATATTTATTGATTTAGAAAAAGCATATGATAAAGTTCCACGAGAAGTGCTATGGAGAGTTCTTGAAAAGAAAGGAGTCAATAATGCTTATATTCAAACCATTAAAGATATGTATGCAGGAGCTATTACTTGTGTTCAAACACAAGGTGGATTGACCAAGTATTTCCCTATTTCGGTTGGGTTACATCAAGGATCAGCCTTAAGCCCATATCTTTTTGCTTTAGTCATGGATGTTCTCACTAGACATTTGCAAGAAGATGTACCTTGGTGTATGCTTTTTGCTGATGATATTCTTCTTGTTGATAATACTAAAGAGGGAGTTAAAGGTAAACTTGAATTATGGAGGTCAACCCTTAGAGTCTAAAGGTTTTCGCTTGAGTAGATCTAAAACGGAATATATGGAGTGTAATTTTAGTAGTAATAGACCTAGTGAGGGGATTGTGACTTTGGACGATCAAGACATTAATAAGAGTACACATTTTAGATATCTTGGATCTATTGTTCAGAGTGATGGTGAAATAGATGGGGATATTATCAGCATAATTCAAGTTGGATGGTTGAAGTGGAGGAATGCATCGGGCTTGTTTTGTGATAGAAATGTACCCCTCAAACTTAAGGGAATATTCTATAAGATGGTAGTTAGGCCTGCAATGCATTATGGTGCCGAATGTTGGCCATTAAAAGAGAAGCATAATACTAAGTTAAGTGTGGCAGAGATGAGGATGCTCAGGTGGATGAGTGGCTTTACCCTTAGAGATAGGATACGAAATGAGCATATACATAATAAGCTTGAAGTAGCTCCAGTAGAAGATAAGATTAGAGAGAGTCGCCTTAGATGGTTTGGTCACATAAAACGGTGGCCTTCCGATGACCCGGTTAGGAGAGTAGAGGTATTAGATTTTACTTATGTTAAGAAAGGTAGGGGTAGACCTAAAAAGTCTTGGTTAGAAAATATTAGGAATGACCTTTCTTTAGTAGATTTAAATGAGAATTTGACTTTTAATAAGACACAATGGAGAAAAAGGATTCATGTAGGCGACCCCACGTAGCGGGATAAAGGCTTGATGTTGTTGTTGTTGTTGTTGTTACTTTTGTTCCACTACTGATGTCTTCCTTCTAAGAACACTCCTGAATTGCCTTGTCATCAAGGTAATGTCATTATCATCCTTAGGTTATGACTGATCACTCTACGAGTCACCCATTTTTAGTGCTATGTTCTTCTCCTTTTGCTATTCTCCAGCATCAATCTTCCTTTGACTCACTCCTTGCTCGTAAGTAATTAGTGATCCAAGAAGATTATTAATAAATAAACATTTAAGTCCATATACTCTATAATAGTAGTTATTTTAGCATCATAAGTATTAGGAAAATAATGCAGAGTTTTATTAACCATTTTAGCATTTCTTAATTCCCTACCTAATACATGCAAAGAAGTGACTATTTGAGTAAACTTGTGTACATGTCAGAAATTAATTCATTGGATTTCTTGTAAAATAATTCATAATCATATAACAGGATATTTAATCTTGATTGCTTTACTTTATTAGTCCATTTGTATGTAATACAAAGCCTATCCCAAATCTCCTTTCCACTTTTACAAGTAAAAACCCGCATGTAGTCTTCAAACTTAAGAGCACAAAAGAAATTATTTAAACATTTTGCATTTATTTATGTTAAGTCACATTCTTCTAAATTCCAGACAACAAAAGGTGTTTCAACTATAATACCATCTACTAGTCTAGTTGGTTTAGTATACCCTTCTTGAACTAAAATCCACATGCGATAGTCAAGCGATTGAAGAAATATAGACATTCTTGTTTTCTAAAAATTGAAAGGGATATTATCAAATAACAGAGGTCTAGTGATCGAATACCCTTTAGGTCTATTTAGGTTTCCAAAAGTAGCCATTATCATTTTCAAAAAGTAGTCTAAATTTATAGTTTTGAAACAAAGCTCTAATACCACTTATTGATTTTGTATATGTTGTTAGACTTACATAATTATTCCAAGGCTAACCAAGAGGGGGGTGAATTAGTAATTTAAAATTTTCTTGATTTTTTTAATAGAAAACCTAATTTAACAAATTTCTAAATTTGATTATCTTTTTGAAATAAGATTTTAAACCATAATAATTAAATTGAAAAAAATAAAAATGCGGAATATAAAATGACACAAAAATTTATAGTGGTTCAGTCAAACACAATCTACATCCACTCCCTAAAGACTCCCTCTTCAGGTATTGCACTATTACCAAAGTGACTCTTCGTTTGCCCCCATAGTAAGGCGGAGAAGCCGTTACAATTCCTCTCATCCACCAAACCCCGGTATGACAGAGAACCGTCATCCTTTCACATGCTCTAAGTGTCGGTAGAGAACCATCGTCCTTTCACGCCCTCCAATTGTTAGCAAATAAAAATCATCCTTTCACACCTTCCAAGTGTCGATAGAGAACCATCATCTATTCATGCCCTCCAAGTGTCAGTAGAGAATAGTCATCTATTCACACTCTCCAAGTATCGGCAGAGAATCAAATCTTCTTCAAAGATATTCTCTTGAGCAACTAGAAAAAAAAAGGAAGAATAATATTCAAAAACCAAAAGAGATTCTTACCTTTGAGTAATCTTGTGATCCCTTCACACTCTACTTGCAAGAACTCTCTCTCAAACACTCTCCCACAATCACTCTTTCACTTGACCTTGAAAAATCACAAAGAACAATACTTTTCATGTCTATTTTTAAGGACCTTTTATATGAAAGACACGAAAAACTATCTAGAAAACTAAAATTTTCCATTTTGAGCATATATGATATGATCATATTTTCGTATGTACGAACAGTTCAAAAAATTTTACGCACGAACCTTTGTTACAAATAGTTCAAAAACTATTGTATACAAACCTTTGTGAATATGTATAAAATATTTTCATACACGATAATCATCTTGTACGAACTAAGTTCGTACTTGTATGAATAGTTAGAAAATTTTTAACTTCGTTGGGATGAAAATGTACCCCACATTTTTGTACTCTGGACATCGTATGTACGAATAAGATATCATACAGTACAATCCATTCAAAAAAAATTTAGTATTCATCGGGATGAAAAGGGACCCTTTAAACTCGTACTCTAGGTTTTGTCTGTATGAACATGATATCGTACAATATGATTAGTTCAAAAAATTTTGAAATTTATTGGGTTGAAAAGGGACACGTCCATTTCGTACTCTGGACATTTTCTGTACGAACATGATATCATACAGTATGATCTATTTTGAAAATGTTTTGAATTCATTGGGAAAAAAAGGGACCCAGCCAATTAGTACTCTGGATATCATTTATATGAAGGAAGCTTCGTACAATATGATTTGTACTTAGAAAAAATTTCTTCTTGTAGTTTGTTTAACTGCTCGTAGAGGAAAATAACTGAACAAATCATCTCGTATGAAATGACTTCACACAATATGATTAGTTTAAAAAATTCCAAATTTTAAACACTCCTCCAATATGTGTGTGCCCAGTTATCCAATTATAATCACACTCTCTCAGACTCAATAAAATGAAAAATATATATTCCATTTATAATGATCCCTAATCTAATCTGATTTGAAATCTTCAATAATTTGGAGTATGATTTCTCTGAAATATTAGTATACACAAACAACAAAAATAGTATATCCAAAATATGTTAGGAGAAATAGTGATTATATTAATAATATTTGGAATCATCAAAAATTTATATGTTGCAAGAATATCAACAATCAAAAAACTAGGTTGCAACAATATCAACACTAATCACTCATAAAAACCCCATCCAAGTAAGTATGATTTATTAAAATCTATAAGTGATTTAAGGGGCTAAAATTAGGGTTTGGAAATTAATGGACCAATTGATTCAAATAAACTTGAAATTAATTTTTGAGTCGCTAAGGACCTTAGGAACATCTCATAGGTATTAGGATGCATTTAGATCAAAGGTTATTTTTCTATAATTTTATAAATGTCGCTGACCTAAGATAGAGAAGGATATAATTAAGGTAATATAGGTCAAGCTTGGGGGTGCAATCAGTGACTAACTAACACACTTCCCTAAAAATAATAAATATAGAGAAATTACATTTAACATGTCATGCATTTAGAGTTATGAATTTTTAAAATTCTAGGTCATATTCTTATCTAGCATTTTGGTAGGACCAAATTAACTTAAGAAAAATAAAGGATGTTAAAGACATGCCCAATTTTTAGTGAGATCAATTCGAGCCCCATTTGATTTAAGCATTATATTAATTAATGAGTGTATGGTTCTCTATTTTCTTAGAAATTGTTCAAATACTTGACTAGGTTTATCACATCTCAGGAACAAATATGAAAGAATTCTTTCTTTTATATTTTATTAGAAAATAAATAGAGCTATCTAATTTCTTTTTTTTTTTTTTTGAAATAAGCAAAAATGCATTAAAAGCAAGGAAAAAAGCATAAAGAACTACAAGCATGATTCCTCCTTCACCATTTGAACAAATGAAGGAGGAATCTTATCCAAAGTAATGTCTTCCCAAATAAAACTACTAAGGAGTCCATAACTAGCACATAAATCAGCTAGTTTGTTTCCCCCTTTATTAATGCATTTAAAAATAACATAATTAAAATCATTGAAGAAGTTTCATCTGATAATTGGAACCCGTGATCCTTTGCTTTTTGAATCACCTTTATGACATTGAAGTTGTCACTCTCGATAATTGCTCCCTTGTACTTGAACATTCAATCTTTTAGAATATTCTTCAAAGTTTTGATAGCTAGAAATTCCAATTAGTATATGTCCCAATGGATAAAAGAATTCCCAAAAGCCAATAAGAATCTTCCTTTGCAATCTCTGATAATATCTCCAACTCCTGCTCTATTAGAAGAACAAAGAGATGCATCTACATTGATTTTTAACCAACCGGGTGGAGGGGGATGCCAATCATTCAACAGTCTAGTAGACTGATTAACATCCCATGATTCCGGCAATTGATTATAAATCAAATTAGAGTAAGAAGATTGTCTGATTGCTTGAAAGGCAATAGAAGTAGCACTCTCTTGGATGTCTTCATGAATCAATTTATTTCTAGCCTTCCATGAAAAGTACACAACATTGAAGAAGAGATTTAGAATCATACCATCATCCTTAGAGATATTGTGTATCCACCTGCAGCATCCTTGGAAGCTATTGAATTCAAGCAATCCAAAGCCCCACCTGTTAAGCACAGCCACCGAAAATGTGTTCTATATCTTCAATCCCGTTAGAGCATCTTGGGCAATTATCATTTTCTATTAATCTCCTGTGAACAAGGAATTGGTATGTTGGTAAAGCATTATTTAACATTCTCCAGATGAATGTTTGTACCCGTGGAGATACTTTTGCCTTTTTTATCCAATAAAAAGGTATCCAGTCCTCATTTTGTTGCTTAAATTCACTTATCATCCCAGGAATAGATCTCCCTGGACCTTGATAGATAAGTTCTCTAACATCTTCATCTTGATTTGTATCAATTTTGATATTAAGAACGAGATCTAACAGTTCTTTACCAAAAATCTCCCTCAAATTATCCTCATTCCAGCTTCCTTATTCAATGAATTTGTCTAGAAATAGCTCTCCATCATCTTGAGGAACTACAAATGTAGGCCAATCTTTGATTCTTATATCAAGTATCCACTTATCCTTGAATACATTGATTGAATTCCCATTAGCTATTTTCCACCTGATAAAAGGTTCCAATTCTTTGCCACCGTTACATAAAATTTTCCAAGAGGAAGAAATTTTCTTAATTCCGTAATTCCAAAAACTTGTACCATGTTGACTTCATTATTCGAGGTCAATTTCCCCGGAATCGACTCTAGTACTTAGGTTTTTGTAGCCTAGTTTAGATGTCGCACCCGTAAGATTTCTCTTAGGTGAATGTCCACTGACGTAGCATCGACTTGAACCTATCACTCAACTCGAATCAAAATCCATTCAATCCAATTCTAATTCAACTCCAAATGAACTCAAATCAAGCTCGATTTATGATTCGTCGATGTCGATCGACTCAATTTGATATGGTCTAATTTATTTTCGATCAAATTGATACATCATTGGGCTCAAATCAATTCATAAATTGAATCAAAATCAAATCAAATTTTCCTCGACTCGTTCAAATTCAAATCATTATAATTGAGATAAAATTAGTATTTTTAAAATTATTTCTATTTTTAAATTAACTCAAAATATTTTTTTTTTAAATTATCAATAATTTTATAAATAATATTCTAAATCAATTTGAATTATAAACTAACTCTTGATTTCATTTTAAATTATGATTAATCTAAGCCATTAATTTATTTGAAATAAAATATAATCATATGCAAATAGTGCTTGTCTAACCGAACCCCATCTCTCATTTTCGGAAAACTGCCCCTTTCTCTCGGCAATTCTCAGAACTTCCCACTCTCACACGCTTCTCATTCACACACAGAAAACCACCCAACCCTCTATGCCTCTTATTTCGGATAGAACCGAACCCACGATCCCTTCTCCCTCAATTCACAAAAAAAGGCCCGCTCCTCTCTACAGTTGGCGAACGGATCCATTTCTTTCTATCTCGCATTCTCGACACTCTCTTAACCCCCAAACTCCCTCTCCCTCAGTTTCTCTCTCTGTTCATGAAACCGAAGCCATCGTCTTTTCTCCTACTCCAGGTCGCACGAAGCCCTCTCTCCTGCAGTAGGCAACTCCTCTCCTCCCCATTCGCACGCACAGAACGAACCGCCTCCTTCCAGTTTTCCAGAAAATCTCAAATCTCCCTCTCAGTTCGAAAAGGTCTCCTCTTCCATTCCCCTGTCGTTCTTGAGCCCTAGCCGAGGATCTCATCGTTGCTTCTCCTTGCTCGAGTGGACAGCAGCCCTAATCCCAACCAGTCGTCTCTTTTGCCATGGCCGACACCAACAATCTTCTCAATCTTGGATTTTCCTCTTGAAGAATTCTCTTAAGATCCATTTCTTGATGTGTGAAGGTGAAGTTAAAATTTTCATTTCATTCTTTCTTTCTTTGAAGAATTAAGGCTGCAGTTCTTGGCTTTCATGCCAAAATCTTGAGATCAGCCGTCAATTGAAATCATGATTGGTTATAAAACCTATTTCTAGTAAAGTATCATTAACTAGATTTCATATTTCTGTTTCTTTTAAAAGAAATCATATTGAAAGCATCTAGTTGTGTCTAATCAAAAGTATAACCTGTTGAATCTCTACATTTTATTTTCTTTGAAATGAATCTTCTATGATTCAAATTTCTATTAGATTTACAAAAGAGTATAAATCATTTTTCTCTTATTTAAATAGTTTTGTCTTTAACACGAATGATTCTCGGGTTGGGGAGTTTGATGGCTGGATCTATGTCATTTTGTATGATTGCATTGTACTTCTCCTCCAATACATCTCTCTGTTATCTCTTTAAGTTTAGTGGATTAGTGCAAAATATAGACGACTCAATTAAACGTGCTTATGGAAATATTCAGATACATTGCATATTCATTTGGTTTCATGTGATATTTTCTATTACTTTGTATTTGAGGAGTTGTTTGTTTGAATTATCTTAACGTGCAACGTTTCTTTGTAGAGTTATAAGTGTGATGAGGTAATTTAGTCTTCGTGTCAATTTTCAAAATTATGTTTATATTCTCAATGGAAGGGTATAAGGCTTGTATTAGCTTTTCTTTTATTTTATGAATAATAGTAAATGATTTAAGAAGAGAAGTGTATTTAGTTTGAGAATTAAAATTTTTGAGATTTTAGGAAACAAAATGTTTTTGTTTTGAAAGTAAAAAGTTTATGTTTAAATGAAAAGTATAATGTTTGATTTTTTTTAATAGTAGAGTGTTATGTGTATCTTTTGGAAAATTTTGGGAAGTAAAGTGTGTGAACTTTGAAATAGTGAAATATATGAATTTTGATAAGTGGAACTTGTGCATTTTGGAAAGATGGAAAATTGTATATGTGAAAAGTAAGGTGAAAATTGTGTATCTTTGGGAAATTTTTGAAAAGTAGAATTTGTGTGTTGAAAGGTGTTTTAAATATTAAAATGTATGAAAGTGTTTTGAAAAGGAAGAGTATAGAGTGTAATTTTTTTTTTTTTTTTTTTTGAGAATGGTGAAAATGTGTTTATATAGTTTGAAGCTTGAAAGTGTATTGTAAAGCAAATCGTATGAGTGTGATTTTGGAAGATGAGAATTGTATGTATTGAAAATAGCAAGTGAGTGGGTTTTGAAAAAGAAAATAAAGTGAAGTTCTAAGTTGTTGGAAATAAATTATTTGAATGAAATTGTTAGAAAGTAAAAACTCTATTTCTCTCTACCTCTCTCTTTCCCCTTTTACTTCCCCTTTCTTGTTTCTCGGGGTGAATGTTATCTCGGGGTGAATGTTGTAAAGGTATACAATAAGAGTTCAAAAGTAGAATGTTCAAAGGCAAGCAACAAATCTAGTGTTCAAGCCCGAAGAAAGGTACGTCTTTATTTTCAATAAAATTTCAATTTATTTTATTATTAATTATTAAATATGCTTTCTAATCCCTGTTTCTTTTCTTTATTGGCATAAACTGCGAGGAACGGTACAGGTCGAGGGAATAAATGTACAAAGAGCTAATGACGTCAGTCGCCTCTATCCAACCGGGTAGAGGTGCTATGGGCAGAACCACCGAGTCATAGCCCCCGGTGACTGTGAGTATTCTAAACTTAGAAAACCTTTAGGGGCGCCTTGATGTGGTTTGTGCAAACCCTTCCCTTTTAGGTCCTTGTAGTAACTTCAATTTTATTAGGATTATTTTTGCTTTATTTTAGATCCCTAAACTCCTTTTACATACGCGAAATGTCTTAAGGGTTAGTAATAACAAAATTTTTCATCCCATATAATAGTAGTGACACTTAAGGACAATAATTAAAGATCGAGTCTTAGAAAATCTAGACTTAGGATGCATACACATTTTAGGATAGAAATATATAATATAGAAAATTTAGTGACACGTTTTCCTAAGTTTAGTGTAATAAGCAACCAATCAATTTAACCTTAATTCAATCTTTTAAAATGTATTAAAAATCCTAACTCTTAATTAAACCTTAATTAACATAATAACTACTAAAAATACAAACCTAAAACATAAACGTCAATCAACTTTAACTAATTTCTTAATTAATCTCTAATCAATTTCTTAATCAATTTCTAATTAACATAAGGTTTAAAAGATTTAGATTAAATTAGGATAGTAAATTTAAACTAAAATTCATTAAGTTAAAAAAAATCTTTTAAAAATCCAAATATACTAATTCGCCTAAGCCCAAATTAAACCTTAAGCTAATTTCTCAAAATCAATCAGCACATCCCTTAATACACAACAACCACTCCAAAGATGAAGTTTATTGGATGGACTACTCTGGGCTGCGGGGCTAAGTGTCCTATGGAGGCCTGGTTCCTTGATCCTGGTGGCACAATACCACGAATAAATTCAATAGAGTGTTAAAACATTAAAACTAATTGATTATTAATGATTTAAATAAAATAAAATTCTTAATATAATTATATCAACTTGGTTTTTAGGATGGACTACTCCGGGCTGCGGGGCTAAGTGCCCTAAGGAGGCCTGGTTCCTCGAGCCTGGTGGCACAATGCCACGAACTAGTTGATGGAAAATTTAATTAATTTAATCCTTTAATTGATTATAAAATATTTAATTTATTTCATTTTTACTTTGTTAATTTACAACCAATTAAAATAAAATCAACTAAACACAAAATAAAATTCTTAAAATAAATCTTAAGTCAGTAATATTTAAACTTAAACTAAAAAAAAAAATCTTTGACCTTTCAACAAAGTAAATTCAATCAACTAGAAAACTTCAACCAATAACTGATATAGGACATATCCAAGCCACACAGCCTACTACACATACTTAGACTTTTTTGCTAGGACAACCGACTTTAGTTTTAGGTTAGGCCGGTGTTTACTTTCTTACTGCATTGTGACAGGCTTTTTCGATTTTCACTGCATGTTGGTTGTAAAATTGTTGGTGTGTTTATTTACTTACTTTTACTGCTCTCTGTGATCTGATCTGGTTGACGATTAGATTACCCATAGGTTAGGAGCGATATGGTTGTTAACAAAATTTTCTGCAGGTGGCCACACTCTTGCAGGGCAGTAAAAAGGGGGCTAATTGATTAATAAATTTTATAAATGATATAGGTGCTTCAGCTGCTTAGCCCCCAAATAAGAAAGAGTGTGGCCAAGTGTGGATAATTAATTTAATTTAAATGCTAATATATAACTGCTTGGGATGATTTTTTGCTTAGGATAACCCTGCAGGTGGTCTAGATTTCCTTTTTTTTCTGTGAAATGTAATGTAATGTAAATGTATTTGAAAAGTTAAAAATTGTGAAAGTGATTTTTAAAATGGGATATCACATTCAATTTGGAATTCGAAGAAAAGAGAATATACCTTAAATGATTATTCTATTTTCTTTGGAAAGCCAAATTAGGATGATTCAATATCCAAATAGAAAAGAAAATACCCCTCTTAGGGATGAGTTTCTTTTTATTTGGATATCCAAAACCCGGCGGACCCAAGGAGTTCATAGAAGAAGAAAGAACAAAATGAAGAAATAGAAGAAAGAAGACAAAGAACTGAAGATATAAAAAGAGTGTATCCCAGTTATAAAATCACTTGCGTCATTCTTAGGATTAGAATCCGGGTTTGTTGTCAGTGGTGCCCGGCCACTTTACTTTTCTGCAAATTCTGGGTGTAATTATTTGGACATTGGATATTATATTTTGGATTATTTAAAATTGATTGTTTACATTGTTTATGCAGTAGCATTTTTTAGGACTCTTGCATGTCGTGTTTTGTTTTAGTTTGGATACAAATCGGAGTGCTTTTTTTCGTAAGGGTACGCTTAAAATTCTTTTACTTGTAATTAAAAATAAAAATTTTTAGGCTCACATAGTAACTCTAACGATCTAAGAAGTAAGCTCGGAATTGCCGAGAGTTAGCATAAGCATATTATTACTTTCTCTTCCTTGTTAGGCACCTCCCTGCCTGCGGGTTCTGGCAGACCACTTGACCTATCAGGGTGCAGTTCTGTCAAGGGGAAGTTGTGCAATCTCTAGGGAAAAACCTATTTTCTAAGCCTAATTTTAAAACTGCTTCATATTCATTTTTATGCATTCGAGTCAATTAGCATGAATTGCATTAGATACAAATTAAAAAGAGTTTAAAATATTAATTCTATTTCTAGACATTTTTCACCCTACATAAGTTGAGGGGCCAATTAGGGTCTGTCTTAGATGTCGACCCTCAATTCCATAAAACTTAAACAACGTCCCTACCCATCTTTCATAAGAGACTGGACACATGATTTTAAAGCGCCTAGGTGGTTAGCTGGCTCCCCAATCCAGGCCGGGGTAAGTCCAGATTTGCACTTCATTAGTTAGGTTCGGGTCACTACATTTTAGTACCCAAATTAGATTTAGGTTCTTAGGCAGATTCTTTTTAGATCTTAAGTCCTCGCCCTCTGGGAATATAATCCCAAATTTCTAATAAAATGTCAACTTAAACATCAAATTTCTCTCTTAAAATGTAAAGCCCAACATAGGATAGACTGAGGTTGCCTCTGAGCTTCTCAGAATCCAGCACCTCCTACTTTTCCTCCTTTGATTCACTAATAAATGTTCAATATTGAGCTTTCTTCTTGAAAAAATCCTACTTCTATTTCCTTGTCTTCTACTTTGTACTCAAAAGGGTATGAAATCACTGCTTTAATCGAGAGTTTTCTTAGGAGCTTCTCTCCTAGGATGTAGTTAACTATAGGGGCTTGCCTTTATAGGGATTTGAGAACCCCAGACTAAAATAAACCTTGTTTTATTCGTATAAACCAAGGGAAGAATCTTTGGGAATGCAGATATCTTTAAAAACTTCATTTCTAATCTTAAATATGTTTGTAGGATGTTATTATTATCTTTTCAAATAATATAATTTCCTACTTGATATATTCAACTTTAGAAATGATGAATTTTATAAAACTCATTCTTGCTTTTGGATGTCTTGAAGAATGTTATGTTCGTCTTTCAAGATGATATAATATTCTCCTTGTTATATCTAAATAAAAGAATGAATAAATTTTTTCAAAAAGCTTATTTCTATTTTTAAACACATTATTAAGAATTTCATGTTTATCTTTCGAAATAATATGTTATTCTTTAAATTGTGTTTGAATATAGAAATATCAATTTTTAAAACCCTATTTTGATATTGAATCCATTATAGAATATTGTGTCAGTCTCTCGAGATTGTACTTTATTCTTAATGCAGTATTCGATTATAAAATAGGAGAAATCAAAATCTGCGTGGCGACACAATATTTTTCCCACCATACTATACTTAGGAGCTAAAGTTTTATGTAATAAAGACTCCTTATTATACAGGAATCTCCAGGATAATCTAGCTCTAAGAAGAGCTACCCTTGTATTTGAGGAAAATAACCCGCATCCACCTTTCTTCATTGGTTTACATAGATTATCCCAGCTGATGTAATGCAGCCCAGGATTTCCACCAGATTTTTTCAAAAGAAATCCTCTATAAATTTTATCAATCTCTTTAAGAACTTGAACCGGCACCAAAGAGTGAGAGCTGAAATAGTTTGGAATAGCTAGGATCACAGTCTTTATAAGAACTATCTTCCCTACTAATGATAAAAACTTTGTTTCCCGAGTATTAATGAATTTAAGAGCTTTCTCAATGATGAAATAAAAGTCTCTAGCCACCATCCATCTTAAAGACACCTTAATTCCAAGGTAAACAAATTCCTTAACTTGTTTAAACCCCATTATTCTAGATAGTTGTTTCTTCTTCCTTCTCCTTACATTGCTTCCAAATAGAATGGCAGATTTCTCTATGTTGATTTCTGCCCTTTCCACATGCTGAAATTCGAAAGAATGGTTTTAACTTCATAAATTGCCTTCCTTGAAGCTTCTAAGAAGACCATAACATCATTAGCAAAAATTAATATGAAATTCGAGGACTATTGGAGCATATCCCAATCCCAATCGAAGAATGAGAGAATGCGTTTGTAAGCAATTGGGAGCATAAGATGAATAAAATGGGGGACAAGGGGCATCGCTGACAAAATCCACTTTCAGCCTTAATCCATCCTAAAAGCTTTCCATTTAAAATAATAGAAAATCTGGGATTTAAAACACATTCCAATATCAGATTTGAAATCATATCTGGGAAATCAAAGTAGTTCAAAACCTATTTGAGAGTTTTCCAACTCATGGAGTCATATGCTTGCTCCATGTCTACTTTGTATGCCACCATCCCATTAGTTGCCTTAGAGTACCTAAATTTGTGAAACATTTCTTGGTCTATCAATATATGATCTGAGATGGACCTTCCTCTGATAAATGCAACCTGCTCATCCGAGATAACCAAAGGAATCACCGGAATTAGCCTGTTCAAGATAACTTTAGCAGCAACTTTATAAACTGAGTTGCAAAGGCTTATAGGCCTATAATTGGATGGCAACAAAGAATTAGAAACATTTGGAATGAGAACAACAAGCGTGTCTTTCCAATTAAAATCCATACTTCCCTGGTTCAAGAAATGATTTAAAGCTCTTACAAAGTCTTCCTTTATGATATTCCAGTAAAATTTAATGAAGGAGTAAGTGACTCCTTCACAACCCGGAGCTATGTTATTACCCAGATTTTTTATGACAAAATCAATTTCCTCCACCATAAATTCCTTGGACAAATTATTTTTTTCCTCCATATTCAATTTTTTAACTGGATGTGGCCAAACATTCAATCTGCAGCTTCTCTGTTTCCATTTAGAGTTAAAAAACTGCATGAATATATCTTCAATTTGGCTTTGTTCTTCAACAACCACTCCTTCTTTTTTAATTTTTAAAATTATGTTGCCAATCCTTCTAGCACTAGCAAATGAGTGATAGAATTTTGAGTTATAATCTCCCTCTTTCATCCATTTTATTTTAGCTCTTTGTTTCCACCAACTACATAATTGAGCCAAAGTAGTATTAAGTTCAATTACTTTGGATTTCATCTTCCAACAATCTTCTTCAGAGAGCCATCCAAGTTCAGCTTCGGTAGTTTGTAGTTTAAGAATTTCCTCCATTAAACTACCTTTGAGATCATTAGAGTTCTTCAGCTTAGCCTTGCTCCAAAAGAACAATGATTTAAGCATTCTTTGACATTTGGCATTCAGTATTTGAGGATAATTTCCATTGAATTTCTTGCTTCATTCTTTCTTTACCACAGCAAACGATGCTGGGTAAGATGCCCAGACATCCTCAAAAATAATACTTCTCTTATGAGTGGTTTTAGAATTACATAAATTGAGCACTAATTGACTATGATCAGATGCAATTCTAGCTAGATGTCTCACATATAATTGGGAGAAATAATTCAAAGCAGAAGAATTAAGAAAGCACCTATCAAGTCTCTCCAAGATCCGAGCACCTCCATATTTGTTGTTGCACCATGTATACCTTGGCCCTAAGAAACCAATCTCGTGCAAGTCATTATTAGTAATGAAAGATCCCATTTCTCTAGATCCTTGAGAAAAAAGAAATTTCTTCCCTCCTTGTTTGTCTTCTTTGGATGTGAGACAATTAAAGTCTCCTCCTATTACCATAGGATGCTCCTCCACATAATAAAGCTCCAGTAGTTCCCATAACTCCCTTCTTTTGATTAGATCTTTGCTTCCATAAACCGAAGCCACTCTCCATTTACAATGGCTATTAATGGTCAAGTCCCCAATAAGACATTGGGATGAAGAACCACACATGGAAAATTCAGCAATATTTGTGTTCCAAAGAACAATAATTCCTTCTGATAAGCCATTCGAAGGTACCATAGCAAATTCCCATTCATCACCCATAAGCTTCTTTACTTCTCTTATGTCAAAGTGAGAGATTTTTGTTTCAAGCAACCCCAAAAAAACAACATTATGCATCTTGACAATTTCCTTCATATATAGAGAAGCACTTCTCTTCTTTGCTCCTCTACAATTTCAAAACACCAAGGAATTCATTGAAGAAGAATTGTGGGAGCAACTCACACTTTGCCTTTCACATCCAATTCCAATCTTCTAGTCTTTGAAATACTATTGATTGCTCCATGGTCTTTGAGCTGGTTTGATTTCATCTTCTTCATACGACTGGAATCTTCACCTTTATCATTTGCAGTTGAGACATCATCTGCAATTCGATTTTGAACTTCCTTCATATCAAGCTGATTCCATTGTTCTTCAATACTGCATCAAGATCCTGTAAGATCTCTCCTTCTTCCATTAAATCATTCAAAACATTAAATCTATTTTCATTTAAAGGAATGTTAGAGCCATTCCTTTTCTCCTCCACAGGCACTTCTATAATACCACCCATATTATTTTCCGTTATTGCATCTTTAGGAGTGAATTTATCAGCCAAGAGAATTTTATCATTAATTAGTACAGCAGCATCTACGTGATTCCCCTTCACTTCCTTCTTATTATTATCTATTGTTCTTCTCCAAATTGTCTTCTTAATAGGCACATGAATTTATCCTTTGGACTTATTCTGTACAATCTTCCTTCCTCGGTTAACTATCAACCAAGGTCCATAGCTTCCTGAATTGATCTGCTCCTTCCCATCTTCTATTTAAGGTCCTTTCCTTGCCTTATCTAAAACATTATTCACCTTCTCCTTGCTAGTTAATTCAGAAGAATCAACTCCTCCACAAAAATCTTTAGAATTCCTAATAAATCCACAGTTAAAACAAAAATTTGGGATACGTTCATATTCTATCTTTTGATAGAATTTCCCGTTAACTCCTTCTACCCACACTCCCACAGGAAGCTTTTTATCCACTTTAATCTGGACACACACCCTTCCAAATTCTCTATGCCCCCCATTGGAACATGTTCCCATCAAGAAGAATTGGTTTGCCAACCATTGAGGCTATTCTGCAAATATTTAAGTTATCCCAGTAATGTAATGGAAGGCTTGGAAGCCTAATCCATATTGGAGAAGTCAATCCTTTAAGAGAAGTAGGATCAAAGTTTTGGGACCACTTGTCCATACCAACAATCTTCCCATTCACGAACCAAGGTCTGTTAGATAGGACCAACTCCATGCTCTGTTTCTCCTGGAATGAACACAACACCCAACCCATACTAAGCATGGTAAGATGAAATTTACCATATTGTTCCCATTGTCTCCTCAGTTCCCTGCTGATAATTGAGATTGGAGCTTCCCCTCCAAAAATTTTGATAACCAAAGAGTTGGAAAGTCTCTTGGCATTGTCCTCCTCATTCTTCTTATGCAATTTCACAGTCATTCCGTCTTCAGACAAGTAGTCGCCGAGTTGCAGATCTTCAACAGGAATGTTTTCTCTTCTCTTCCAAACATTTGTTTGTCCAGCATCAGTAATACGTTCTGCAAATTGAATATCATCATTACCACCTCCCGTTTCTGCTAATTCCACTTCTCTAACCTTCAGTAAGTCGCTGAACAGGACTCTGTTTCTCTTTACAGGAGCCACAACCACATTAACACCCTCATCACCCATACCGTCTTCCAGGATTGTCATTGCATTTCCTTCATTATTGATGGTATCTTCATTGCCCACAAGAATCGCCTTGTACACATTATTCAAAACTAAATTTCCATTGTCTGAAACAAACTTCTCAATAGGAAGTAATTTAGACGGGGTAGCTTCATCTCCATCGCCAAACATTTTAATAGTTGCAAATATATTCTTTATGGAATCATTCACCAGAATAACATTTTTCCCTTTGCCAATTACTTCAGGCTCCTTCTTCTCCTGATACCCTCCTTCATTTATGACCAAGCTTGTGCCTCTACCTTTGCATATGTTGTTCAAATTTGAATGTCCGTCACCGAAAGCAGGAGGAGAAGACGGAAAGCCTCTAGCAGTCTTTAGCGATGCCCTAGCAGATGGACGACGATCCTCTTGTTTAACTCCGGCCATTGGTTGCCGGCGAACATCTGCCTCCATTCATTCTCAGTAATTCCTGCGGAGAACAAGATTTGAAAAATTCCGTTAAAATGCCAAACCTCCTCTCGTCTAATTTCATTTATTGGTAATAAAATCATATATCAGCGGATGCACATTGTATCAAAATATACATATGCATCTATATTCATTGACCCATAAATCATATACAATACTCATGAATCTTATAATCATAATATATCCATCCATTCTTGAGTACAAAAGAATAAATAAAATATGAAGGAACTATACCGGAGGAACCCTTATCAGCCTCACACTCATGAACCTCTTCCCTAACCTCAATCAACTCAAAAGGGAGTTTCTCTAACTAGAAACCCTCTCCTTTTCTCTCGAAGTTGGGACTCATTCAAACCTTTTTAAGCATTATAATACTTCCAAACACATGAAAATAAGTTCAAAACATAAAATTTGAAATCTTTATTTTTTAAAAATTTCAAATCTTTACTTTTTATATTTTTGAGTTGTTAAAATCTACCCATCCAAGAAAAATATCATCCCTGACATTTTCCCTAAGGATTTGGAAATAAAATTAATATAAAATAAATCCATTCTTAAATAAATTCATACAAAATTTAAATAAAGTCAAAATCACATCTAAAGCTTATTGAATGCAATCAATTTAAATCACACATTTCATTCAATCGTATTGCATTTACTTTATAATGAGATACCTTGTTAGTCTATAATTTTAAAAAAATTCTTATATGTCAAACTCTCATTATTATCAGTCCTCCAAATATTGCAAGTTGTACACTCATGGATTCACTGAAGTTGGTGTTGTTAGTGTTATCAGTGTTGCCAGTACCATCAATTCTGGTGTAATTAACTACATATGACCAGGACTGATAACTCTATCATTAACTCCATTTGCTAATCTTTTACTATAAACTCTCAAACCTATGGTCCTATATCCTTTATTATGCCCATACTATCATAATTTAGAATCAACTCCTCCTCCGAATCCTCTCAGAGGACAATCAGCTACCTTGTGTTTTGCGAACATCACCCTATCAGAACATATTACTAACCTAAATGTCTCCTTGTATAATAAATATATGCATTATAGCTTTAGTAAATACTATCAATCCATATCCCTTTAAAGTATTATACCTAATATTCTTATCACTCACACAATCTCTATCCCAACTTGATTACTCTCTAGTCCTCCTCCCACTGACATCATACATAGATATTGGTACTGACAAATCAATCACTATCAGTTTGTCCTACTCCACTAACTCAAAAAATTTCTATATCTATAGAGGAACTTATAGAAGTCTCAACTCTTGATTTAATCCATGCAAAAATTTGTATCACTTTTTTCTTTCAGTAGTAGGGATCAAATAGGGAGCATATCTAGAAACTAATCTCAACATTGGGCTTCTCCTAGAATTTCTCTCTCTGTTGTGTAATCCACCATCTCTCAGCTAAAAGAAAAAGAAAAAAAATCCACCAGCTCACTACCTCTCTTTTAAAAATAAATATATAAAATAACACTTTTTTGTTCTCTGGATATTGCATACTATTAAAGATCTCTATCTTTAGTAGCCAATCTTCTACACTCTATGGTTTTATAGCTCCTTTGAATAGTGAGGGATTTAGCTTGTGAAGTACCTATAAATTCATATTCCCCTCTTTTTCTTTGCTCCCTAATGGCTAACTCTATATATCACCCATTACCTATACTAGAACATTGACAAACTACATAATATTGCATGACAGTACTTGAATTGTAATGTGTTGCTCATTTGGTATATCTTGCTTTAGTAGGTTCATTTTAGTTGGTGAATTGCTTAATAATTTACACATGTAATTAATTATGTATGAAAAATAATCCACCTTAACCTACCTAATCTTTTACCCGATTAATAATCAATTATTATAACTCTAGCAATAGTTTAATTCTTCCAACAGCTATGCTCTAATACAAAAATTTATCACACCCTAAAATCTAATTTGGAAGAACTCATTCATTTATCTTTTATTTGAAAATAACAATAGTTATCTAATTTTACTTATTAATAAGAATAATATATTATTGGAAACACATTTTGTTAATTAAAACATCCATATACATCTATATTCATTGACCCAAAAATTATATATAATACTAAAAATTTATACAATCATAATATATCATTCCATTCCTAAGTTCAAAAAAAATAAATAAAATAAAAAAGAATTAAACAAGAGGAATCCTGAATAGTCTCACACTCTTGAACCTCTTTCCTGACCTGAAATCATTTAAATTACATTTAGTAAGTTAGATAGCCCAACAGGTCCCTACAATTATATTATTGAATTCAAAAAAAGATAAAAAAGAAATATGTATATTGATACTCAATTTATATTAGTAATAATCATGTGATATGAAAATAAATATAAAATTAATAAAGCTCATACTTAGTAGTAATAATGTCTGTAGAGTAATAAAATAGTATGATATAAAGAGGAGTAAAGTAACTACTAATCCTATAAACCTATATAGGCATCAAAACCAATCATGTCATATTAGTGCTATTTAATAAATAAAGAAATCATTTTAATTGGTAGAACAAAAGTCTTGATAAAATTATTGAAATCATATCAAATCATAAGCAAGAGTTGTGATGCCCTAGAATCTAATTTGGAATAATTATCCATTTATTTTAAATAAATAATAACCAGAGCTATCTAATGACATGTATCGATATTAAACAATAAAAATATATTCTATAATTCAAAATATTAATGTACAAATCTCTATTCATTTCCAAAAATTATATACACTACTCAGAATTTATACAATCATATCACAACCATTATGTCCTGAGTTTAAACAAAAAAATAAACAGAAATAAAACCTGAAGAATTTTGACCAATCCCACACTCCTACTCCCCTGTCCTGATCTGAAATTATTTGATCACATATAATGAGCTTAAAAAGCTCAGTAGGTCATCAAAACCTACAACTAAAATCAAAGCCTCTCATAGGAGTAATATGCATATAAATAATTAAATCATAATAATTACATTCATATGATCATTGAATCAGTGCAAAAATAGTAAAATTTATATGCAGTAGTAATAGAATCTATAAATAATAAAACACTATAATATGGAAGCTAGTAAAGAAGTAAACTATTATGAGTGTCAAATCTATAAAATAATCATCATATTCGTAATACCAATAAGTATAAAAATTATATAAATTATCAAATACAAATTTGGTAAAGACTGTCAAAATCTTATCAATGTAGTAAAATTATATAAAAGTGTATTCATACTATTTAGGTATTCTATCTTACATGCTTAGTATCAGTACAGTGAAATAATAGTATCAAATAGTATATAAATCTAATTAAATAAGTAACAATAATAATTTTGTGAGAGAAGTAGTAGAATAATCCAATAACAGTAAATCCATGCAGTAATAATAGATCTGTAGAATAATAAGAATAATGGCTCAAAACATGCATTTTAGTAGTCACACTAAACAAGTATAAGTCATGTTTATCACAGTGTTTTTTAGTGTTAATATCAATATTAATAAATCGTTGGGTCAGTAAATAGAGTCACCATTCTTTTCCCATCGGCACATTAATAATCTCCTTAAAACTCTTAACCATTGTATCATGTGAATTAGTAGAGGAAAACACCAAATCATTTTATTTAAAAGGAAAGACTATCATCCCACCATCCTATACAGATCAATTAGTCTCCAACTAACATGTTAACTAGTCTTTACTTATCTTTTATAAGGCACATGCATTATTATCATAATATTATAATAATATTAGTAACTAGTTATTACTTAAGCACATATCCGTATTCATTTATAATATTATAAAAAATAAATCATAATTAAGAAAATATCAAAATGTACTTATGATAGACAACAAAAATAATATTTAGCAAAAATTCATATTTTTAGAATTTGACTAAATATTATATTAAATAACATTCTAAAGCTTTAGTTGAACTAAATCACTATTTTTAAAAATCAAAATTACTAAAACTTTAAAATCACTTGATGAAAAATTTTAAACAAATACTCAAAATATTCATAATCTTGACCTCTATAACATACAAAAAGTTATAGGGTGAAAGTTTTATCAGTACAAAGTTATTCAAGTTCATTAGTAACAAAAACATAAATTTGATAAGAAAAATGCTAAGAATATAAAATCTTTGAAATTAGAAATAGGGTAAATGTTCCTTATAGTGAGATAAATAAATCTCCCAAATAGGCTGATTGATGAAAATCGCTCTACAACCTCCAAATCTTAGATTTTCTTTTTTGTCTTATATTTTCTCTCTAAAAATCTTAAGCCATCTCTCTATTATGTCGTTTGAGAAAAAAAAAAAGAAAAGGAATTAAATTAAAGTAGTAATACTTTATGATATTTTATAATAAATAATAATATAATATTAAATTTAATTAATTATGTAGTATAATATTCAAAGAAATTATTTTATTTAAAAATTATTGGTAAAATCTGTTTGTAAAATAGATACTTGATGGTCCCAAAATTCGCACTTATACAAACAAGTGCCAATTTTTTAAGGAATTTCACTGGCTCCCAAAAATGAAAATAAAATCATTCAAATAAAATGCTCTATTAACAACACCATGGTGAAGACGATTTGTAATTTGGAGTTATATTGTCTCCAAATAAAGTTTATTTACCTCGATCAAAATATGGATTATTACAATATGCCCAACTTAAGAAAATGTCATCTCTGACATATCCCATCAGGAATTATGCATAAAATTAATATAAAACAAATTCATACTATCAAAACTCAAATCAAATCAAAATCAAATTAAAACTCATCAAAAATCATATAGTTATACAGGTCATTCTATCATATGTTTTTCCAATTATATATAATATGATATGTCATTCAATTATTTATACAAACTAATGCACCGTAATCTACCTAATATACCCAACTCTCAATCAACTCCTATAGCTCTAGTAATAATCAATTCTTCTAATAATTATGCTCTGATACCAATTGTGATGCCTCAAAATCTAATTTAACAGAATTATTCATTTATCTTTGAATAAATAACAACAAAAGTTATCTAATAATATCTATCAATAATAAATAATAAAAATAGATTCTATAATTTAAAATATTAATGTACAGATCTCTATTCATTTCTAAAAAAATTATATACACTACTCATGTTTTATATAATCATATTGCAACTACTTTGTCCTGAGTATAAAATAAAAATAAATAAAAATAGAACCTAAAGAATCCTGATTAGCCACACACTCTTGCTCCCTTATCTTAATCTTAAATCATTTAATTACATATAATGAGCTTAAAAAGCTCACCAGGTCACCAAAACCTATAAGTAAAATTAAAGCATGTCATAGGAGTAATATGCATATAAATAATTAAATCATAACAGTTATATTCATATGATCATTGAATCAATGCTGAAACTGTAAAATTCACATGCAATAGTAGTAGAATATTTTACAACTCAAGCTCATGAGTTTATATTTTTGATAAAAAAAATATTGTGGCTCACATCCTTATGTCTAATTATATTTGCAATGTATATTTATTTGTATGTGTACTAATATTTCAGGAATGTCACGCACCATCTAATAAAATTCAAGGCTCAAGATTGGATATAATAGGTTATACTATAAAGATTTTTATAATATTTATTGATGTATTTTTATTTCTCGAGTCAAGTCCTATAAAGGTGTATACTAGCTTGGTGATCATGCACACACACACTCAAGGGGGAGTGAGATTGAGTCAAAACTATATGTTCAAATTTTGAACTATACTACATAATTTATATCATATTGTATGATCAACTCATTTAATTAATCATAATGCACAATCAATTATGATCATAAAATAGCTGTCAATCATAATTTAAGCAAGATTTTGAATTTTAAATTTTGTTTTAATCATCCATTATGATGTGCATCATAATGGATGATCTATGATAATCATGCCTAAATTAATCTTGTGATTATGAGACTAATTATGGATAAATTATTCAATTTGATCATCTAGGGCAATCAGTGAAGTTTGTATTGGATGACCAAAGAGATATATATGATAATACTTGATTGTCCTAGAAGAAATACCATAATTATTCATCTAATTATCTAGGAAAATCCCTAATATTATAATGGATGATCGTACTGGACAATCTGGTGATTGTACTAGACTATCAGGTTAAATTTGCACATCATACTAGACAATCTTGTGATCGTACTATACGAACTTTGATGGAAGAATTGATTTTTTAGGGTTTTTAAAGCTCTTTATTTAAGCTTTCTCCAACGTCATTATAAGTGTTTTTGGCATGCATTGAATCTTCATTCTTTTGGAAAAAAACATGAAGAAAGATCCTTGAAAGTAGGGGTGTCAATTCGGGTTCACGGGTCGGGTTCGGGTCGAACCCGACTTGACCCGGGATTAAACGGGTCGACTCGAACCCGACCTGTTTAGCTAAACAGGTTCATAATCAGAACCCGAACCCGACCCGGGCTGAACCCGACCCGGGTCGACTCGACTCGCCAGAAAATTTTTCCAAATTTTTTTTTCTTTTTTACTTGAGCAAATTATTGAATATTTGAATATAAGAGAAATAATAAAATTTTAAATGCATTCACAAATCACAATTTATTACAAGTTACAACAATGGAACTTACAAATTTCAAGTTAAAAAATATATGACAAATTTACAAAGAACAATTTATAAGTATACAAGTATTACAACTTAAGTATAAACATTTAAACAACTAAAAAGTTTAAAATAAGTATAAACTATAAAGATTAATTGTTCCCTATATCTCTTGCACTCTCAGTTTCTATCTTTTAGTCCCATACTCCCATGATTGTCTCCTGACGCCTGTGGGCTGATAATACCTGCAAGGCTGCAATGTTGCAAATGAAAGTAAAAACAAATAAAAGCAATAATTCATTGATAATTGATTGCTATTTGCTAGTTGCTACTTGCTAGCAACCAAACTACCAAAACCAAAGGCCAAAGCCTTAGGCTCACTGGCTCAGGGTGAACCTAGTAAAGAAATATCATTTGCAACACAAAAATAGTGCCCTCCAAATTTACAACTGGTAATATGAATTTAAGGCTTTTATCAATTTAAGTTAATAGTATCTGCTCAACTGCTCAAGCCATTAAAATCATTTATACCAATTTATAAATTGGTTGCATCTAAATGTGTGTTGCATCTAAATCAGTTTACCAAGTTCTTCATCACAGCCATTAAATATTTAAAACCAACCAAACCAACAATAGCAAACTAGCATTTAGCATTGCAGAACTACAAGTCTACAACAAAAAAATCCAAAAGAAGCTGCAGTTTTACAAGCTTACAACACTTGCTCATTAGCAGAATGAGCACAATCTGATTTGCCCAACTGTCCTAGAACTCTCAGTTTTCAACTTTTCCTAGTTAGTAGCAGAATTATAATACTTCAGTAGAAATGTAGAATGGCACATAAGCACTTCAATGATTCAATCTAAACTCAAAGTCTCAACTCTCAAAGGCTAAATAGCATAATGACAACAATCCGACAATAGCAGAATTGTAGCATGCAACAAGCCATCTGTCCAACAGTCCATGAGTCCACCAACACCAACGGTCCAACACCAACACCAAAACACCCAGTCCCACACTCCCACACGGCCAATGGCCCAATGCCATCAGCAATAATGCAATATAACCAAGATACCAGCTAAAGCCTAAATATGAGATAACAAAATGAAATTATTAGAGTATAACTGCACATCCAGAACAACCCATAAGTCCAGCAACCCAGCAATAACTATTAGAGTATATACAAGTCCCAAGAGATATAAAAATAAATAGATAAATAACAAATAAAAATGAAGTAATGATCTAAGACCAGCCCATTCTATACATTGGAATGGAAAATCATGCATAATTATACATGCAGTAAATAAGCTGCGAAATTCTTGATTATCAAACTTATTTTCAACAACAGATACAGATGCACTTGAGTTACTTTGAAGAATAAGTTGACCTATATCTTGAGAGCTCCTTTTCTTACAATTTTGCAAGTGACGTCTCAGATTTCCTGTACCATTTTTACTGTCACTTAAATATGTAGCCCCACATTTCTTACATTTGCAACGTTGTTTTCTATCCTTTGAAAGGGGCAACATTTCAAAATGTCCCCACACATTAGAAGTCAATCTCCTTTTCTTTTTTTGAGCTATTCCGCTTCCACTAGCATTATTAAGTTCATAACTATCATATTCTTGTTCATTATCAGTAGGAACGTGCTCATTATGATCAGAAGGGTTACTTGCAACAACTGTATTTGAATCTTCCATCTAAAAAAAATTATATAACTCCACATCACAACTCCATATTATAGGATTGTATAAGCATAGGAAAAATAGCAATTAATTGATTAAAACCATAAATCATCACAGCAATTTAAATGTAAGTTTTATGAACTAAATAATTAATATTTATTAATCATAAAGCTCAAGTGAAGCTGTGGACATTTAATAGAAAATCAACAACATACAAGTAGCCATTACTCCATTAGGCATTAGCCAACACTCAACATGAAACAACCAAGTAGCCAAAGGCCCAAATCCAAGTATCCAACAGCAAGACAACAGCAAGTGTCAACAACACCTAGTGAAATACTAAAATAAGTCAAATAACATGTCAACAACTCAGTTACTACTTACTAAGCAGTCAGCAGGCCGACAACACAATGAAATGAACCGTCCCGGCTACTTCCAGCCTTGCATAGTTGATAGTTCCATACTCAATAACTCAAAATAAAAAACATAAAAGATAGCAACAAGCACATAAAAGATTTCATGTTCCTGATTTGAAGACTTAAGTTCATAAACAAACCGGAAACCCTAATCAACATTTCAGCACAACTAAAGGCTAAAGCTCTCAGTCTCAAATCAACTAATCATCTACCTTCATCTATAGATTTCACGCATTTCAGAAATCAAGATTCACGGCTCACCAAATCTGCAAATCGATAACACTCAAATGCTTAATACCTCAAACAAACAAACACCACGATAGTGAAAACTACAAAACTCGAAATTTGCTATAAAAACAAATAACAAATCTTCGATCCAAAAACTAAATAAAAAAAAAACATCACATCCGCATGAGGCCTTGAACGTCCCACCAACAGTCCAAAATAATAAAAGTTCATGAGTTATTGAAGATATTACTGACCGTCACAAACGAGAAAGCCAGAAATGAGGAGGATTCGAGATTTCGAGAGCTCGAACTGCTCAATACTTCGATTTCGATAGCGGAAGAGGAGACGAGCCGACGAGAGAATGAAAACCCTAAAACAGACGAATCCACTTATCCACGAATGCGACAATGCATCTCGGCTGACGGCTCTCGCTCGAAATAAGTATATAAATATAACCCTAAAAATCTAATTACTCGCGGGTTAGTCGGGTCAAAATCGGGTTGGCGGGTTGACCCGAACCCGACCTGAAATTTAAACAGGTCACAAAATTAAACCCGAACCCGACCCGTTTACTTCACGGGTTGACCCGAACCCAGATTTTTTGGGTCGGGTTCGGGTCGGGTTTTTAGGTCGTGTCAGAAATTGACAGACCTACTTGAAAGGGAGAGAGGAAAGGGTGGAGTTTGAAAGGGAGAATATCCTTATGGGTTTTAAGGAAGTGTGAAGGGGGGTTTATATGGTTGCTTTAGTAAACTTGCATCTTAGTACCATCTGATTTAAGATTTATCTTGAGGAAAGTTTTGGGAAGAAAAGATCTACTTTGTGTCAAAGGACCTAGCTACTTCGCCGCTCTAGGGAAGGTGAAATTGATTCTAGGTTCTCTGCCTCACTAAAAGGGTGTAAAGGAGTTAGAGTTCTCTGCCTTACCAGAACGATGAAAAGGAGTCAATGTTCTCTGCCTATGAAAGGAGTATGATCCTCTGCACACCAGGTTGGTGAAAGAGACTTTGTAAGGGCTTCTCCGCCTAGCTATGGGGGCTAAAGGAGGGTCATTAAAGAGTTTAGTGCAATGCCATGATAGGGAGTCTCCAGGGAGTTGATGTAGAGCAGGTTGATTGAACCATTATAAATCTCTGGTGTGTTTGTTCTTGGTTTTATTTATTTATACTTTATTTTATATATTTATTTATGTGTTAATAGTGTGGTTAAAAATCCTTATTTTTCTATTATTATGAAATTACTTTCCTTCTACATCAAGAATAAAACTATCATATGTTAAAAAAACTTTAAAAAGTGAGATTTTTTTGTGTTTAAAAAAGTTTATTAAATCACTAATTCACCCCCCTCTTGGTTAGCCTCGGGACTAATTCTATAAGATTTCACAACACTCATAAACTTTCAAGTGGTATCATAGCGGGATTCATAAACTAAGTTTTAGAAAACTTTTAAATAAAGACTAATGGCTAACTTTCAAAATCATTATATTGCGGAAGGACATTCAATCACACTATCACCTTTATTTGAAAATATTTCTTTTGATTAATAAAAAATTTGCTTGTCTACTTTCTTAAAATCATTTGATTATCGAATATTGCATATAATTCAAACTACTTATTTTGTATCGTCGCGTATTATAAATGGAGTAAAAATTAATATTGGTTTTACTAAATGGAGTAGAATAGAATAATTCAATGCTCAAATGAATCCTAAATTTCTTGAATTATTTTTTCTATAATTTGAATTCTGAAGATTGCATGATAATCTCTTCTTATATTACTGGCAAAGAAATTTGTGATAGATTATGCACTACATGCAAAGGGACTAATGAAGTCAAAAAATCAAAGTTGAATATTTTAATGTATGATTATGAACTTTTTAGCATGAAACCTTATGAGATGATCTTAGATATATATACTATGTTTACTCAAATTATGATATCATTACATGTTTTAGGTAAAGAATTTTTAAACATTAAAAAGGATAATAAAATTCAATATTGCCTACCTATTAAAGTTACTATTATATATGAAATTAAAGACTTGAATGATTATTCTATTAATAATCTAATTGGCTCACTCATTACCCATGAGCAAAGTGTGAGTCAAAAACTTTTGGACACTGGTGAAACTATAGTGCTAAAAGTTGAACACATGGATGGAAGTGTCTTAGTAGATGATGAGAGTGAGGAGTTAGCATCAATAACAAACAATTTAGAAAGTCTACTAAAAAATAAGCATAAGCATCAGCAAAAGTAGAACAAATGTAAAGATGATAAGAATTATAAGATTTCCTTTGATGTTATTTATTTTAGATGTAAGAATTCCGGACATATGAAAAATTAGTGCCCTAATATAAAAACTCTTTTTGTAAGAAAAAAGGGTAAAAATAAGCTAATTATAATAAGGGCAAACGATAAAAAGTAAAAGGTTTTCTAGGTAGACCTAGCTTTTGAATCATCAGACTAGGAGCATGATGAAAAGGTATAAAGTTTTGATTGTGCGTTTATTTATGTTATAGTTAATGTATGCATATATATTCTTTGTTTTGTTTTGTTTTTTTTTCACCATAAATATTTTTATTTTCTTTATTATTTTAAAGTTTTATTATTTTTATTTGTAATTTATTTTATTTTATTTTATTTTCAAGAATGTTTTTTAGAACACTCTCTAATCATCACCCACAAATCACATCTCATATCGTATTTGCATAAGAGAATGAATCACTTCTCATTTTTATTTTAATTGAAAATTTTTCATTCTTTTTATTTAAAATTTTTTATAAGTGATTATTGACTTCTCTAAATAGATAAAGGAAGAAAAATTTATGATTATCCATCTTCCTCTACTCCTTTGGTGGTGTAATTTTTTTTTAATCAAAAACTATTTTATATTAAAAATTAGACCAAAAAATAAAAATTTATTTGATCTTACTATAGTTCTCTATCTCATTTAAATATTTTAGTAAATAAATAAAAATATTTCAAATTTTCTTACTCTAGCTGTTTGTCTATATCAGATGGATCAAGTTTTGATTTATGATTTAGTCTTCTCTATTAAAGAGATTTAGTTCATCTTCTATTATATTTGAAAGATAATATTACAACTAAAAATTTTTTAAAGAATTAAAAAGGAAGCTTGCAAAAAATAAAAAGAGATAAAAAAGAAAAGATGCGCAATGTCTGCCAAATAATTGCAAGATGCATAAAGTGTATCAAAAAAATCAAAAGATATGCAAAGTATGCCAAAATTGATAAAGTGGCACAAAATGATTCCACAATAAGTTAGCCTCCCTTCTTGTCAATTCTTTAAATCTTAGACAATTTTATGTGTCAATTGATATCATCCTCACTTGAATTTAAAAATCATCATTTTTGGTTCATCACTTTGTAATTCTATTCTCTTAAGATATATTTCTGAAAAGAAGCTTGGAAAATTACATTTCCTTTCTTATTTATTTTTTGAATTAGATTTTTATTTTTTAAAGGACTTTAACCTATAAGGATCCTGAGCTAGGGTTGATAAATTTCAAAATTTTAACTTTTCTAGATCTTTGTGCAATCAATTCATTTCTTATTAAGCTTTTGAATAAAATCAAGATTTAACTTTCTCCTTTCAAAAAAATTTGCTAAAATTAATTGATTTTTCTTAAACATCACCACCACCTTCACCTGATCATGGTCGATTTGATCTTTTATGTTTGTTACATTTTGTTATTGTTTATTTCCTTTCTATGCTTCTCTTATTTTTGATAATGTCAAAGGTGCAGAACATATTTATTTGGTTGTATTTGTATATCTTGTATTTGCATTTATTTATCTACTATTTTAGTTTACATTTCTATTATTTAGTTTCTTAATTTCATTTATATTAAATTAATATATATATATATATTTGGTATCTCTTATTTTTTTAAATTATCTTAGTGAGGGGAAGATTAGGAAAAAAATATTTTCAAATTTATAAATTCAACCAAAAATATTTTTTATCATAAAAAAGTTGAAGATTATTTCAATTCGATCTCACGAGTTTAAATTTTTAATGATAACAAATATTATGGCTCACATCCTTTTGTCTAATTGTATTTGTAATGTATATTTATTTATGTGTGTACTAACATTTTAGGAATGTCATGCACCATCCAACGAAGATTCAAGGCCCAAAATTAGGTAGAATAGGTTATGTTGTAAAGATTTATATTGTACTATATGATCCACTCATCTAACTATCGTCTAGGACGATCAGTTATGATCATAAAAAATAGCCGCCAATCATAATTTTGGTAAGATTTTAAATTCCATATTTTATTCTAATAGTCCAGGATAATTTACATCATACTAGATGTTTTATGAAAATCATGCCTAAATTGTCCTGTGATTAGGGGACCAATTATGATTATTTTATTTAATCCAATCATTTAAGAAGATTAGTGAAGATCGTACTAGATGACCTGAGAGATAGATGAGATGATACTTGATTGTACCATACAAAATACCATAATAATTCATCTAATTATATAGGACAATCCCCAATATCATACTAGACGATCAGTACAAATTTATAATGATCATACTGGACTGTATGGTGACCATACAAGACTATTAGGTCAAATTTTTCACATCATTTTGGATGATCCTATTATCGTACTGTATGATCTTTGACAGCATAATTGATTTTTTACAATTTTTTAAGCTCTCTATTTAAGCTTTTTCCAATGATATTGTAAGTATCTTTGGCATGCATTTAGTCTTCATTCTTTTGGATAAAACTTGAAGAGAGAGCCTTAAAAGGGATAAAATAAAATATAGAGTTTGAGAGGGGGAATATCCTTAGGAGTTTTAGGGAGTGTGAAGGGGGTTTCATATGGTTGATCCAGCAAGCTTGCATCTTAGTGTCATCATATTCAAGGTTTATCTTGAGGGAAGTTTTGGAAAGAAGAACTCTTTGGTGTCAAAGGACTCGGCTACTCTGCCATACCGGGAAAGGTGAAAGTGATTCTAGGTTCTCTACCTCACCTGGATGCTGTAAAGGAGTAAAAGTTCTTTGTGTCACTAAGAGGGTGAAAGGAGTCAAGGTTCTCTTCCTGTGAAAGGAGTATAGTCCTCTGCCACACCGGGTTGGTGGAAAAGAGTTTGTAAGGGCTTCTTTGCCTAGTTGTGGGGGCTAAAGAAGAGTCACAAAAGAGTTTAGTGCAATACCTAGAGAGAGAGTCTCCGGGGACACATGTAAGGATGATCAAACCATTATAAATCTATGGTGTGTTTGTTCTTAGTTTTATTTTTTTGTACTTTACTTTTCACATTTATTTCTATGTTAATTGCGTGGTTAAAAAAATATAATTTTTTATTATTATGAAATTACTTTGTTTTTGCATCAAGAGATAAAACTATCAATTTTCAAATATTGAAAAAGCTTTAAAAGGGGCGATTTTTCTATGTTTAAAGAAGTTTTTTAAATCACCAAATGCCCCCCTCTTGGTTAGCCTCAGGACTAGTTCTATAAAGTTTCACACCTTCACAAGCTTTTAAGTGGTATCGGAGCAGAATTCATAAATTAAATTTTTAAAAACTTTTGAAAAACGATCAATGGCTAACTTTGGAAATTATAATATTGTGAAATGATATTCAATCACGTGATCACTTTTATTTAAAAATATTTCTTTTAATTTATGAAAAATTTGCATGCTTACTTTCTTGTAATCAATTGATTATCAAATGTGGTATATGATTAAAATTAGTTATCATATATCATCATGTATTATAGGTGGAGTTAAAATTGATATTCCTTTTACTAAATGGAGTAAAATAAAATAAATCAATGTTCAATTGAATGTTAAATGCTTGAATTATTTTTTATATGCTTCAAATTATGAAGATTGCATGAGAATCTCTATTTGTACTACTGGTACAGAAATTTGAGAAAGAATATGCACTACATATAAAGGTACTAATAAAGTCAAGCAATCTAAGTTAAATATTCTAATGCATGATTATGATTTTCTTTGTATGAAACCTTATGAGATGATATTAGATATGTATACTAGGTTTACTCAAATTATAAAATTATTACATACTTTAGGTAAAGAACTTTCAAACTTTAAAAAGGTCAATAAAATTTTATATTGTCTACCTGATAAATTTCATGCTAAAGTTACTGCTATATGTAAATCAAAATATTTGAATGATTATTCTATTGATAATCTTATTGGCTCACTCATTGCCCACAATCAAAGTGTGAGTCAAAAGTTTTTGGATGCAGGTGAAACAATAGTGCTAAAAGATGAAGATATGGATGGAAGTGGCTTAGTAAATGATGAGAGTGAGCAGTGAGCATCAATAACAAGCAATTTGGAAAGTCTACTGTAGTATAAGCATAAACATCAGCAAATGTGGAACAAATGTAAAAATTGTAAGAATGGTAAGATTTCCTCAATTGTTATTTTTTTTAGGTGTAAGAAGGCCGGACATATGAAAAATCAGTGTCCTAATATAAATACTCTTCTTGTAAAAGAAAAGAGTAAAAATAAGCTAATTATAATAATGACAAATGATAAAAAACAAAAGATCTCCTAGGCAGATCTAGCTTCTGAATTATCAAACCAGGAGCACGATGATGAGGTATAAGTTTTGTTCGTGTGTTTATCTATGTTATAGTTAATGTATGTATACATATTCTTTATTTTATTTTTATTCAATGTAAATATTTTTATTTTCTTTATTGTTTTATAGTTTTGTTATTTATATTTGTAATTTATTTTATTTTATTTTATTTTCATGAATGTTTTTTAGAACACCCTCTGATCATCACCCACAAAACACATCTCATATCGTATTGCATAAGAGAATCAATCACTTCTCATATTTTTTTAAAAATGAAAAATTTACCTTCTTTTTACTTAAATTTTTTTTAAGTGATTATTGACTTCACTAAATAGTTAAAAGAAGAAAAATTGATGATCATACATCTTCTTTTACTCCTTTAGTGGTGTAATTTCTTTTTGAATAAAAAACTATTTCAAATTAAAATTAAACCAAGAAATAGAAATTTGTTTCATCTTCCAATAGTTCTTTATCTCAATTGAATATTTTTGTAAATCAATGAATCTAATTCAAATTTTCTTATTCAAGCTATATGTTTATATCAGATGGATCAAATTTTGATTTATGGTTTAATCTTCTCAATAAAAGAGAGTGAGTTCTCTTCTCTTATATTTGGAAGATAATCTTACAATTGAGAATTTTTTAAAAACTTAAAAAGGAAGCAAGCTGGCAAAAACTAAAAAGAGGCACAAAATGAAAAGATGCACAATATCCGCCAAATAATTACATGATGCACAAAGTGTATCAAAAAATTAAAATATGTGCAAAGTGCGCTAAAATTAATAAAGAGGCACAAAATGAGCCCATAATAAGTTAGCTTCCCTTCTTGTCAAGTCTTTAAATCTTAAATAAATCCATGTGCCCATTGATATCGTCCAGACTTGAAATTGAAAATTATGATTTTTGGTTCATCACTTTGCAATGCTATTCTCCTGAGATATATTTCTAAAAAGAAGTTTGAAAAGATTATATTTCCTTTTTAATTTCTTTTTTGAGATAGATTATTGTTATTATTATTTAAAAAAGAACTTTAACCTATAAGGAGCTTGAGCTGGAGTTGATAAACTTTAAAATTTCAATATTTTGGAATCTTAGTACGGTCAATTCATTTCTTATTAATCTTTTGAATAAAATTAAGATGTAACTTTCTAATTTAAAAAAAAATTGCTAAAATTAATTGATTTTTCTCAAACATCACCATCACCTCCATCTGATCAAAGTCGGTTTTATCTTTTGTATTTGTTTCATCTTTTTGTTATTTGTTTCTTTTTTGTTCTTCTCTTATTTTTTATAATGTTAAAGGGGAGAACGTATTTATCTGGTTGCATTTGTTCATCTTGTATTTACAGTTGTTTATATGTTATTTCAGTTTACTTTTTTATTGCTTAGTTTCTTAATTTAATTTGTCTTAAATTAAAAATATATATATTTTTGGTAATGTGGGGGAGATTAGAAAAAAAAAATATTTTTAAATTTATAAATTCAATCAATAATATTTTCCATCATGAAAAAGAGGAGATTATTGCAACTCGAGCTCACGAGTTTATATTTTTTATAATAGCAAATATTGTGGCTCACATGCTTATTTCTAATTGTATTTGCAATGTATATTTGCTTGTGTGTATACTAACATTCATGAATGTCATGCACCACCCAACGAAGATTTAAGGCTCAAGCTTGGGTAGAATAGGTCATGTTGTAAAGATTTTTGTAATATTCATTGATGTATTTTTTATTTTTTAGGTCAAGTCCTATAAGGGTGTATGCTTGTTTGATGACCATGCACACACACATTTAAAAATACTCAAAATGTTTATAATTTTGACCTCTATAATATACAAAAAATTACGTGATGAAATTTTTGCCAATACAAATTTATTCATGTTCTTTGGTAACGAAAACACAAATTTGATCAAAAAAATACCAAAAACATAAAATCTTTAAAAATAGAAATAGTGTTAAGGTTATTTACAGCGATATGAGTAAATACTCAACTGGGCTAATTGAAATAGAGTCATCATTCTTTCTTTGCCCGTTGGCACATTAATAAACTCCTTATAACTCTCATCCAGTGTATCACATGAATTATTAGAGGACGGCACCAAATCAGTTTATTTAAAGGAGAGCTTGTCGGCTCGCCATCTTGTATAGGTCAATAAGTTTCCAATCAACAGGTCAACTAATATTTGCTTGTCTTTTACACGACACAAGCATTATTATCATAATATTATAACAATAATAGCGACTAGCTATTACTTAAGCACATATCCATATTTATTTATAATATAATGCAGCAAATAAAATATAATCGAACATAATTTAGAAAATGTCAAAATGTACTAACTGTAGATAACAAAAATCATACTGAACAAAAATTCAAATTTTTAGAATTTGACTAAATTATCAAATATTGTATAAAATAACAATATGAGTCTTTAGTTGAACTAAATCACTATTTTTAGACATCAAAATAAATTTCTGAGTTGACAAAAATTATTGTATTTTTAAAATCACGTGGTGAAAAACCTCAAATAAATACGCAAAACGATAATAATCTCGATCTTTATAGCATACAAAAAGTTGCACAGAATATTTAGTTCACACTCTCAATATTAAAAAAAAAAAATTGCATTTGTGAAATCATTGTTGTCATGAATGTTAGAGGGATTAAGACATTGTGATTTTTTTTTTTTTTCTCAATCTTGTTATTTGTAAGCAATACAAAAGTTGAACAATGTGAAAACATAAAATGTCTATTTCGAGAAGATTACCGATTATCGCTCATACTGGGTGTTAGAATATTGATAGTGATATAAGAAAATTAATATTTTAATTTTATATGAAGATCTAACATGCTTACAGATAATTTAAAAAAAAAAAAGAATTTCATAAAAGATATAAATTTTTATCCAAAAAAGAGAAATCACAAAACCTATCCCTATTATATAATACATTATGCATGTAAGATTACATAACTCCTCTACATATTAGAAGCACTAATTTGATCTCTTATGACTGCAATAGAGATTATGAAAGAAATAATAGAGGATGATGTGTAGTTGGAGGTGCAGAATCATTTTCAAGCGGAAGGTTGAGATAATTCAATTTTGGCTATGTGATGTTGATGAGTGCAAACAGTAAATTTGACAGCTCTCTCAAGGTGAAATTATTCTATGTGGACGTCAAAAACGTCATCTGGAGACCAATCAGAATGCATCACGTCGTCCCCTGCTCAATACTTGGCTCGATACCAAGCTCGGCACCGTTGACGTAACGCACTGTGATTGGTCTCCAAACAATGAACTGCATTCGACGTCCGCACAGAATAATCAATCTCTCCCTCCTATGAGAGTGGCATTGCACAGTTTTTAGCAAATAGGACTTATAAATGAGCTTGTGATTAAGCAAGCTTGGCCACCAAGTTGACTCAATTTTTGCTCTACCGAGTTCGATTCATATTCAATTACAAATCTAAAAAGTATTTGTGCAAATTCAATTTGCTTTAGAATCATATGCAGATCAAATTATATTAAAATTGAACAATTAATGGAGCTCAATTCCGAAGAGAAGTTGACCAAGAACCTTTTTAATACCATAAAAGCAAAGCTTTGTCGCTATTCAGTCATAATATTAATATATTAGGCTGAAAACAACATAGATTTAATGATAACAAATAGAGAAAAATAACAATGCTGCATTCAAAATCAATACAACTTTAATAAAACCCAAAATCAAAGCAAACTATAGCACTTAAAAAACAAGCTACTTATTTCATCTTTTAATCAACCAGCATTCTACAAAAAAACGGGACAGCAAGAATTATTGAGGCTGCCCATTCCCCTTCCTCCCCCAGCAGTAAATGCACAAGAGATAAAGAAAAGAAAATCAAACAAAAAATAACTTGAAAACAAGGCTTCCTCTACTGAAACAGAAAAAAAAAAAAAATACAAAGTTCTATAATACAAGTGCCACCCAAAACGTGGGTTGGGTAGCAATGCAATGCATGATAAATCAAAGAATTGGCATCATATCGCAATGGTTCGAACCATTGAATCCTAACCATCTTCTTCCAAAGGGAAGATCTGGAGCTTGGTTACCGGATCTCGAGCTGAGTTTAATGGTCTAAGAGATTTTGTTTCCTTCAGATCATTTTGCGTGGCAAAGGTTGGCAGTAAATGGTTGGATCAACAAAAATTACCTCAAGTGAAGTTGCTGCCTTCCTCTGCAACCACCAGAAACTGGTATAGAAGCAAGCTTTTTGATGAGAAAACAGCCCAGCCATTACTCCAGCTCATACAACAGAGTTTACAGCAGACCCTCGTGTGTATTCTTATACTACAATTAGTTGTCTGCTCCTTGTAGCTCTGCAGCTCTCTGTCTCATCATCTCCATCACAGCAGCTCTGCGTCTGGATTCAGACTGCTGCTGCAATCTTTTAAGATGTTCCTTCAAATCCCTGAATTTGCAGCAGAAGCATCAAGAAAAAATTCATTAAGCATATATAGTTCAAATTAGAAGATAGTTGAAAGTAAATTTGAGATCCAACAGCTCACTTGCAACGCGGCACATTGCATTCCGATTCCTTGCAGGCTCGAGCATGGAGTTGCAACAAATACCACATCCTTTTGCAGAGAAGGCAACCTCCAGAAGCTCGAGTTTTGCATTGAATGCCGTGACGAAAAAGCCCTTTAACTCTACGACAGTTGGGGTACTGGCAATGCGGAAAACGACACTGAGAAGCATGAACCAGAAGATCAAGCATTTTCCGGAGCTGCAGCATACAAAAATTGTATGAGAATAATGTTCGCATGCTATAGCTGAAATCATGAAACAACAGTCGTGGGGGTGGGGGGGGGGGGCAAGAAATATGATGAAATCTGACCGCTTATACTGTGTTATTACGCACCAAACATGTCTTTGCTGCTACTAATCCCAACAGGATAGTAAACCTAGCCTACTTGTTGTATATACAAATAAACCTATGACCGGTACGGGAAAATGGGGTCCCAGATACCATACAAAAAAATGGTACCAGCCCACCTCACTTCCTTTTTCACTTCAAAAGTGGAGAACAAACTTGAACTAGCAACAAAACTTGAATGAAAAGCAGAGTAAATTATGATTGTTATGGATTGGGCTAGCCACTTCTTATGCACATCATAGATATACAAATAAACCGTTGAGCATTAGCTTATTAGGTTATGAATAGTTATGAAAGAACCAGCATTGTCGTGCCTTCATTGTCGGTCTTCCCTTATTGTTATCATATCTATAACCAACACAGCTTTCATTTATTGTCCTACTTGATACAACCTTCATCGCTACCATTTGCCACTGCAATATCTAAAGAGATTTCCTCCCAAAGCTTTGACCAAATCGAGGACTCTATGATGCACCAAAGAAGAGGAGATCTCTAAATATGCAACTTTCCTATCGCTTAAATGGGAAAAATTATTTGAAATGGTCTCAATTTGTGAAAACTTAACTTGAAAGGGAAAGGAAAGTAAAATCACCTTGGGGTAGGACCAAAAGAAGGGATGAACCGGACTTCATGATTATGTTATGGTTGTGGAATTCCATGGCTCCAGAAATTAATGATCTTTTATGTTCCTATATACTGCAAAGGATATATGGGATGTAGCCAGACAAATCTTCTCAAAAGCTCGGGATGCTGCCCAGATCTTTGAAATTAAGGTTAAGGTGGGAGGCACAAAACAAGGACGCAAAACTGCAACGGAATATGTCACTCTCCTTCAAAACTACTGGCAAGAACTTGATCATTACATGCGCGTAAAGACCAAGTGTCCAGAAAATGCTATTATCTTGAAAACTTTATTGAGAAAAATAAAGTGTATGACTTTCACTCAAGATTAAAAGCGGAGTTTGATCAAGTTAGAGTTCAGATCCTTAAAAAAGTGGAGACACCTTCATTAAACAAGACTATTTCTCTCATTCATGCTGAGGAAAGCCGACGAGAGATAATGCTAGAGCCAAAGATAGTTGAAGGTTCAGCAATTGTGTCAACCAAAGTGGCGCCAAGGAAGAAAAAAGGTAAGGATTCCTCAAAACCTAATGACAAAGACACCCATTGGTGCAATTATTGCAAGAAATCAAGACACACAAAGGAGAGATGCTAGAAGATATATGAAATGCCCCCAAGTAAGGAGTAGAATCAAAGAAGTGGACAAAAGGACAAATCTAAAGCCAACACTACAACAAATCAACCTAACCCAGAAACACGGTCTAGCTTCAGTGATCTCAATAAAAAAGATATTGATAAACTAAAAATAACTTATGGCATCCCTTGAAAAATCACATGCATCTTCTTCTCTTGCACTTTCAGTTAAGTTTTCTATATCCATTGGATTAAGTGCCTCTAGAAATCATTTGAAAAGATTATGGATTATTGACTCAAGAGCCACAGATCACATGAAACACTCCACTACCCATTTCATCAACCATACTTCTTAACCAAGTGACAAGAAAATCATCATTGCTGATGATTTTCTTACAATAGTAGCAGGCCAAGGATACATACACTTATATCCCTCCCTCACTCTAAAAAATGTGCTCCATATACCTCAATTATTCACAAACCTAATCTTCATACAAAAACTTACTAGTGACTATAATTGTCAAGACTTACTAACCCTACTTGTTGCTTATTTTAGGATTGAAGATCGGAGAAGAAGATTGGACTTGCAAAAGAAAGAGATGGATTATACTACTTAGAAGAGCTGAACAAATCTAATATTATCAATAATGATCATTCTATGTTATTATTATTTGATAAAAAATCTACAATTTGGCTTCACCATTTTAGATTAAGGCATCAATCTTTTGATGTCTTAAGAAATATTTACGCATAACTTTTTATATGTTAGAAAATGAATCTTTTCATTATGAAACCTGTGAGTTAGTCAAGCATAAATGAGTTTCTTTTTCAAACAAACATGGGAGATGTAATTCTCCCTTTTACAATATTCATAGTAATATTTGGGGACCCCAAAAACATCCCTAACATCTCAGGAGCATGATGGTTTGTATCCTTCATTGATGACTACGCTCGAGTCTCTTGGATCATTCTCCTTAAAAATAAATCTGATATTATCACTATCCCCCTCTTTTTTTTTACCATGATCCGGAACCAATTCGAGGTAAAAACAAAAGAATTTTGTTCAAACAATACCAAAGATTACTTTAACCAAACCCTATCCCCGTACTTACAAAAAGAATGTATCATTCCTAAGTCTTCCTGCATTCACACCCCACAACAAAATGGGATTGCATAAAGGAAAAATGATTAACTTCAAGCCTCTACTCGTGCACTTTTATTCCACCATAATGTACCCAAATCCTTTTAGAGGGAAGCCCTTCCGACTGTCACATATCTCATAAATTGACTACCTTCCAAAACCTTGGGACTAAAACACTAATGCATATTACATCCTCTTTTTACCCTGAATTTTGAACTCATAATAACCTTACACCCATAATATTTGGGTGCACTATCAATGTTCACATTCATAGCAAAATAAAGGAAAATTAGATCCAATAGCACTCAAATACATCTTTGTTGTATATTCATCCACCCAAAAAGGTTATATGTATTATCATCCCTCCACTAAGAAAACTCTTGTACCCATTGGCGTTATCTTTGATAAACAAAAATCCTATTTCATCAAACCTCATCTTCAGGGGAGATTGAAACTGAGGAAGATGAGGAAAGTGAGCTTGCCCCTCTTGACCTTCTAGCTCCACCTCAAATCAATCGCAAAAACCTAAAATTAAAGTCAGGGAAATTGAGGACAAAGCTATTATAGATAACAGGAGATTTGGTCAAGTGTATTATGGGCGTACAAATCTAAATTATGCTCCAGAGAAGATTCAAGAATTTGAATCATCTCCTGAAATTGAGGTAAACACAATTTCACCAAAAACATCCCTTGTATCCTATAACACACTTTGTATTCTTCCATAACTTTTCACCTTCACATAATGTTTTTTACACTAAATAATATGCATATTCCTATTGATATTTCTGAGGCCTTATCTAATGAAAATTAAAAAAGTTCCACGAAAGATGAAATGCATGCCCTGGAGAAGAACAATACATGAGAGATCACTAAACCTACCAATAGGAAAAAAACAAGTTGGTTGCAAATGGGCGTTCTCTGTGAAATACAAAGTTGATGGTAAATTGGAAAGGTATAAAGCAAGACTGCGAAAGGGTACATTCAAACATACAACATTGACTACTAGGAAACTTTTGCACCGGTGACCAAGATGAATACAATGAGGATCTTGCTCTGACTAGCAGCTAATTACAACTGGTATCTAGAACAGCTAGATGTAAAAAATGCATTCCTACACGAGAACTTGGAAGAATAAATATTTATGAATATCCCACAAGGATTCAAAGAAAAATCTGGAAGTAACAAGATGTGCAAGTTAAAAAAAGGCTCTATATGGACTAAAGTAGTCATCTAAAGCTTGATTTGAAGATTCTCAAAAGTTATGCTACTTAATAGTTATCAGCAGAGCCAATGGGACCATACATTATTATTCAAGCACTCAAACTCAGGTGAAGTCACAATTCTATTAGTTTATGAGGATGATACCATCTTGGCTATGAATGTTGAATATGAGAAAGTGATTTTAAAGAAATGTCTTATCAAAGAATTTGAGATCAAAGATCTTGGTAGATTAAATTTTTTTTTGGAATTGAAATAACCCACTCTAGCAAAGAAATCTTCATTTCATAACAAAATTACATTAATAATCTTCTTAAAGAATCATGTAACTAGCTTATATACTGGCACCAACACCAATAGAACTAAATCTCAAATTGGGGGAAGCCAAAGAAGATCAAAATGTAGATAAATTATGTTACGAGAGATTGGTGGGGAAATTAATCTACATTTCCCACACCATACCAAATATAGCATTTGTAGTAAGCATGGTCAGCCAGTTCATGCAAAATTCAAAGCATACTCACATGCAAGCTGTAGACAGAATACTACACTTCCTTAAGGGGAATCTAGGTAAAGAGATTCTCTTTAGAAGAGACTGTGGAATAATTCCAAAAGCATATACTGATGCAGATTATGCAGGATCACCAGTAGATAAACGATCAACCTCAGGATACTACACATTCCTGAGAGGAAAGCTTGTTACATGAAGGAGCAAGAAACAAAATGTGGTGGCAAAGTCTAGTGCAAAAGCAAAATAAAGAGTTCTGGTCTTGGGAATATGTGAAATTCTATGGATCAAGATGTTTCTAGAATACCTAAGGATTAAGTGGAAATGACCCATGAAGCTGCACATTGACAACAAATCAATATTGAGCATAGCTCATAATCCGATTCAACATGATAAAACCAAGCACATAGAAGTGGACAGATATTTGATAAAGGAGAAATTAGATAGTGGTCTTATATGTATCGATCATGTCCATCAAAAGATTAGCTTGCAGATATTCTTACGAAGGGACTCGATAACTCTCTTTCTAGGACTGATTACTAAGCTAGGGATGACAGATATATATTTTTCAGCTTGAGGGGGAATGTTAAATCCTAGCCATCCCTTAGCATTTTGATCCCATAGCCAGGATGGAAATCCATGGGAGGGTCACCTTTTAAATCCCATCCATCCCTTGGCATTTTAATATCACGGCTTGGATGGGAATCCGTGGGAGACTCATCTATTAAATCACAACCATCCCTTAGCATTTTGATCTCACGGCTAGGATGGGAATCCATGGAAGGCTCACCTGGATAGCGCCGATCTCCTTCCATATTTAGTTGGCTGATGTAGGAAGGATTATATTAGAGCAATTACGCATGATTTTGTAATTATTTGTTTATTTATTAAGATATCTTATATAGATATATAAATAGGGACAAGTTAATGCAATAAATTTGAGGAATTCCATTTTCCCTCTCCAATTCTCTGAATTTAACAGTACTTTAGAAAACAAAGTGTTCAAACCAGATTAAGTTTGACTAGTGACTTCCATTTGTTGGTAAGCTTAGAGAATACTGCAACTCCTCAAAATCGCCTATTAATAGCTGATGTTGGTACCCGTCATAAATAACAAACAAAAGAGACAATCATAGTTTAACAAGCCTGGGCTCCAAATAGTTGCAACAGAAGATTATTGACACTTGTCTACATAACAACTCAAAGATCAAATAATCAACCAACAACCAAAACAGGACTGACAAACAAAACAAGTTTCAATATTGGACAAGAATGCCGCTGCTGGATGAGGAGCAGACAACGAAACAAAGCAATTAGCAAGTCAACATTGAAACGATAGAAGCTCAAGAGAAGTAAACAACGATGTTCACATTCTGCTGAGTGGACAATGACATGCAATTTTATATAAAATACAAAAGTATTTTCATACATGAGAACAGAGAAAAAATTCAAGTCTTTACAGAAACTAAATGATGGTATTCATGGACAAAGTAACCAGAGTTCATAATATGATAATAATACGCATTAGAGAAAATTAGAGAGATAGTAATATATATATTCAGAAGATCAAGTACTGGTTCTTTGTTAATAATTTATGAAATTAATATCTCAACAAAATATAAAAGATAATCTTAGCAACAGGAGCTATGGGGAGGAAAAATCATTTGCAAAAGATGATTTATTGACAACAGTTGACTTAAGAAGTCATCAGAATCTGAGAATCAATATAAAATAAATAAAAAATGATTGCAGTACGCAGTACCTGCAGTACACGTTTTTGTCGTGCTTCTTGACTTTGGGCATCACGATCAGCATTAGTCGGATGATTAGTCAACTTATGAGGATGGTCAATACCACCATCTCTCTGGTAACAAGCATTGCATACATCAAAATCAGGGCAAACCTCACAACGCCAACCATGACCAGTTTCAATATCATGGTGGCACACATTGCAAGTGGTCACAAATGCAGGGGCAGTCGGATTATGAAGGTGATACAAGACCATCATAGAAGAATGCTTAGCCCTACGTAATGTGTCATACTGGTAATGGTTCCCTTGACAAAGACTTAAGAATGCCTGTCTAGTGTCGAAAAATTCACTTTCAACCATCTCATCCTTGTCTTTCGTATCAGCAAGCACATCAGTGATGTCAATCTGCTCGATTGATTATGTAAACGTTAGTATCATTGAACAGTTAATCACATAAAGGGGTCAGGGAAACTTACTGCGAATAGTTCATGCCTCTCCCTACTATTGACAGGATGCTTATCCCTCTCTTCAAGTTTCTGTTCTGCCTCATAACACCTGGAAAAACATTTACTTTGTCAAACGCAGGAAAGCTTAACAGCAAATGTTCGACTGCTAATAATAACATCTATAATGTGATCCTTCTTAAATTATAATATCACTACATATTACAATGAAGTAAAACACGTCGTGGAATATAACATTAAGCTGATATTGATGCAAAAAATAGGCGATATTAAGTTGGAGAGGGCAGGGATCTTGTGTAAAACGAGTTTAAGAGGCAATTTAGCTTGGACTTTTGCAGTAGAATTTAGGTTAATTGAAGTTGAGCATTACGATGAGTTAACGTTTGCTCAGCCAAGAATAGATTTGGTTACAGTTTTGACCTAAATAAGAATAGGTGAAAAAGCAGGAATGAATTGGAGAATCATTTCCATTATCGGGTACGAAATGAGATCTCTTGCTTGGATTGGAATCATAGATTCTCAGACAACTGTAATATCCATCATTAAAATTTTCACACATTCATAGCATTCTCCTTTTAGGTGTAACCATTTCTGTAGCGTTGGAGTTCTTCGGGATTTTTTCCTTCTTGTAGCTTCTTATGTACACATGCACACAAGCTAAGCATGTATAAAATTTTCCACGCTTCCCTTTTTTCCATGGAGCTTCCAAAATCATAACTCAATACACAGCTTGTTGGCAATCCACAAACAAAATTTAGATCTTCCAAAAAACAATGAGAGAGAAGCACAACCCCTTGGGTTTGCGGTGGATATTGGAGCAAGAACTTATCTCTCTATTCAAAATAATCATCATAACCATGGCATGACATTGAACCTTTATGACATGGTCCCCATTAAAATGCTAATAAGATAACAATTACGAAATACCAAACTTGTAAAAAAGAAAACAAAATATACTTTTACTCTTGACAGTTGAAATAAAGGTAACTGAGGACATAAAACATAAACCAACAAATAACATAACATATACATAAATGTGACAGCAAAAACAAATGATAGAAAATAAGGAAAAAAAGATCAAATCAAAGAAAGATTTGCTAATTATTGTTTGCAATGGTTTACATAACTTAGAAATAAGATCTGACCAAACAGTTGAAAGGCTATTGATAAGATTTATTCACAATGATGATAATATGTCAATGAGGACCACAGCAATATTAAGGACGTCAGCGAAACGAAATCCATATAGTTTCCAAGTTTTCTCTGGTTAATTACTAAGTGCTAATTCTAATCTCCATGATTAAACTACAACTGATCACAAAAATGAGAGATATTTAACAAAAACAACATGAAAACAGAGGAACTTACTTATCACAAATCTGGAAATGTTTGCATAGATTGCAAACCCAACGATTTCCCGAAACCATCAAAATACAGCAGTGTGTGCATGCATGTTGAAGATGAACCATAATAAAATCTTCTTTCATGGGAGAGATTGTTTCCCCAAGCTGTGCAGTTACAAGTAACAATAGAAAAACTTAAAACATTTGGCTAAGAGTCTGAACAACAACTGAATTAATCTACTCAAAAATATTCTCAAGTAAATCAGAGCTAGGAGCAAACACCACTGAAGATCGGACAAACTTGAATAACTCGTCAAAATGTTGCATCTAACTCACACTTAAATAGAGCACATAAAAAAGAAGAAATAGAGGTCTACTTCACCAACAAAAATAATACCTTTTGCATTAGCAAAGCATCTTTAGATGCATTACAACCAAGATCAGTATGACCAGCAGCTTTTAAGGCCCTTTTTGTCAAGGTCATTTTCGTTTTTCCTTTCTTCTGTTGCTTTCTACCATCTTCCTCTTGACGAAGCTGATTGATCATGTCCTCTGCAGCACCTGGCCAATAATCACCATCAAAATAAGGCAACCGCGCTGCAGTGACCTTGGCCTTGCTTTCTCCAGTAGATACAAAGAAATGGTCATATAAATTAGTGAGACCAACAACAACATTTTCCTTGGAAGCTTTACGAAGCATTGACAAATACCTGAAAAAGCATCTATCAATAAAACCACGCATGCTGAATTTGTACATCGGTATGAACATTAAATCTTCCACTCACCATTCCCTTAGCTTGTCAGATTTTGGTGTCTTCTGAATCTCAGGGTGGCAATATAGGATATAATCTTCACCTTTTAAGGGAGGACAAGCCCATATGTAGCAACTAGTGAACCCACGCTTTTTACAGTAATCAAGATATCCAATCTGCAAAAATCGAGCCACAACATTTTAGAATAAAACAAAGCTATTATGATTAAATAAAATTTGAAGGATAGATTAGAGAAATTATTATTATCACAAGAATGATCTTAAGATAATATATTGGTCAATAAGCATAGAGGGTTCATCAACAACAGAGTGAAGAAGGTTAGGAAAGATAAGAAAATAAGATAAAATTAATCTAGAAAGATTAGGAAAACAAAGAGACCAAAAGATAGCAGCGCTACATAACATGCAAAAAGATTTAAGAAAAAAATTAACCCCTCACGCAACACTCAACAAAAAAGAATGAAGAATGGGGATTCATAGCTGAGGCTCAAAAAAATTAGAATAAAATGAATGATAATTCATCATCTCATAATAGCCCGCATTTAAAAAAAAACTGTAAAAGTAACAGAATCAAATGTTTACCAAATAAGAAAACACATTTAAACAAAAAAAGGGATAGTTAACAGAAAAAATAAGCATGCTGAGAGCTAAAAAATTTTAAAATCGTACCAGAATTTCATGATAAACAAAAGTCCTCAAAGCTTCACCAGTCACGGTTTTAATTTCAGGTCTGAAGTATTTCACTGAATCCAAATAAGAAAGATATACACGCCTCTGGTTGGGGAATTGACATTCTGAACCAAATTCCTGGACATACATGCCAAAAAGGCACACTTCTACGCCCTCTATCTTCTGAAACAGTAATATAACCTGCATATAAATTTGATGAGTGCACCAGAAAGAATTGTTGATGCCATTCTACAATTTACTAGTGGCAAACAAAGCAATCTACATATCCACCCAAGCTAAAAAGTTCCTGTTAGAAATAAATCCCACAGGTGGCATGAGGGAGCATTTTTTTGTACCTTCGACTTATATGGAAACTCTGTTGGGTAATTTTCCTCCTGAAAAATCTCCAAAAAACGTTGCTTGACTTCCAACTTTTTGTCAACTGATGATACAACCCTCACAACTAGCGCTTCTGCTCCTGGTACCTGAATATAAGCAAAAGAAATTCAGGTCAGAAAATTGAGGAATATGCACTAATAAGCAATCAGTCAACAAAATTAACAATATTTTTAATTCACTTACTGTAAACGAATCATTTCTATATAGACATTTGAGAAAAAAATTCACAAATTAAGGGAAAGAAGAAAAAATACAAGAGTAATTGTTGTTTTTGTGACAATGCAGTAATATGAATTTCATCAAACTATAATAGAAGACATTTCTCTATTCAATGAAATGAAGGTAAAATAAAAGGCTCTTCCACAATATTTGGTCAGCACAGATAGTATAATGTTCAGAAACAAGCAGATGAATAGAAATAAGTATCAGAGTTACAATTTGATATAGATTAACAACAAGCTTCAGACAAACTATGTTCCATACGCCAAGTATAACAACTTTCAATAATAATTTATGAGAAAATGATCAAAATAATCCCTCAACTCATTGTGAGGAACCAAAATGGTCCCCAACTATTTTGAGGGACCAATGTGGTCCCTCAACTCCTACAAATAGGACCTTTTTGATATAACCATCTAATGGTAGAGTTGATGGTGTTAAGTATGAGGGTAATTTGGTCTTTTTTAATTAAAAATTTTAATAAAGGTAATTTTTTAGGGATTATAATTTTTGTGAAAAATTAAATTAAACTTTCTTCAATAAAAAAATTATAAATAATTTTAATTTTAATAATTTCAAAATTTTAAATTTTAATTTTAATATACTCATCTCAGCAACTCTTAGTGTCTGTTTGGCAAAAGTTGGATTTTACTTTAGTAGGATTATAGTTAACAAATTATAATGATAAATAATTTAATCCGAAATTATCTTAATTATTAAATAATTTAATTACTAGTTATAGTATTATTCATTAAATTGCTTGTACATGTCTTAATTTAATAAATATTTGATATATAATTAAATTAATAATTATCAAATTAATTTGTTATTTTTTTTAATAACTAGTTATTTAACCAATACTCCTACTAATGATTTAATTAATTTTAAAGTATCATTTAATTAGTTTTAATTATTCATTATATTGTTAATTATCGCATTAATCATTTAAATATTCTAGTACTAATTATTTTTTTTTTAAGTATTATTTATAATAATATAAAATGATTATTATATTTGAAATTATATTTAATCATACAAATTATTTTGAAATAATTAATTATTTAACTAATAATCCTCCTAATAATTTAATTAATTATTTAAGTATTATTTAGTTAATTTTAATTATTAATTATATACTTATTATCTTATTAATCACTTAAGAATTCTACAAGTCGCTTCTTCGGCTCCTTTCGTTGTATTCGAGTTCGCTCCTTCGACAACGTTTCCTTCTTATCGGATCAAAAGTTACGACATTTTGATCGGAAGCAACGATGGGAGCTCGCTCGCTGTGAAGGTGACTTTCTCCCTTCTGCGCGCTTCTTTGACCAAATCACATAAATCCGTCGAACTACAGGATTTAGTAAATCCGAAATTTACGGCAAAAAGAGAAACAGAGGATTTATTCCACCATGAGATTTACGGGGCGTTCAAATTCAGTTAGGTGAGTTGAACAATAGTAAATCCATGGCTAAGTCCTCCTTCAAGGCTGCGAGACGCTGGATCGACGCTATGAGACGTGATCGACACTGCAGGACTACAGGATCGATGCAATGCGCTGCGAGACACTGGGAGCCATGGCCGTAGGGGAGCTTGATGCGCTGCGGGCCACTGCTCTGTGCTATTGGATGCTGGATTTGCCCCTGGGATGGGTTGCTCAGTTGCTGGGGTCGAAGGACTTGGCTAATATGCTGCTCTGGATTGCATTGCAGGATGATCTCCTAAAACATTATTTGCTTATTCCAACAATGCCCTCATGCTCATCTCACTTTTACATTTAAAATTGACAGCAAGACCAAAAAAGTCTTATTTGGAGGACCTGAGGGAACAAATTGGTCCCTCAAAAAAGTTAGGACCATTTTGGTCCCTGACAAAAAGTTGAGGGACCATTTTGATTATTTTCTCATGTGGGCTCCGAAAATTCGGCCCCGGCCTCCCCACCGCTTTTCTTTTTATTCGGCGAGGGAGTTTTAACTGAATAAGTTCCGAGGTAAATTTTGGAAGGCAGATGGATTTGTAGATAAGACACTACTCAGAGATTTCGCCCTCATTTTGTGAGGACTTTATGATCTGAGTTCTGGTTTCCTATAGGCGCAAGCCCCTATAGTTAATTACCTCTCCCGATCACGAGAGAGAACTTTCGATTAAGGCTAGTCGTCAATCAGATACGTAGAGATACGTGTTATCTGGCATATAGTAGCAGCATGGGTATTGAGATTTAGAATGTTTGGAAGCTTGAGAATTTGGAAAGGTTCGAAAAGTTTTATATTTAAAATAGAAATTGCACCATCTTGCACTTAAAGCGGATGGTGGGGGAATTGATGATAGACCCGATCAAGATCCCATGGTTCCGTCGTCCCGGGCCATCGTGGTCCCTGGTCTACTTAGTCAGAGGAGGTAGTCGACCCAGCCTGACAGAAGGATCCTTGTCGGCAGCCATGGGTTGCTTCGTCCAAGGGGACCTTGTAGACCGGGGTTGAATGTTTGTCTAAGGGGACAAATTTGAATTCACCTTAGCTTACAGAGGGCTTTGTGCCCTATCAATCATATCTTATTGATTCATATCTCAAGGATTTAACGCCATTAAGGAGTGTATTGGCTCTGGCCATAACCGCTATCTGTGGTGCCATTTGGCGGCAAAACCACTCGGTTCAGAGGGCCCCGGGTCATAACCGTTTACCTGCAGTGTCATTTGGCGGCGAAACTGCCGGTTAAATGACACGTACCACGTCCTTGCTGGCAAGAGATTGTTTGAGAATGGATCCTAGTGATATTTTCGACTAGGCATTTGGCTCTTTGTAAGCTAGAGTAAATTTCAATTTGTCCGCCTCAGCAAACTGTTGCGGAGGGCGGATGGATTTTGCTTTAAGTGCGTTGATGGATTTATTTCAATTTTAAATATTTTTGGGATTTTGAATATTTTTTGGATTTTGGTTTTTGTGGAGTTTTGGATTTTTTATGGGTATTTTGGGTTTTTTGGATATTTGGAACGGCATTGGAAATTATTTGGGAACCCCTCCGGTTGAGATCTGCATTCAACACGGCCATCATCGAGGTGTTTTTGGTCATTTCTATTTGTAGCTTGAACCTTGTCAACTCAGCCGAGCTATTGACTGAGGATCGGGTTTCGTAGGCTTCGTGCCTTTATTAGTGAATTCATATTGTTATATGCCTTGAAGGCCTAATATGAATGTTTTGAGACAAATATAACGGTTGCCACAATCGTATATTTGTTTGTTGGTTCGAACCCTCTCGACTTCTATTGACTCGTATAGAAGGATCAGTTTCGAACCTGAATTCACTTGTCAACCCGCGCAGCATCCCTAGGCGTCACGTGTGTACCAATAACACGCTCGCCGGGGCCCATGCGGGTTGAGATTGTATTTTCCCCTTTAGTGTACATATGCCTATACAGTTGAAGGCGCATGTGCGGGAATATCTTGGTTTTTGATGAGTCTTTCACAGTATTTCGTGAAAGCTCATATTTGTTCGTAGCTTTTCTGCATCTTTCATGTGAATAGCATAACTTTCTGCAGGTACTTATGCATATCATCATTTGTTGCAACTCTTTCGTATCTTCTTGTAGATAGTGTAATATACATATAAAGAATTTCCTACAACAATCCACATGAACTTAAATTTGTCGTAGTTATTCTGCATCTTCTTGCGGGCAATACTTTAGATGTGTAACAAATCTCCTACGATAGCCGATAGGGATTTGCATATTTGCCCTTCACCAAACAGTTGTCGGTCATGAGGATATCATACATTGAGTGTATTAATAAGATATTTCATTATTTGCAAGGAAGTTTTGTTATTCGTGGGCGATAAGTTGAATGTGTTACAGTTCTTCTATCAACGTTTGTAGAGAACTCATCGCATCTATTAAACACTTATTTGGGAAATCTCATGCTATTGGTTGTAGGCATGTCATTACATTATTCACTTATCATTTGCTTGGAAATATGAATCATTCAAATACTTGAATTTCATCATCCCTTGTATGTAAGTCACCTTGCATATGAACTAAATGGAATGTTCTTGTGCTTCCATTTGTGACTAGATCACACATCTTTATGATTGTTCATTGCTTGTAGGCATGTTATAGTTGTGAACTTTCTTGCCTCCACACATTGTTTGCAACATGTATGAATAGGTCACATGCATCTTCCATTTGATCATAAGAAAAGTTATATCCATTGAGAGCTTATATCATTAATTTTAATGATTGATACTTGTGATCTTTGAGATGATTATACACCCATTGAGTTGAAGTTTGAACTTGGATCCACAAGTCCTTATCACCAAGTTTATGCCCTTTGCAAATTTGTACAAGTTTAAGTCATGTCTACTTGATGTAGGAATCAAGTTCAAATTTGAGTTCAAATCTTGCTCTTTTGATGTTCAAATTAGTATTCAAAATAAGTTCATAAGTTCCTCTATTTTAAGTTCAAGTTCATTTGTAGTTCCCTTCTGAACTTGGGTCCAAGTCCTTTGTAATCAAAGTACAAACTCTTTGCTTGAGTTCAACTCCAGTCAAGTTCTATTTTGTTATGAATGCATCTCTCAAGTAACTCAATTGTATAGAATTTCCTCACCATTTATGAGTGAGTGGCATTTGTAAGTTTAAGTGTGAATGAGTTGACTGAGTCAGGTGCTGAGTTGACTGGGTCGACTGAGTTGGAGTGAGTAGGGTTATGTTTTAAGTGGAGTTAGGGCTCGGGTATGAGAGGGGATCGGCTTGGTGTTTCTTGCGGCAACGACAGAGGGGATCGGCTGGAGAGGTGAAGCCGAAGGAGGGAGCTCGGGCAAAGGAGGTGCCAGCCAGGTAAGAGCTCTCGGTCTCTCTCTCTCTCTCTCTCTCTCTCTCTCTCTCTCTCTCTCTCTCTCTCTCTCTCTCTCTCTCTCTGCGTGGATGAAAGGAAGCCGGCGGGATCTGGAGATGGTTGCGGCTCGGTGGAGATCAGAGGAGGGAGGCGGGATGGGGAAGTGTCGGGAATGGAAGAGAGGAAGAAGTCGACGGGATCTGGAGGGATTCGGTCAGAGCAGGAGATCAGAGAGGGTAGAGAGCTCGTGGAAGTAGCGGGAGAGGAGTCGTGCGAGAGAAGTCCCGATAGCTTGCATTCGGTTGGCTTTTAAAGGCGTTGGAGAGCATCGATCGAGGAGAGCGTGGAATGAGCGACTCAATTCGGCGCCGCTGCAGAGGGATGGGTCGACGTTTTGAGCGGGATTTGCGGCAGATGTGGCAAAGATACAGGATGAGCGGCTACAAGTAATCATTTTAGCGATTTTTTTATTTTGATTTGTCTATGTCCTTTTGGCTTCACCGTGGAGGTCAACATCTCAATAGTTTATAAAGGACATGGTCCACATGGGTCAATTGCAAGAAAAAACAACATTTTATGACTTTTACTAAACAAATATTTAAGTCATTTATCAATCGTATGATAGATTGCTCTCAAATGAATAAATTTGAAGCCATGCAACAACAAAAATTTTATAAACTTTATTTACCATACAAATTAGTCAAAGCTAATAGACTATTCACTTTTTACATGAACTAGATAAGAGTTAATATGCCCCAACACTTATTATTATTTTCATTGGGTTCCCAAATATTCCCAGTTGAAAAAAATACCTCATCAAAGCTTTTTCCTAGATGCCTTGCTCTCTCTTGTCTCTCATGCTTCAGCCTTCTAAAGAGACGTTGTTCAATGTGATCACTAAGAATAGTTTTTGGTAAATCCTTAGCACCAAGTACAGTATTCTGAGGCAAAGGCTTGCGTTCTCCTTTTTCTATCTCCTCTATGTAGCAATTAGGACATGTGTACTCTGCTTGTCCACCATCATTCCTTCTACCATTAAAAAGAGCACAAATTTGATGTTGCCATGCTTCACACTTGTCGCATTGAACCCACTGTGACACAGAACAAACCGAAAGATCTATCAGCAAACAATAGGCAATAAGTTTGCAACCTAAACCACCTACCTACGAGCAGGGAGAAAAACCAAAGCAAACTGAAATGAATTAAGGGAGAAGATTACCCATTCTTCAGTTTCTTCATCATTTTTCTTTTTCTCAAGCCTCGACTTCGGAAAGGTAGAACCCTCGGCTTCAATAGTGTCACATCTAGCCTCATTGTAGCATGGAATACAAAAGTAGTGGCGTGTGTCACCAGTCCCCACAGTATAATACATTGCATTTCGCTTTATGCGAGCTCCACATAGTGTACAGTATATAGGAGGGGGTTCAAAGGTAAGTTTCTCCACCGCACACAACTGACATGAGTTTTCACTCATTGAGCGTTCCATGGCTTGATTCTTTTCTGCTTTGGCTTTGCTCTGAAACAAAATATTATTTTTGACATTTTAATCCATCAATGAAGAAAAAAAAAGTTTCTAGCAACAAAATTGCATGCAGAAGGAGCTGAATAAAAAATAAATTGCTGGATTAATGAGAAACTAAGCTTATGAGTTCTAGTCAACTAATGAGGAAGGAGTTATGGAAAACAAGTTAGAGGAAATTACAACATCCAGAAACATCATGAATCTAAGGAAATGTACAATAAACTAGAGACTAATATCAACCATATATATGACACGAGACCACGACACAAATCCATTTAAAATAGTTGCTGATGTTCATAAAATGGATGACTACAAAAGTATGGTGGTATTTGAGATTTTAAGGCGATGATTCCTTTAGGTGGAGATAAATTAAAATGTAAAGACAGAGAAGAAAGATGCAGGAGACTAAACTACATATAGTCAAGCTAAATGTGTGAAGCAACTTAAGCTGCCTCTATGAATTTTTAGTGCCTTGGGCCTATTATATAAAAGAGTGGAAACATTTAAAAGGATATGGCTTTATAATTAATAAATGTTGAAAAATATACACATTTTTCAGTATATTCAACCTGTTAAATACAAGAACGGAAAACCTGAAAATAAAGCTAGAGTTTTAATAGGCAGTAGCTAACATAGCTCCTCGTCAGAAGGACCAACTGTAAATGAAGTAAAATTCAACAAAAAAGGAACATGATTAGTTAATTATATAAACCCAGTGTAAACAAAAATAAATGATATTGTTTTGATAGATATGGGTTAAAAATGAGAAGGAAAAAATGTGAAATACCTGCACTAATAATAGAGTAGTTAATATCGACGTGATAGAAATTAAATTGACCTGATTTGTTCTAACATGACAGAGAAGCACAACACAAAAAGAATTTGAACTAATTAGAAAGAATTGAGAAGTGAAACGGTCGTTCAAACCCAAAGTTAGAAATAGATCGAAATGATTAGGTAAAAATTAATAAAATTAAATGTGGCTAAAACATTAATGTATTGCAAGTTGTATTCCAAAAGACAAGCTTAAATAGTTGAACAAGGCTTAAGATGATAGTTTTTACTCAAATATATTTATTGTAGTCCAAGTTCACAATCTCTGAGAATAGCGAGTGATGCATGAAAATATAACCTTCAAAAACTATAATGCGTGCTTCAATAAAGAAAAACATACACCACAAAGCTATAATTTGGGCAATGCTCATGGGGATGATAAATTCAAATACATAAAAATGCATTAGGTTTCTAATTGCTATTCTAAGAATTTTTTAAGCATGCAAGTCAAATCTGCATACAAATAAATATCACAGTAAAATTATTCAATCAACAAAAGTCACAAAAATGGAAGATTAAATGAATGGAAAAGAATTCCTCCTTACTCAACCCCATGCCAACTAGGAAAATTTCTTAAGCAATTTACTCTAAGAATGGTGAATTTGGCATAACAAGACCGAAAAAGAAATGACTCATGTGGCATAAAGTACTCACTAGGATACTCATACAACAAGACACTTTATACATTACCGAAAAACTGCATTATATGGAAAAAGAAACTGAAAAAGGCAGAAGGGACTCACAGGGAAACTCGTCTACTATTATCCCACTTCTTTTCTTTATTTGCCCATATTTTTTCTCACACAAATTATTTACTGCAATGCATAGGTTGAGTTTATTTCTAACAATTATTCTTTCCCTGACTCAAATAAAAGTGATGGTTGTACATATATTCTAATAGCAGCAGCCCACCCTCTTAATGACAATTATTAAACCATTCAAGAATAAGTTTGCTGGTAAAGGTACATATAACAAGGCATCTTAGTCTATATTTAGCACAACAGTAGGAGAAATTATTCTGTGCGATCACCGGACGGCGTCCGGAAGCAAATCAGGACGCATCACGTCACTTTTTTGTTGTGTACCGATGTTGTATACCGGGTGACGTGTCACATCCTGATTCTCCTACGGACAGTCCAGTGACCGCACAGAATAATTTCCCCATAAATAGGGGCATCCCCCACAGCAACCACCAACCATGTTGTTGCCGCAGCCACTGTAAGGCATGGTCCTATCCACAGCTTCCTCATGCAGGCAATAAAAAACACCACCTGCCCACGTGCTGGTCACAAGGGGAGCCCAAAGCAGTGCATAGCAACTTGCACGCTGTGCACAGGATTCCACTATCAGTTTTAGATTAATTGAAATTCTAATGATTATGTCAAAAAATGATTTCGCACATCAGAGTTAATAATCATGTTGGCCAAAAGGTAATTTCACCAAACAAACACTAACAGTTGGATAAGAGACGATACGATTTTAAGAACATCATTAAAGATCAATACATCAACGAATCAACGTCTTTAAGATGTTAATAAAGAAATCATAATAAAATCTGTATCTGCCAAGTTCATCTGTAAATTTCTTGAGCATAGAGAAAAAAATAAAGTTCCCTCAATATTTTGAATCTGCTCTACATATGAACTATTTTGACTCAAACAATTCTTTTTTTTTTTAATTACAAAATTAATGAACTCAAACAATTCATCTTTTTCAAGCAAACTCCAACATAGGTTTTACAAAAAAACAATCTGCATAAGTTATTTCACTGTGATTGGTTAGCACTATCAATTTTAAATTATGGAAATTGTAAAGTTGTTGTAAAACATGATTTCGTACCTTTGGTATTAGTAATTATGCTGGCCAACAAGCAATTTCACCAAACAAGACTAATAGTTGGACAGGTGATGACACAATCTTAATAACATCATGAAAGTTCAATACATCAATGAATCGACGTCTTTAAGACATACAAAAAGAAATCAAACTAAAATTTGTACCTGTCAAGAGAGCCAAGTTCAACTACAATTTTCTCCATCATAGAGGAATAAATATATAGTTTTCTCAACATTTTATATCTTCCCTAAATGTGAACTATTTTGACTCTGAAACAATTCATCTTTTTCAAGAAAATTCCATCATAGGCTTTACTAAAGAAAATCTGAATTAGCCATTTCAATTTGATTGTGCACAGAAGTAAGAAAAAAAAAAGTTGTTTTAGCGTAATTTTTTCATTCATTATTCACCACATCCTGTCTTGCTCCCTTGACAATTTCTGGTGGTCTTATAGTTATTCCTATCAGTCTCTTTTTAAATAATTCAGGTCAAGGTAAGTAATGCTAACAGGCAAAAAAAGCTGCCCAGAAATTTGCCATATGGATGTCAAAAAAATACACCAAATGAGCAGTCACAAAGTCTCCCCTAAAAAGGAGCTATTTAAACAATAAAAAAGTTGGAGAGAAAAAAATTCACATACAAGCTCCCACTAGTCACATTGGGATGCCCGTAAAAAGGTCTAGAACCAAAAAAAGAAGCCCATTTGACATTATTAACACAAAAGCTCATCTAAACATGCTTCACTAGTAGTCTATATGTAGAGCTCCATTACCAATCCTTGGTGCCTAACGAGACTAGCCACTAAATATTGTGATGACCATATTCAAACAGGCACCTTCGCCAAAAACTCTTACACTTATCTTTCCTTAAATAACATATGATGTCAAGGAAAAAAAGATATTAACAAGACTTCAATAAGGGTGGAGGAAACAAGAGGTAGTGATTGTAAGAAAGAGATAAAAGGTCGATTGCAATGATGGGGATATCAAATAATTTTCAATAAAGATAATAATACAAAGCCATTGAAATGGAACCTAAAGAAAAGGAGATCAAGATCCTCAGAAGCTAATATGAGAGCAAGCAAATCAGATCACAGTTAATACTCTCATGCAACAAGATCTGCCTACTTGAGCACTCGACAATTAGAAAAAGGCATTGCATAGCGCTTGCCACTTATAACCTGGACAAACTTCCACCATGGCACCTCCAAAAATACCGAAGAATAAAAGAGTTAAATGGGCCTTTGGCAGAAAAGTGAAGAAACAAAACTAGTTGATCTAGTCCAAATTGTTGCTAGAAAGAGATTGAATAAGAACCAAAAGGTAAGAGGTTTCCAACAACTATTCTTAATAACATAGAATGCAGAAGACTACTTTGAGAGACTGGTTCAAGAAGATACAAGCTCTTAGATCTCCCAAAAAAAAAGCTATGGATCTTTATCAAATGGTCAAATCAAAGAGAGATGATAAAATGATATTTATCGATAATGAGAGGAATCGTATTTTGTATGAATCTCTAAGTCAGAGAAACAGCATAAAAACAAGCATGCATCAATCTTAGATCCTTACCTATCATCACCTTGCTAAAAGAAATCTTTCTATCTGTTCAACAAATCATGGGCCTAAAATGCATTGGTGAAATTACTAATATAAAAGAACATGATCCCAATCTCCAATATTTATGACAACTTAAAGTCAATGTATTTGACATAAGCAACACATTTAAAGTATACCATACATTTAGAGCAAGTACTATGATTTGATTTATTCCTAATTCTGTTTCTCATTTAATCAATTTTGCCAATACACATTGCAAACAGGCTTTCAAGATATCATGAATTTCATAATATATGTAATCATCAATGTAATTATATCTTAGTGAACATGGCATAAAGTAAAGAAGAAAGAGGAAAAAAGAGAATAGAAATAGTTTGCAGAAATCATAATGCATAATGCAAAGAGCATAAGTGGGCAGACAAGGTTATGAAAACCGAACAAAACATAAAACTGGAATGAGAGGTTTAAGATTCAATGGCTCCACCGGGGTGGAACCTTATGACCTAATATACATTAAAATAATACAATTATTATAATACAAACTATACAATAAATGAAATTTTTCAAAGTGAATATACAATTACCTCAATTAAGATTTTTGAACAAACTCTATTAAAGAGATATAAAGTACATTAAGAAGCTTGATTAATTATTAATATGAATATACATATATATGGCATTAAATATATTTACAAAATTTAAAATTATATATAATATAAATATAATTTATAATAAGAATAATATTTAATTTAATATATAAATTTATAATATTAAAATTAATATTATTAATTTTTATAATCAGCATTTTAGCATCAATCTAAAATTCAGTTAATATAAAATGATTTGTATTAAATACTAATTTATGTATCATCAAACAAAAATAAAATCTTAAACTCAGTTAAAAATTACAGGATATAAAGCATATATCTTTAATTAGTATAATTAACCTAGTATAATTAATCATATTAAAAAGCAAATAACAAATTTACAGATATAATTATAATACTTAAGTTCACATAAACTTTTTTTAAATACTATTAATTAATTTTAAGATGAATTAAAATTTAGCTCATAATTATTAATTATTATGATTAACTAATTTCAATATGTTAATGAAATGAGAATAATTCAAATAATTGGAAATTCAACTCACCAAATTTCCAAAAAAATACAAAATGATCGTGGAAAAGTATAAGACATATTAGAATAATTATAAATGAATTCCAATTAATTTTATTTATTTTTCCATCATTGAGAAAACACTGGCAACGTCCCAAGTCCTGGATGAGAAAAGTGGAGGGTTGCGTTAGATAGTCGACAGTTATCGTAAAACTTGTCCAATAATAATGACACGAATCTTTTAATAAATTGTGTTAATGCTAGGGCGTCCTCGTGGAAGCGACGCACTGTATGGCCTGAATACAGTGACAAGTGTGCAAGGGCCGTTGCACCGACGCCCGGGTGCAATGTTAAATAGGCAAGGGTTCCCACATCAAGGACGGATCTAAGCAAAGAAGCTAGTCAATGTGATGTGAAACAAATCCGGAGTTGCTTAGGAAATTAAATATAGCGAATTAACAAAGTGTTTCCACAATAAATTTATTACTTATAACAATGATTGATCCTTAGAATTCTTGGTTTTTAACTTGCTTAGGCAAAGAAGAGCGAAATCGATTAACCAAACAATTCAAGAAAATCAAAGAATAATTGTATGCTACGACAATAAACAAGAATCCATGATTTAATAATGAAAGCTTTCATCTTTGGAGCCCATACGCTCAAATAGTGTAGGCTTTAGCGTAAGAAGAGTCTCCACATTAGAACCGAGGTCACTCCGAGGAAGAAAGAACCTAAGATCGTCGTTCTTGGATAGGTGGCCGTAGCGGTGGAGGATGATGGTCGTCCAACGATGATCCAACGTCCTTTTGATCTTTGCTCGTCGATCACATCAACTAATGTGTAATGGATATGATCGATGTAATCTTCAATAGTGTCGTCGAAATCGAAGCCCACGTCAAAGAACGGTGATTGGAGGATGTCAACTTGATCTCGATCGTCATGTACGAATCCAAAATTCCATTCGGGTTCCGCCATGCATCCTTGTCGGGCGGGAAGATGCACAAAAGAAGTGGGAAAAGAGAGGAAGAAGGTGGCGGGTTGGTGGAGGAAGGTGGGATTGGCTTGAGCCCTTGAGAAGTTTGAGTGGAGAAAGGCTCCAAAGGAAAATAAAACTGGAAAATCTGAAGTAATTTCAGTTTTGGTAGTGGTGGGAGGGAATAAATTTGAGGAATTCAAATTTAATTCCAATAGGGATTGATGGGGCGGCAATGGGAAGAAATTTGGGCTGATTTAGTGGTAGATTAATGTCATTTGGAAGAGAGAGAAGGCCAATAAGGGTGGCCGGCCATATGAAGAGGAGAAGAGGGATTTGGGAGTTAAGAGAGTGGGGCCCAAGTTTAAGTAAATAATTTAATTAAATCTGAATTTTAATTTCAAATTTAATTATGTCTTAAGTAACTTCCCAAAATTTAAAATGAGAGGGAAGCCAAATTTGAATTTCGAATTTGGCTTTAATCTCTTTAATGGGCTTGCTTAATTGAATGAGCACCAATTAGGAAGGTGAATAACTCAAGAGATTTGAAATTCAAATGGTGTGAGAATCCAAGAGGGGGAGGCGGTGGGATGGGGTTGTTGGGCTGGCCGGCGGGAGGCTGGCCGGCGGGTGGCTGGCTGCTGTCCGACGAAAGGCGGGAGGCTGGCTGGCGGGTGGCTGAGTTGCTGTCCGACGGGAGGCTGCAACTAAGGGGGCCGGCGGCTTTGGGCTGCTTGGAATAGGCGGCGGCAAGAGCAAAGGGAGGAAGAGGTAGGAAAAAATCTAGGGATTCAAAGAGTGAATTCCAATCTTCCACAATTGCTTCCACCCAAACTTTCGTGACGACGACGAGATCAAGAGGAATAAGGAAAAATAGAAGAGCAAGAAAAACCTAGAACTCACAAAGAGATCTAGCTTCTCCTACGAACTCACTAAGAGATTGTGGAGGTTTGCACTCACAAAGAGAACATGAAATGAAAAATATTCATTCATTCAAAACTAATCTTACATAGGAAAATTTCCATATATATAGGCCTCCACATGACAAAGAAAACAAAAGACTAAAATGCCCCTTGGGCTACAATAGCGACCAAATACCCATAAGGGCAAAGGCAGAAAACATAAAATAAAATAAACTAGTACAATAAATGACTAAAATACAACTCATGATCATGGTCGTCGACCTCCGGCGTCTCCTGATGGTACATGTGTCGAAATCGCTGACGATGTCCTCATCACAATGAAACTAAAATTAGGATAGGAACTTCGAATATAGGTTCACTTACAAGAAAATTAATGGAATTAATAGATAATATGATTCATAGGAAGTTAAATATTTTGTGCATTCAGAAATTAAATGGGTTTGATAGAAAGCTAAGGAGATTGATAGTTTAGGATTTAAACTTTAGTATTCAGATAAGAGTCGTACTAGAAATGGTGTAGGTGTTATTATAGATAAGAGTTTGAAAGATAATATTAAAAAAATTAATATGATTGGAAATAGAATTATAGCTTGAAAAATTGTTGTTGATGCTAAGATTATTAATATTATAAGTGTTTATGTTCCTCAATTAGGTTTGAATGTGAGTTCAAAATTAAATTTTTAGAATAACTTAAAAGAATTAATATAAAAGATACCTACTGAAGAAAGAATTTTTATTGGAGGAGATTTAAATGAACATGTTAGTAGAGAGTTAGATGAATTTAGAAGCATTCATGGTGGTCATGGGTTTGGCACGACAAATGAAGGTGGCAAGACTATATTAGATTTTTTTTAGCTTATGATTTTTTTAATTGCTAATACCTAATTTAAGAAAAGGAATGAGCGTCTCATCACTTATAAAAATGGATATAGTATAACTCAAATTAACTATTTTCTTATAAGAAAATTAGATCATTTAGATTGCAAAGATTGTAAAGTTATTCCGAGTGAAAATTTATGCACCCAATATCGATTATTAATTTTGGTTTTTAAGATAAAGGAGTAGATAATAAAAAATAAAGTAAAATGATAATCTAGGATTAGATGGGGGCATTTAAAAATATTAACAAAAATATTTTTGATAGTAAGATTTTAGATCTTAAGATTTTGTCTGTGCATGCGGATGCTAATGTTATGTGGGAAAAAGTGGTTAGTCATATTAAGAATATTGCAAAAGATGTGCTTGGAGTATCAAAGGGAAAATCTACTAATAGTAAAAATAGTTGGTGATGGAATCCAAAAGTGCAAGAAAAGATTAAAAATAAGAAGATTTGTTATAAAAATTGATTTAATTGTAAAAACTCTAATAATTGGAAAAAAACATAGAGGCTCGTAAAGAATCTAAGAAAGCAATATGCGATGCAAAGACCTTAGCTTTTAGTGATTTATATAATAGATTAAATAGTAAGGAGAAAGAAAGATATATGTATAAGTTAGCCAAACAAAGAGATAGGAGTAGTAAGGATTTAGTTTAATTGAAATGTATTAAGGATGACGATCAAAAAGTACTTTTCTTAGAAGATGATATTCAATAAAGGTGGATGAGATATTTTGCTAAACTTTTTAATGAAATTTGTGAAAATAAGATTGATTGTAGTGATCTTAACACCCTAAATGAAAATAAAGATTTCTATTTTTATCGTCGTATTAGTAAAACAGAAGTTAAAGATGCTTTAGAGAAAATGAAGGGTGGAAAGGTTGGTGGACCTGATGATAAAACGCCTCGCCTTACGGATGAAAAATGCCTCGAGGCTTATTACGCAATTTTAAACCTTAGTTCTGACTAGAGATTTGCGAGAGGATGTTCTTAGGTGTATGCTTTTGCTGATAATATTCTTCTTGTTTATAAGACTAGAGAGAGTTGAAGGTAAACTTGAATTATGGAGGTCAACCTTAGAGTCTAAAGGTTTTCGTTTGAGTATATCTAAAACGGAATATATGGAGTGTAATTTTAGTAGTAATAAACCTACTGAAGGGATTGTGACTTTGAACGATCAAGTCATTAATAAGAGTATATGTTTTAGATATCTTGGATTTATTGTTCAGAGATGGTGAAAAAGATGGGGATGTTATCAGCAGAATTCAAGTTGGATGGTTGAAGTGGAAGAATGCATTGGGCTTGTTGTGTGATAGAAAAGTACCCCTCAAACTTAAGGGAAAATTCTATAAGATGGTGGTGAGGCCTACAATGCTTTATGGTGCCGAATGTTAGCCATTAAAAGAGAAGCATAATACTACATTAAGTGTGGCAGAGATGAGGATGCTCAGGTGGATGAGTGGCTTTACCCTTAGAGATAGGATACGAAATAAGCATATACGTGAAAAGGTTGGAGTAGCTCTAATAGAAGATAAGATTAGAGAGAGTTTCCTTAGATGATTTGGTCACATAAAACGGTGGCCTTCCGATGACCCGGTTAAGAAAATAGAGGTATTAGATTTGACTTATGTTAAGAAAGATAGAGGCAGACCTAAAAAGATTTGGTTAGAAAATATTAAAAATGATCTTTTTTTTATTAGATTTAAACGAGAATTTGACTTTTAATATGACACAATGGAGAAAAATGATTCATATAGCCGACCCCATGTAGTGGGATAAAGGCTTGATGTTGTTGTTGTTGTTGTTGTTGTTCCATCCTTAGATCTTTTATAAGTCCTACTCATTAATTTACAATGAATACTAAAGATAACAATTATAATACACACTATAACTTATTTATAATATATAAATTTATAATACACATTATAAAAATTTGCAGCCCAATCACTCCAAATTCGTAGCCCAACCAACCCAAATTTGTAGCCAATCAAGCCCAAATTCCCATTCTAACTGATATAGAATTCAATTATTCATATTATTTTTTTAATCCCACATTATAAGAGAGTTTGAACTAATTATTTTTACATAATATAAAGTACATAAAGCTAACAACAAAACATGTTATATGAGATGGCATGTATATGTCATGGTTGAATTCATCTCCATATCTAATAAAAATATTTTAAAATTTATAAAAAAAATATATTTAATAAACTAAAATATAATTAAAATAAATTTAAATATTTTATAGAACAGGCAACCAGGTCAAGTTCAACAGTTATTCGGTTGAACCGGCAGTTCGAATCGGTTCAAGATGGTTTGAAGCAAACACATTTTTTATGTTTGACCAGACCGGTAACTTGGTTGATTCACGGTTGAACTGGTTGAACCAGCCGAGCCTGTCCAGTCTTATTTTAAAAATGTTGTGGGCAGATGAATAATCATATATATTTGCACTAAAATCATCACCATATTTAAGCAAAATGCACTGTAGATATTTACTCTTTATTATAAGGAAATGTAAATTTAACAAATAAAGCATGTCTAGATCTTAGGGTTCCTATAAACAAGAGGATGAGAACCCAACACAATAAGGACCAAGAGAAAATAGCATGGACCGTAAAAAACTTGAAATAGGGCTAACATAAAAAGGATGGAGCTCAGTCTCCCCCTACACCCACAAGTTTTTTTTTTTTTTTAGCCCATTGGATTCAATACATGAATATTATCGTTTGCTAATTAAATATGAAAATAGAAAATGGTCCCTGGATCTAGCAAATAAGAAAACCTACAAATCATTAAAAAATTTCATTTGATTTTTTTCTCTTTGGTTTCGGCCAACTTGAAACTGAGAAAGAATAAGTACAAGCAACTTCCAATTCCATGAAATTGCAACAAATAAATTGAGCTCAATCCTTAAAGGAACATAACATGAGCATAATACAACAACATCATCAAGCTTTAATCCCACTAGGTGGGGTTGGCTATATGAATCTCTTCTCTCCATTTTGTCATGTTAAGAGTCAAATTCTCATTCAAATCTAATAGAGAAAGATCATTTCTAACATGAACACAATGGAAATAAAAAAAATAATTATTTTTTTAAGAAAAAGTCAAGCAATTAAATTTCTTATAAGCTAGATAATATGCAATACCTCAAGCCTCTTAAACCGTTAACAACTTTATTCAAAGTGGTAAACATTTGAAAGATTTCAAAGAAAATGAATGTGCACGACACCACATCCTTGAAGAGGAAACTTTTGCTTTTGTAGTCTCTAATTCAGGATGGAGGACAACAATATAGTACAGCAATCTCGGCAAGATGGTACAAGTACAACCATAGCAAAACAATGGTGCAGCAGAAGTAAAGCAAGTGCAATGCCAACAATACAACAATATTACAATATTAGAAGCATCTAAACAGCGCAGGGAATCCTAGCCTACAAAAGTAAATAACCCTAGACCTAACAAACTTCTACGTGTCCAAAACATTAAGGAGCAACTCTAAATACTAAAAATCATTAAGATGGGAATGATGGCTATGATCGTCTTAACATCCTGTCCATATCACTGAACCAATTTAGGTTGTAAACGGACTTCTATAGTGCTTGAGATTAGCTCGACTTCCATCAATTTAGGTTGTAAACGGAATGATGGCTATGATCGTCTTAACATCCTGTCCATATCACTGAACCAATTTAGGTTGTAAACGGACTTCTATAGTGCTTGAGATTAGCTCGACTTCCATCAATTTTTCCGTGCAGGCTGTAAACGGACTTCTTTAGTGCTCGAGATTAGCTCGACTTCCATCAAATATTCAGTGCATGCCAATGCAAGGGCAGCAACAACAGTACTGATAATACACCAGTAGGTGAGATTATCATGATGATAGGATACTTACAACTTAGCGTCAAGGGAATGAAAAAGTGATAATAACAACAACATCAAGCCTTTATCCCACTACGTGGGGTCGGCTACATAAATCCTTTTTCTCCATTTTGTCCGATCAAGAGTCAAATTCTCATTTAGATCTAATAAAGAAATGACATTTCTAATATTTTCTAACCAAGTCTTTTTAGATCTACCTCTATCTTTCTTAATATAGGTTAAATCTATTACATCTACTCTCCTAAACGGGTCATTGGAAGTCCGCCGTTTTATGCTCATTTCGTATCATGTCTCTGAGCAAAGCCAGTCATCAACCTGAGCATCCTCATCTCTGCAACACTTAACTTAGTATTATGCTTCTCTTTTAATGGCCAACTTTCTACGCCATAATGCATTACAGGTTTAAGCAGCATCTTATAGAATTTTCCCTTAAGTTTGAGTGGTACTTTTCTATCACATAACAAGCCTGATGCATTCCTCCACTTCATCCATCCAATTTGAATCCTACTAATAATATCCTCATCTATTTCACCATCACTCTAAACAATAGACCCAAGATATATAAAATGTGTACTCTTATTAATGACTTGATTGCTCAAAGTCACAAACCCCCACTAAGTCTATTACTACTAAAATTACACTCCATGTATTCAGTTTTAGATCTGCTCAATCAAAAACCTTTAGACTCTAAGGTTAACCTCCATAATTTAAGTTTACTTTCAAATCCATCTTTAGTCTTATCAACAAGAAGAATATCGTCAGCAAAAAACATACACCTGGGAACATCCTCTCTCAAATCTCTAGTAAGAACCAAGGTTTAAAATTGCATAATAAGCCTCGACGCGTTTTTCATCCACGAGGCGAGGTGTAAGCCTCGAGGCGGTATGAGGTATAAGCCTCACGGACGAAAAATTGCATAAATGTGAATTTAAGTATTCAAGCATGTAAATAGTATTAAGAGTTTATGATACAATAAAAACATCTAAATGAGAAGTGAACTTAGTGGAAAACAATAAAATAGATACAATATATACATCTCATAGCATAATTCAAAGTACAAAACTACAAATTGAAGTCTATCATAACTCCCAAAGTACAAATAAGAAAGTATCTAAAATCCAATCATGTCCCATCACTAAATGGGTCTTTAGTGGAGGCATCTTATCTCCAATTGTATCTATGAATGGCAAATCTTCATCATCTTAAATCTTACCCACTTTTCTCTTCCCTATTCAATAAGAATTCTTAGTGTGCTATTAATTGCATATATTTTAAATATAATAGCACATAAGAAATTGTGAGATATCATTATTTGCTTGTTGTGCTGCAGTACTAGTGGATGTGTGTGGTGTGATACTAATGGATGTGCCCGCTTGATCTGCTTCACCCCTCAAGACATCCACACTTAGATCTTTTAGCTACATGTCTGATAATGATAAATCTGTCTCATCATCTATGAACCACTCATTATTAGATGCCACATCATCACACACGAAAGGATCCTCATTATCCTTCAACCCCTTGTTCCTCAACCACTTATCTCTCAACCTATTGTTGTGCATAGTATACACAAAGGGGTTCATTCTGAGTGTTGAAAATCGATTTATTCTCTTCGTTTGCACTTGACTATATGTGTTCCAGTTTTGCTCATATCCAGAGGAAGAACAAGTGAGGCTTTATATGCACTGGCATTGTCAGTCACCACCTGAACAACCAATTGCTCCCGATCTCCTCAACAACCCCATCTAATAAATTGAAAATGAAATCGGCGTTTTTTACCTCATCTAAAGCTTAAACTGATCGTAAAAACATCGTGTCATAAGGATTGTTGACAATAATATCAATCATGCTCCTGCTCTTGATGTCAGACCATCCATCTGACATAATGATAACACCTGTCTCACTCCATATCTTTTTAATCTCATCAATACTTCGCGCTATGTTCTACAGCTCCTTCAAAATCCATGTCCGCAACCCGAACATGGATGGTGCCTTCAACCCTCGCCCATACAACCCTACAGATCGCAACATATTGAATTAGGCTGGCGATGTCGCTACATTAAACAGAATGGCATTCTCAAAAAAGAATCTGTCAATATCCATGCACACCTGCCGTCGACCCTCTATGGTAACAGCCGCAAGCATCATCTGTGCTTCTCCTCTATCCTCTCCTGGATTAATCATATACTATTCCATAGGACCCCGGGCACCTCTACTATGTATAGTGAAAGAAGAGTCATTTCCACTCTCGCTCACATAGTAAGCATCATGTTCGACCCTGTCATCAAATTGCTCATGTTGTAAATGTTTGGCCGTAATACTCTTCTTAATGTAAGTAGTAATTTTTTCCTTCACCTTATCTGACACATACGCACAAGATGCTACGTTTTTATGTGAGGCGGATAAGTGTTCCTTCATGCAGGTAACTCCTCCCCTAACCACTTTATCACTAAAATTGCATTTCAAATACACGTATGTCTTCTCGACGCCGCCTATGTCAACATGTACACTATATTTCCAAGAATGATCCCTCCGCAATGACGGATTTGACATTTTCTTGCCCCTAACCATGTTTCCTAATGCAAAATCAAACCAAAAATCTCAAAAAAATTTAAACCCTAGATTTCTATAAGTTGAAAAATTAAACCTTGAATTTAAAAAAAATAACTAAAACCGGTTGTAAAGGTGTCGTAGAGGGCGGCCGGACATGTGCTGCTCACCGGCGTGAGGCGGCGGGAATGTCGGCCGAGGGACACTAGGGCAGGGTCGTGTGGGGCTTTGCAGCTTTGTGCGGTTCAAGTCGGCCGAGGAACACTAGGGAGGAATGAATGGGGTATTTTATTAGGCACTTAAGTGAGTTGGGCCCGTTTGTTTGAGGCATATTGAACAATTACGCCTTTGAGGAGCACCTCAGGTTCTATGAGGCGTACGCCTCTCCTGGTTCTAGAATTTCTTAAGCAATAAGGTGCCTAGGGGTGAAATTGCATAGAGGCGCACCTCTAATTGGGCAATTTTAAACTATGGTAAGAACATCCATGACTACAACAAAAAGATATGGGCTTAAGGTTGATCCTTGATGTAAGTTGGTAATCCAACTGAAATTGAAAAATACTTGGTAAAATCACCTTGGGTCTGAACAGAAATAACAGTTCATGCATACATATCCTTAATGACTTTACTATAAGCATTATTAACCATTTTCTTTTCTAGAACTCTCCATAGCACTTGTCTTGGAACTTTAACATATGCTTTCTCTAAATCAATAAATATCATATGTAGATCCTCCTTATTCTCTCTATACTTCTCCATCAAACCTCTCAATAAAAGTATGGCTTCCATAGTAGACCTACCTAGCAAGAATACAAATTGATTTTGAGAAACCGGCATGAAAAAGTGACAATAACAAGAAGGCAAAAATGAAACCTTCTTTTAAAGCCAAACTCACATAAGCATGGATCTAGGAAGTACTTAGCACCTCAAATTGTCAAGGTATTCATCCTAAGTAAGTTGGTTGAATTTAGCATAGGGAGAAGCTTTCTTTGAAATTCATATCATTTATTTCAAAAGAAATCATAAGTCCTAAATAGAGGGAGCTAAAGGTTGCAATGACTAAAGTACCCTTGTATCACAAGTACAGGTTAAATAGTCATAGCAAAAAAGCAACCCCTAAAACTCTGTAAAACCAACTTAAGTCTTAGAATCCATGACAACAAACTATGTGACTAGGTACATTAAGCTAAGCCTAATAAAGTATCTTATCTTTCATCAGTTGCATAACTTAGATTAGCCAAACCTAGACCCTTCATACATCAATTTTGCTTTGCCTGCTCGCATGAGTAAGTGCATTGAAGTGAGCTTTTCACCAGCAACAAGAACATTGCAGACATGTGATGCACAATGATGGTGCAATGGCTCACTTCTACTGCATGTAGATTTTAACGCTATTACTTCCTCCTCCCACACCTTTTTTTTTCTTTTATTTTGAAACATGAAAATCCTCATTACATGAATAGGAATGCACCCAACAAATGAAATATTTTAGCATATGCATTAAAGCTGTGGCCCAATCCAGTAAAGAAATAAGCCAAGGCAAGCATTACTCACTACTCAAAGAGGCAAAACAAAGCTGAAGGCATTTGAGTCATGGCTTGATAACAACAGTGGGAAAATCTACTTAAAATCTGATAAAAGATACTGTATCCTAGATAAAAAATATTTTAAGAATACATAACCTAACCCAATCGTTCAACTGTCTAAAATAAATGTATTTTAGAATATAAAATTCCATCTATAATCAATGGTGCAAAATCTCCCTATTTCTTTTCTGGTGACATTGTTTTATGTGATTTCCTAAAATTTCAAGACCTTCCTATTTTAGCATCATAACAATATTTGTATGTATCATTTTCAAGGTATTTCCCATGCGAATGGAACTGTTGAAGTAGTTGGCCTCTCAACTATATTCCATGAGATTTTAAGCTTATGATTGCCTTTATGCCATGATCTTCTATTTGTGCAGGATGTCGATATGCTCTATATTTGTAGCTTGATTAGTTTCAAAGATTCCTACTTGTGTAAATTATAAAACAACTATTTTTTCTCGATATCTATAAATTGGTGATTCGCCAAAGGTTAGTTATTCATAATGCATGTTCCATGAGATTTTAGATGTTATGGCCTTCTTCATCTGCTACATGGCGAAGATCATTGAGATTAGATGTGAAACTAAAAGCTCTTTTAAAACAAATAGTGTGAGGTATGCTAGCTTATCTCTTTTCTTTTTTCATCCATCTTTTCCCACTCTTTATTTTGTCGTTGGATTGTAAGTGTGTTAATTTTATTCAAATCTACCACATTCTTGGCTTCTTTAATTTGCATGAAATCTTAATTTTATAACACTTTAATAATCATCGTTTGTCAATCTTATTTCCTATTAGGAGATCAGTATTTTTTTTTTCATTGAAATTATGTTTTCATCTATTTTACTTAGCATTCATTACTAATAGAAAATGGATGTTGTGTTAGATAGTTTGCTTCCTAGAAGAAATTGCATATTGAAATTGCAAACAACTTCAAAGAACATCTTATATCAGTGATACTTACACTACTATTAATGAATTTAAAGTTTTATGAATTTCAAAGTGCACTCCATATATTGTATGCTATTGTCACACATGTGCATGAGAGAGAGAGAGAGAGAGAGAAATCTAGAATGCCACATAATCTAACCTGCCCAATCCATTGCCTCAAACTGATAATGTGATCTCTGACTTGCTCTATACTGAATAGTTCAGTCATTGATACTCCTTTTATCTTTGGTTTGCCAGACTTGCTTGCCGTAGCAGGATCAGTTGATGGCATGTTGGTTTCCTGATTCATTTCCATCTTAGCTTGAGAAGGCTCTTTACCTACTGGCTGCATTTCCTTCTTGTTAAAAGCATCAGCTTCATCAGAAGGGCAATGTTCAGATGCACTTTTTGCAGGAAGTGCGCTGTTTGACATAACATCAAGTTTGGTATCTGGTAAAGGACAACACGCGTCTACTAATGATGTATCCATCTTCACTTCAAATGCCTCACTTTTACAAGGCAAAGCTGCATCAACTTGTTGATACATATTGGATTGCCTCTCCTTGGGAACATTGATTTGATTTGTAGGAGCAGAAATCAGAGATGATTCTTCAATCTTGGGTACAAAAGAAGGGGCACTCTGAATTTTCATGCGCTTAAATGAAGGTTGTTGACAATCAGATGTTTCGCAAGGAGATAAACCTTCTTTACTCATCACCTTATCCATGCTTGGGGACATGATATTCTTCCAGGAACCATTCATCTTGTTTGTGACACCAGTATCAGAACATTTTCGATTGCGCATTTTGACGGATGCTACAAACTTCTGCACAGGAACGCATACAGGACAATCTGCTATGTTACAATTCATATAATGATTAAACAGTTTTCTTGATAGAGCACATCGTGGAAACATGCAGTTTTTTGAATTACATGTATCAATATGCATCCATAACTGCTGAACCTTAATGCAGTTGACTTCTTCACATTGTCCTTTAGGAGATGTGCACTTACGAGAATGGAGGAGGAGTAAAAGCCACCTCTTCTGCTTAAAATAGTCTTGTTCCCTATCAGAGACATGAAACATTTTATTTGAGGATTCTGGCACAGTAGCATGTCCAACAAAAGCATGAGCATCAGGAGAGGTTTCACGTGTTTGTGCTTCATCCTTCCCTGCCATTCTTTGGTGAAATTCCTTCTGCATATGCTGCTCAAAAGAAATTTTTTCTCTGTCATGTGATTTTTGTGGAGGCTGAGAATACCAATGTTCCTTGGAAAGTGCATCAACTTGTGATTTCACAAAGAGACAACTAAGCTCGTTTTGTGATTCTGCATTCCGTTGCTCTATTTCCCAAAGCTTTTGTGAATTCTGCGAAGACAAGGTCTGAACATCCTGAGGGCCCTGTATCTGACCAAGCAGTTGAGCACCTTTGGATAGGTTTCCAGAGGATGTATTCTTCTGATACTGATTTTGCAATTCGGAAACATGAAATTGTTCATTGACACGTGGAAGCAAAGATTCATTAGTGGATTCAAAACCATCTGCAGACATTAGCTGTCCTGAAAAATTGGAAGGCATGGAAAAATGCCTTACGTTATCCGTATTTGATATAATTTGTTGTTGATGCATCTGATTATGCTGATATCTTTGGTTCTGAACAGCTAGTACACTTGGCTGGTTAGACTGCTGAAACTGTTGATGATGAAAATTTTGCATCTGAAGTGATTGTAGTGTCGAGTGTGTTGATTGGAAATTCACACTTCGCGAACTGTCAAGCATTTGAGGCTTCAGTTGCATTGATGGCAAACTCGATTGACTAAGCATTCCATGATTAGTTTTTGACTTAGAATTCATGCTCGGGTTTGAATTTTGACAATTCACTGTTGATACAGCAGTTGAACCACAACCATTTATGTTTCCAGACCCAGAGAGATCGGCAGTGTTCATAGCATAACCATCACCAGCTAAAGGTAACATTTGCTGCGACATAGATGCTGTATGATCAAAAATGACAAAAAATCAGATACAATCAAACACAAAAAGCCAACATTAAGAAATTACCACAGATGACGGCCTGGGAACCAGAAAAAAGTTTCAAACAGCCCCAAAAAGCCCATACAGCATTATTGGCAAAAAAAGGTAACAGAGGTAGAAGGGACACTTACCTAGTTACCTGTAATTAAAGACTGATGTTGTTGCATACCTATATGTTGCTGCAAAGGTTTTGGAGAACCCCCATAAGAAACTGGACCAAGATACCCTTCTGGGGCTGTAGGACCATTCATGTGATGCATGTTGCTCCGAACTAAACAACTTATACCTCCATTCATAACAGCATTGGATAAAGTATATGGAGATTTTTGCTGTATGTTGGACCTTATACCAACTCCCATTCCAACACCATGCAGTAAACGGTTGTTCTGACCGCCATCATAATGCTTTTGTTGTTGCTGCAAGACCATGGGAGAATCCATATTCGAAAATCCACCACCATTGGAAGATTCTGAGTTTATCGATATGGATTGCTGATTATTTAATCCAGGGGTTGGGATCATCATACTTGATTGTCGCATTATGCCCACAGATGAAACTATACCATTTCCACCAGAATTGTGGATAACATTTACAGTTTGTGGCGGATATCCATTTGGAATCGTCCCTGTATAAAAATATGATGTAATTGCAGAAGACTACAGAAGAATATCAAGAGTTATAATAAAAAAAAGCCAGTATAAGCATAGCTTCCATACCAGTGGATGCATTGAAAGAGGCAATTTGTCCCATGCCAATTGGTCCATTATTATTAGGTAAAATATTCCCCACATTCACTGCAGTTTGCCCCATCATACCAGCACCACTGGCGGTTATCATGGTGTTATCTTGAGATACTGTAAGGCCTTTGTTTCCATAACTGGTCATGCCAGGCGTCGGTATCATAGTACTGACAGATGATGATGGCACATAATGAGCTTGTTGACTATTATTTGAGAACCTTGTTATTCTCTGCAAGCGCTGATCAATAGCTGTTGATGACATGTTGCCATAATCCTCTCCCTGCATGGTTTATAAATGTTCTAAAAGATGTAGAAATGAAAATATCCAATGAACATTCTTAGAATAAACCATACTCCGGATAACTGTATTCAAGCTCGGAAAAGGTCCAATAGAAGAGAAACACAATCCACCAAAAAGCACGTAAATCCTTATCATTGATAAAAAACACTAACTGAAAAACTTTACCTGTAAAATTGCATCATTAAATATGCGCTCTTCTAAGTGCTTAGCAATGTCAGGTAATCTTTGCATAACCTCTGAATTCGGATTATAACTCTTGCGCTGAAGAAGCTGAATGCTGAAAACAGATTAAACAGCTACCATAAGAGACAAAAGACGATCTAACAGTTGAGAATCAGCATAGAAAAACGTGGTAAAAGCAGGGGCGGATCCAGCTTCTTTTTTTAGGATGGGCAAAAAAAAATTTTTTTGTAAGAGATGAGCAAAAATGCTTATGATTGATAAAAGTAGGGGAAAAAAATTCTTAAGGGGGAGCAAAATGCCCAAAATACTCAAAATATTTCAAAATCTCCCGGCTAAATATTAAAAAAAAAAATTTTGAGGGTGGGCATTTTCCCACCCTAAGCCATGGGTGGATCCGCCCATGGGTAAAAGGAGACCATGCTCATTGTTGAATGTATGCTCTATAACAAAATAACTAAAGTTGACAACATTATCAATGCCTCGGGAGTTGACAACATTATCAACGTGTTCGAATAAAAAAATATTAAATACAAATTTAACATGTGTGTCTGACACTCATGACTTAAATATTTTATGATTTTTTTAAATATAATTTCTTGTATTTAAACTTATTTATTTAAAATATAAAAACTAAACTTTTTAATTTCTATCCATAACACCAAATCAATCGTCTGCACTCAATACCCCATTCATCGAATATTCTCATTTTCATTTCTCAATGGCGGGTCACGATTTTGGTTTCACAATAATGCCCAATGTCTTTTCTTTTTTAATTTTTATTTTTCAATAATGCCTGATGTCATGACGTCAAATGTCATTATAATATCGACACTTCAAAATCATCTCAACATCAAAGTCTAACATTTTCTTAGAATTGATGCTCGATACTAGTCTTTTCTACACCCACAACTTGACAGCTCATCTTTATCCGACGTCATCTTAACATCGACGACCAACGCCATTTCAACATTGACGGCAGATGCACTTTTGACATCAATGTCCAATACTTACTGCAAAACATCGATGCCCAAACTCTCGACAGCATTTTCACCTCCTATCTCAATGCCTGATACACTACATCGACGTATGGCTCTTGATATCACAATATTAATCATTTTTAGCACAAATTCTAGTTAAATGACTTATTATTTCTAAATTATTTTAATATTATACTTCTTCAATTTTCATACACTTTTTTAAAAATATAAAATTATAATATCGTGTCCCACTAGTGTCTGTATCCTAAATTTTTAATAATTAAAGTGTCTCGTGTCTATGTCGTGTCGTATCTATGTCGTTGTGCCCGTGTTTGTGCATCATAGATACATAGCTTTTAAAATACAACCTGCAGTTCTACTAACGATATAAAACTTTAACCTTTAAAAATATAGAATCCAAGATGTTAAACATTAGCCAAAAAGCAGATAATCCACCGCAAGGTTGAATTATTAGCCGAACATCATAGTAGTTACAGATATTATGGCAACAAAAAGGCATGGTATACACTCACCAACAAGCAATATTAATATTGCCCAAAGGTTTTAAAGTAAATTATATATATCTATAAATACATAATTCTTGAGTAGTGAATAAAATTATTCCATTTTCAAACCTCATAAAATATAAAAATAATAAGTAACACTTTCAAATTAAACAACACACTGCATGCCTAAACATCTAAGAGCCCATCTTTTATGCAATTATCCATCAACTTGCTTGCACAAACCTTTACAATAGATGGTCCGATCCCATTCTCACATGAGTAGTCTTTTAGAAGTTTTCCCATACATGTGCCACAAGTGCATCATAATTGTGATTAAAAAAAACACATACAACAAGATGAATCTATATCAAAAGGTTATAAAAGAAGAATATTCATTAAAAAAAAGTTTCTAAAGAATGCTTGAGATAACAATCTTTGAATGATAGATTTAAGTAAAAGGATTTAGTATATGAATTTCAACACAAATATTAGAATTTTAACAAGCAACGGACATGCAATTCAAATTAGATGCAATATGTTGGTCAATTAGTTTCTGCAATTGTCCTGACAACATAAGTTATGAGCTTACCATAATGCCATGGTACTCATGGAACACTAAATAATCAGAATAACTAGCAATAAACATAATCATAGTTTATGCATGAATGCTTGACTACTACAAGACCATGTGTGTAAGTAGAGGGACTGGAACTAGCTAAATTGTTTAGTATTTGTCATGGATTTTGAGTTCCCCCAACTAACTTGAACCTCACAGTTAGCAACATTAATTTAAAGGTCACAACCATCTTGAACCGTAGGGTTAGTAGTAACAAGTTAAAAGCTAAATATAGTGCATAGATCAATAAAGAAAACTACATCTATTGCCCCGCAGATGAAGTCACGAGGTCAACCATGAAAAAACAAATATTGAACTTCAAAACAAAAACACAAGGTGTCCTACAGCATTGAGAGTTTTTCTTCTCTGAAATATGAATTAGTTTAGGCATAATCGTGAAGCCTGGAAAATGAACTTCAAACCACATCATGAAACTCTTTTGAAAACTTTCATATTAATCTACTAATAATAACTAAAGTAAAGCTAGTGCACCATAATCCTGTTTGCTACTCAAAAAACTAAAGAAAAGTTATCATAGTTAATAGTACAAGCTGACTAGCTCACTTAAGCATAAGAAGCAATCAACAATTTTTCAAACAAGATACAAGATGCATCATTGGTGATAGTAAACCACGGTAGTTAGCAATATATGTTTGAAAAGCATTGTGATTTATTACATAAGATAAAAGTAAGTAACAGTAAAATTGTAATTTAAGAAGCACATTTCGTGGATTTAGACTTACATATAATCCTGTATCCTCTTGCGCTTGATCAACAGCTCAGGGTCCGTTTTATGCGCATGATTGCCTATACTTTGCATTTGGGAAGACAATGAATTGACAGTCAATTGAGATAAACCAAGCACCTGCTGCCCAACCTGTGTAGGCACTTACCCGGGTATCTGCCTAGACAAATGTGTCGGTACATTAATCTTCTTCTTCTATTAAAAAAACTGCAAGATCAATCAAAGCACAAGCTTCATAGTTTTTTGCTTCCGTACAGTGAAATTCATAACTCACCACCAAATTCAAAACTTTCTCTGAGCAAACCTCAGTAGCAGCGAACTACATCCTATCAAGTGCCAGAATCTCTTCCATGCACCTTCATATACAATAATTAAGCAGCCATGTTCGTTAGACAGAATAAAAGGAATATAAGCACACCATATTTTAAAGCTCGACAAGGAAGATGGATTTGACAAAATGCTAATCTTTCAAAGCAGTAACCTAAAGTACTTCGACGAACAACGCAAAGTTCCCACCATAATAACCGCGATAACTAACCGGGCATTTAGATGCAGTGACGTCCAATATAGATTGAGAAACGTAATTTTTCACAAATTCCACGCACGCATCAAATCCCTAGGCATCCCATGACATCCTCACGACAAGTAACTACGGAACCAATACAGAAGCCCGAAGAATTGCTTGAATAGGGCTTCCGAATAAAAACAACCAAACAAAAACGTCTATATTCCATTTACGCGAGCTTAAAATCCTTTTGTCATTGGTGATTCAATTGAAAGGAACAGAAAGAAGGAAAACAAAATAAACTCACTCGGTGCATTTCACGTAAAGCTGTACGCGGAAGAAGCGATTAAAGGCGAAACGAATCGTGATCGGGATCAAGGCATCCGCAATGGGGACGGGGAAAAACCGGAAGACGAAGCCACAAACTAATTTTAGATCTTTTGAGAGCTCCTAAGATTGGAAAGGGTGTCAAGCTTGAATCTTTACAGTTGTTTCGGAAGAACAAAGATTCGTGCCCTAACGTACCATCTTGCTGGGTGAATTCTAATTCTCCCTCTTGACTTCTCCCGACAAAAGTTCTAATTTTATTTTGAAACAAAAGTTTCGATCCTATTTTTGTGGGGGGTTTTTTTTTTCTATTTTTAAGGATTTAAAGTCGATTTTTATTTCCGTTTCCATATGATCACAGTTTCAATTTTAATAGTATTGATAATTTATCGATTTCGGAATTTAATTTTAATTATGATTTTATTTTATTTTTTATTATAAACGGCCTGTCTAAATATATAATTAATAATTCAATATACATAATAATTCGGGAGTAAATTTTAAGGAGCATGAATTCTTTGGCGTTTTTAATAAAAAAATATCAAATAATTTGGTTAATTCTATTTTTATAGAATTAGTCAAATTATTTGAAATTAGCCAAATTGTTTGGCTAATTCTATTGAATACCAATATTTTTACTTAACATCATTAGCAATGTCATTAGCTGACATCATTAGCAATGTCATTGCTAATGATACTTAGTGAAAATATAGGTATTCAATAGAATTAGTCAAATAGTTTGACTAATTTTAAAAAAGCCAAACTATTTAGCGTTTTCCACATAATTAGTCAAACGGTTTGGCTAGTTCTATGGAAAAAGCTAATTCTATTTGACATTTTCCATTGAAAACGTCAAATAATTTGGCTAGTTTGTTTCTTTTAATTATTTTTTAAATTATGCTCTTTCACATAATTTCAATTTTTTATCATGCTCCTTAAAAGTTTCCCATAAATCTATTTATTTAATTGAATTTCAAATTATGATACACCTAAAATATCAATAGGTTTTATATTCACTTTATATTAACAAAATTATTCTTTTTTTATTGATACGTCATCATGAAATTATCTTGACCGAGCACGAATCACAGCGCAAAAATCAACTTGGAAACTTCAAAAATTAAATCTGGGAACATCTGAACTCTTATTTCAGCGAGCTTATAGTCAAACTGAGCGCCTCGGAAATACGAACCCAGCGACACTAAATTCAACTCAATTCGAGCCCAAATGAGCCCAAATCAAGAGCCTGAAGTACTGTTGGAAAGCTCGTACCACAATTTCAGTCACTAAACGATCTCTGATTTTAACGAGCTTCTAGTCGAATCGAACGTCTCGACGAGACGAATCCAATGAGCCTAAAATCACCAAATTCTGACGTCACTAAGGACTTCAAATGTCCAACGAACGGTGCATGATCGAAGAATTCAATATCAGCCGTCCATTCGGCCACTCCCTATTTGCCCCTGATCTCACACCTATTTACGGGCTATACCACTCCATAAAAACTATAAATAGACCCCTCATTTCTCATAAGAGGGGACCCCAAGCAAGAAAAAGAAGAGAAGAAGAAGAGAAGGGGAAGGAGAATCAGCTCCTCCTCGATCACCGCCAGAATTCTGCCGGATATTCGGGAGAACGCCAAAATTCTACACAACTTTGTAATCGAATTTCAATCCAAAAGAAATTCATTATAAATCTGATCGTCTTAACTTGTGGGACGAATCAGTTTCTTGTAACTCAAGCAACACTAGTAGAACTTTTCAATTGAGCGTGGCCTCGTGGTTTTCCCCCTTTTTGGTTTTTCCACGTAAAAATCCCGGTGTTCATTTTCCTTTCCTATTTGTGTGATTAATATTCGTACAACGCTCGGATGAAAATTTATTAACTCTATTGTCGCGTATATTATAACCCGCAACAGTTTGGCGCCATTTTTGGGAACCATTATCCCACGAACTTCAAGTATTGCTACAATGGTTAACAGGCGTAGTAGTTGCATCGTTGGAACTTCCCGCTCCAACTCCCACCAATCCAAAAATCAATCCGTGAATCACAGATGCCCAATGTCTACCTCCTTTCATCCTGGGGGTGAAAATGCTACCGGAGAAGGAACCTCGGGACCTTCTTTAGAAGAAAGAATCTGAAAGATGGAAGAATCTCAGAACGAGATCCTTCAACTCATGCGATAGACTCAGCAACCTGCACTAGCACAACGGGAGGAAGTTCTTCTCCCTGAAGATCCACTACGGGTTGAAGATGTTCAATTAGAACATCTTCAGGAGGCATCTACAATCACACTAGAACAACGAAGAATTGCTAAGTATTCTTCTCATCTCTCTGGGATCCGCCAAAATGAGGGAGAATCGTTAAAGGAGTATTTTCAGCAATTTTCCACCGAGGCTCAACAAATTCCTAGAGTAGTCCCTGAATTACTCAGAGGGGTCTTTCTTGGAGGCATTCATCCTGGACCCTTATATTCGGCACTCATGCGCGACACTGTTCATTCATATGCCGATCTGATCCATCGTGTGGAGGCGTAAATCTCTGCATATGATGTCATAAATACTCATAGGAAGCAGTTTGAGCAAACCAATGGGAAGCGCAAAGGTGCACCTAGGATGGACAATTCATTCTCACAATAGAAAAAGTAAGAGAAGAATAATCTTCCTCCTAGGCCTTCACTACCACGATGGGAACCTCGACAGGAGGAGTATACCCCACTCAACACATCTCGAGCAAATGTATTGATGGTCATTCGAGATCAAGATACATTGAAATGGTCGAATCCTTTGAAGTCGAACACAGGAAATCCATATCAGTACTGTCACTTTCATCGTAGTCGTGGTCACACTACCGAAGCATGTAAGTAACTCAAGGATGAGATTGAAAGACTTATCTGCCAGGGTTACCTTCGACAATTTATTCAAGATTCACCTACCCGAGAGGAAGCTTGTCTCGCTGGGGGGCAAAATCAACAACAAAGACAACCATTGAATAATATTCAAATGGTTGGAGAGATTGAATGATCACGCACTTCGTGCATTTGTATTAACAATACTACTTGTCTTGTTGTCACTTTTATGTTGAGTAGGGTGTCACTTTGATATCTTTAATGTCTTCTTCTAAGTTAAATGTTATATTGTACCCGTACGTATATCTTATGTGTTGAGTCATTGTAACTTGTATATCCCTAAGTCATACTATGGAATTATTATACTGTCTTACATAATACAATAATATGATGTTCATGTTATTGTGATATTATTTTCTCTTATAAAAGATAAAAAAACTTCTCAAAATCTTTTTATGTGATTCAAGAAATATACTAACAATATTGTATCTCAATGACCAAATGTTCAATCCCAGGGAGATTTGGTTTTACATCATTGGTGGATTCTCTCGACATCTTCCACACATGTTAACGTCATCGAGTAGGGCTCTGATATACAATCTCGGATAGGTCTTACATCCTTAGTGGATTTTCTTGATCTCTTTCACACAGGTTAACGTCATCGAGTAGGGATCTGACATACAACCCCGGATAGGTCTTACATCCTTGGTGGATTCTCTCGACCTCTTCCACACAGGTTAACGTCTTCGAGCAGAGCTCTGATATACAACCTCAGATAGGTCTTACATCTTTGGTGGATTCTCTCGACCTCTTCCACATAGGTTAACATCATCGAGCAGGGCTTTGACATACAACCTCAGATAGGGCTTACATCCTTGGTGGATTCTCTTAACCTCTTCCATACAGGTTAATGTCATCGAACAGGGCTTTGACATACAACCTCGGATAGGTCTTATATCCTCGATAGATTCTCTCGACCTCTTTCACACAGGTTAACGTCATCGAGCAGGGCTCTGAAATACAATCTCGAATAGGTCATACGTTATTGATGTATTCTCTTGACCTCTTTACAGAGGTTAACATCATCGAGCAATAATCTGAGTGAATAATATTCTATCTATAAAGACTCCAAGAAAGCAAGTGATTGATAAAATCATCACTCATATAAAGACCTTAGCAGTCTAACAATGCCTCCAAAAATATGAGGGGCAATGTATCAAAAGCATGTATTAAAGATGCAATCACAATTCAACTTTCTCCAAGGAACAAGTTCTCAATTTCATATACAACATCAATGGAGTTACATAAATTCATATTCAGATATACATTTATTCTTACTAGAAGTTGAGATTAAAAAGTACATTGGCATCATTCATACAAAATACCAACATCAAGCAACAAGAAACTTTATAATAGTCAAAAATTCTTGATGGATTTAAGTGACTTCTTCTCTGCTACACACAAATATCTCCTACAACTTCTTCTTCAAAGAAAGAAATATCTGATGTTTGCACACACACACACACACATATATATATATATATATATATATTGCCTCAGTAGAATGCAACAGAACCACCGCCATCATTGCACCTTCGTATGATATTTTCTGGCGACCCTTCACTTCATATCGGCCATCATCAGCTTCTCGCTTGACTGCTACTTACAACACACCATCGTACTCTCTCCTTCAACTCTACACTCGATCGTTAACTGCTAATGGGCTTCAACTCAATCATCCATCGCTGACAGACTTCTACTCAAACAACATCAAAATTCTTCCCATCTACTCATCACTTCTGGTTCTCCTCCAAGATACTATCACCACCAGGTCTTCTTAAATCACCCTCGAATACAAGCAGCAATTGATCTCCTTCAATCACGGGTTGTCTATTTAGAAGATAGCCTCTCATCGCAACTTCTTTAACACAAAAGAGGGGCACTGAAGCTTGGGAAATGTCGCCTATCTCCGATAGTGGAATGCCTCCAATGCAAGAAGAAGAGCACAAGCAAAGAACAAGGAGGAAAAAAGTCTTTTTCTACATAAAAGAGGGGCACTGAAGCTTGATAGGGGAATGCCACATATCTCCGATAGTGGAATGCCTCCAATGTAAGAAGAAGGCCAGAGGGGAAAAGAAAGAAGAAAAAAGGAAAATCTCCTAACTTTTGCACAAGATGATGGGCGCTAAGTCGAGCAGGGAATATTTCCTACTAAAAAATAGCAAAAAGTCTCAACTGTCAGAAAGCCAGAGGGGAAAGAGAAATCTCCTAACTTCTGTACAAGAGGAGGGGCGCTAAGTCGAGCATGAGAAAATTTTCTACTCAAAAATAGCGGAAAGCCTCAACTGTTAGAAAGCCAGAGGAGAAAAGAAAAAATAAAATGAGAAATCCTCTAACTTCTACACAAGAGGAGGGCGCTAAGTTGAGCAGGGAAAATTTTCTACTCAGAAATAGTGGAAAGCCTCAACTATCAGAAAGCCAGAGGGAGAAGAAGAGAATGGACAATTTTTCTAAAGGCCTTAGAGGCCTATTTATAGTTTTTGTGAGAGAATGTGGGAAGTTTCTAGAATTCTCCAGAATTTTCAAATTTTTTAGAATTTTCTAAATTTTTTTCGATTATTTTTGGAATTTTTTCGGATTTTTGTGGTCCCCACAAATCAAAAACCGCATGGAACCGTCGGCCAAACCACGCGCCCAGAAGGGGGCGCGAATGTTCGCGCAAAGCGCTCGCCGGCGCCGAATCTCCTGGAGCTTCTACGTTCGAAAATAGGGGGCAACTAGTATATCATTATGAAATTATTTTTATCGAGCACGAATCTTGGCGCAAAAATCAACTTGGAAACTTCAAAAACTAAATATAGGAGCATCTAAACTTTGATTACAGCGAGCTTATAATCAAATTAAGCATCTCGGAAATACAAACCCAACGACACTAAATTCAACTCAATTCGAGCCCAAATGAGCCCAAATCAAGAGCCCAAAGTGCTATTGGAAAGCTTGTACCATAATTTGAGTTACCAAACGGTCTCTTATTTTAATGAGGTTATAGTCGAATCGAACGGCTCGACGAGAAAAATCCAACAAGCCCAAGATCACCAAATTCCGACGTCACTAAGGGTTTCAAATGCCCAACAAATGGTGAACAATCGAAGGATTCAATATCAGCCGTCCATTCTGCCACTCCCTATTTGCCCCTGATCTCACACCTATTTACGGACTATGACACTATAGAAAAATTATAAATAGACCCCTCATTTCTCATGAGAGGGGACCCCAAGCAAGAAGTGTTAAAATAGTTGCTATTTGCATGCTTTACATTTTTGCAACTTGTATAGTTTTGATGATTCCAAATATTATTGTTCAAATGTGTAGTTATCTCCTAACAATTTTAGAAGATTTGTATTTGCTCTTGTGTGTACTAACATTTCAGGAAAATCAGACTCCAGACTACGAAAACTTCAAATCAAATTCAACATGAGATACTTTATGAATTTGAAGCTTGTATTTTTCTTTGAATTAAATTTGAAAGGGAATGATTGTAATTGAGTGAATAAAAACATACACACACACATAAGGAGATCATATTTAAGTTATAATGATCGTACGGGATGATATCAGATCGTACGGGACGATCAGACAGTTATCTCCTATTGAGCACATAGAACGAATAGGAACTAGCTTGAAAATTTTTCTAAGTCCTATTCGTCCGGGACGAAATAATTATCGTTCAGGACGATCTGGTCTCTGTAAAATTTTTGTCCAGACGAAATTAATTATCGTCAGAAAACGAGTTGCTCTCTGTAAAATTTTTGTCCAGACGAACTTAATTATTGTCCAGGACGATCTGGTCTCTATAAAATTTTCGTCTAGACAAAATTAATTATCGTCAGAAAACGATCTGCTCTCTGTAAAAATTTCATCCAGACGAACCAATTTTCATCCAGACGATTAACCAACTTAGAACGGTTTTCAGCAATTTTCTAGACCGACCTAGTAATAACCGTTCGTACAGGACGAACTTAGTTCGTACGGGACGATCAGTGTGTACGAAGACATTTCGTACACATATACAAATAGGGTCGTTTCAAAGCATTTAAGTAAAATCGTCCAGGACGATCCACGATCTTACGGGACGATCAATTACGTACAAAATTGAAAACTTGCAGTTTTTGGACGGTTTTTCCTATCTTTTGAATAAATAGTCCAAATTAGACTGCTACCCAATCTTTTTTTCATTTGATCTTCATGCCTCTTGAGAGAATAGCTAAGGAGAGAGTGTGAGAGTGCATTCAAAGAAGGATTCCTACCACTGGAGCGTGAAGACTTCACTTGGAGTTCGAATGTAAGAATCTCTACTTGTGAATTGGGATTACTTCACTCTTTTCTTTCTTCCTTCTAGATTTCTTGTGAGAAGATCTGTCAAGGTGATCTGGTTCACTGCCGACACTTAGAGAGTGTGAATAGCCGAAAGGATCGCTTTCTACACTAGGAGAGTGTGAAAGGACGGTAGGGTTCTCTGCCCACACTGGAGAGTGTGAAAGGACGGTAGGGTTCTCTACCCACATTAGGAGAGTGTGAAAGGACGGAAGGGTTCTCTTCCCACACTAGGAGAGTATGAAAGGATGGACGGTTCTCTGCGAACACTGGGGATTGTGTAAAATGACAACGGTTCTCTGCCGCACCGGGTAGTGGTGAAAAGAGTGTGTTGTAAAGGCTTCTCTGCCTTGTTGTGGGTGCAAAAGGAGAGTCACTTTGTGGTATTAGTGCAATACTCGAAGGGTGCCTCCGGGGAGTGGATGTAGGTCTGGTTATAGACCGAAGCACTATAAATCTGGTGTCATTTACTTTACAGTTTTTACCTTTCCGCATTTTATTTTTTAAGTCTTAAAAACTCTGTGGTTGAAAAACTTTTTCTACAAAACTTAAAAGAAACAATTTTTATTTTGGTTCAACATAATTTTAAAAGAGGGCTTAAAATTTTTTAAACTACCAATTCACCCCCCTCTTGGTAGCCTTTGTGACATTAACTTAGGCTTAACAACCTAATTACTAGACTCAACAAGTGGTATCAGAGCGTCGTTTCAAAATCATAAGTTTGAACTACTTTTTGATTAACGTAGATGGCTACATTTGGAAACCGAAACACACCTGAGGGTTACTCTATCACTAGACCTCCACTGTTTGACAATATTATTTTTGATTTTTGGAAAACACGCATGTCTACTTTCTTACAGTCACTTGATTATCGTATGTGGATACTAGTCCAGGAAGGTTACACAAAACCAACTAGATTAGTTGATGGAGTTAGGGTAGAAACACCTTATGTAGATTGGACTATAGAAGAACGTGACTTAGCACAATTAAATGCCAAATATTTAAATAGTTTCTTTTATGTTTTAAAATCTAAAGACTACAAGTGGGTTTCCACTTGCAAAAGCGGAAATGACATATGGGATAGACTTTGTATAACTTATGAATGGACAAATGAGGTTAAACAATCAAGACTCAATATATTGTTACATGACTATAAATTATTTCGCATGAAACCAAATGAATCTATTTCAGACATGTACACAAGATTCACACAAATTGTCACTTATTTGCATGCACTTGGAAGGGAATTAACTAATGCTGAAATGGTCAATAAGATTATTTATTGTTTACCTACTGCTTATGATGCTAAAATTATCGCAATTACAGAGTCTAAAGATCTAAACATTTATTCTATTGACAATCTTCTTGGTTCACTCATTGCTTATGAGCAAGGAGTAAGTCAAAGAAAGATTGATGCAGGTGAACCACGAAAGGACAAGAATATTGCACTAAAGGTGAAAGAGTCAGAGAGTGAACACTCACAACCTGAGGATGAAGACAATATTGCATTGATGACTAGACAATTCAGAAGCTTTTTAAAGAGGAAGCAGAAGAGACGCCAGCAATGGAATAGAGGTAAGTATAACATAAATGGCAATGTTTCTAATGAAGTGATTTGTTATGAATGCAGGAAACCAGGTCATATCAAGACTGATTGCCCAAAACTCAAAGTCACTCCTAGCAAGGAGAAGGTAGAAGAAAAACTAATGGTAAAGAAGGGCAAGAAGAAGTTTCAAAGAGCTTTCTGGGCGGACTCAGCTTCAGATTCATCTGAGACTGAAAAAGAAGAAGAAGTCACCAACCTTTGCTTGATGGCAGATAATGTTGATCAATCAGATCAAGAAGAGGTATGTGACTTAACTTATGATGAATTATTTGAAGTTTCTGAACACATGCATGATGCATATAGGAAAATGAAAAAGATGCATGCTAGTGTAAGTTTTGAATTAGAAGAGTTTAAGAAGGAACATGAAATCCTTAGGAAAGATCATGCATTAATAGATAACAACCACATGAAACTTCTTGATGAATATGATGACTTGAATAAGAATTTTGAGAATTTAAAATCATCCTATGCTGAACTTGAAAAAGAATTTAAGAATTTTAAGGAATAATCTGAGAGCAAGACATATAGAATCAATTATACCAATTGAATCTTGGAAGATATGAATTCATTTTACAAACTCACAATAAGAGCTCTCGAGGATAATAGGAACCCCCCTAAACTTGAAGATTTTACAAATCCTAAATATTATCCTAAATTCATGAAATCCCTTAGAAGACAATCATATGGAAGAAAACATAAGAATATTTTTCCTAATGTTAAATGTAATAATTGTGGATTTTTGGGACATATATCTCACACCTGCACTTTAAAGATGAAAACTAATTTGGTGTGGAGAACTAAGATGCATAAACTTAGACATATCATACATGCATCTGATTATAAATTTCATAAAGGTGAACCCAAACTTGTTTGGGTTCCTAGGTCTAACATTTGAGAATTTTGCAGGAGTGCTCTCACACAAGACCTCGTGAGAGCATATGGTACCTGGACAGCGGATGTTCAAAGCATATGACTGGAGATACTGCTCAATTCATAACGCTGGAAGCCAGGAGTGGAGGCAAGGTACACTTGGAGATAATACTATAAAGAAAGTGATTGGATCAGGTATGATTGGAAATTTGAAAAACTTTTTCATAGACAATGTGTTATTAGTTGAAGGCTTAAAACATAATTTATTAAGCATAAGTCAGCTATATGATAAGGGCTATAATATAAAATTTTTACCTACTAGCTGCATAATAAGCCTAAATAGAAAAAATGTTTTAAATGGAAAAAGGGTAAACAATGTTTACATGCTAGATTTAAATTGTATTCAATCTCATACTACTTTTTGTTTGAAAACTATTTCTGTTGAATTATAGTTTTGGCATAGGAGACTTTGTCATTCTAGTATGAAAAATATTAGAAGAATTACCCAAAAGAACTTAGTGAGAGGTATACCAAAAACTAGACTTTAATAAGGACCACCTTTGTGATGCATGTTAATTAGGAAAACAAGCGAAGTCCTCTTTTAAGTCCAATAAAGATCTTAGGACCAATAAACCTTTAGAAATTCTATACATAGATCTTTTTGGACCTGTAGGAACAGTAAGTCTAGGAGGGAAGGTATACGAATTTGTTATAGTGGATGATTTCTCAAGATTCACTTGGGTTAGATTTCTTTTTCATAAGAGTGAATCGTTTGAGGAATTTAGAAATTTTTCTACTTGGATTCAAAGGAAACTAGGGAGTGAAATAATTTCGATACAAAGTGATCATGGAGGAGAATTTGAAAATGAAAGATTTGAAAATTTCTGTAAAAAAAAGGGATTGATCACAATTTTTCTCCACCTAGAACCCCTCAACAAAATGGGGTAGTTGAAAGGAAAAATAGAACATTAATAGAAGCTGCCCGAGCAATGTTGGCAGAATACTCACTTCCTAGATATTTTTGGGCTGAGGCGGTTAGTACTACATGTTATATTCTGAATAGGGTGAATGTGAGATCAAATTTGAATAAAACACCCTATGAGTTGCTAAAAGGTAGAACACCTAATTTGTCTCATTTGCATGTATTTGGTTGCAAGGTGTTCATACATAATAATGGAAAATCTGCCTTAGGAAAATTTGATCCAAAATCAGATGAATGAATTTTTATTGGATATTCAAGTGTTGGAAAATCTTATAGGGTATTCAACAAAAGAACTTTAGTCATTGAAGAAACCGCACATGTTGTATTTGATGAATGTGGAAATTTGGAAGAGCCAAATGTTGTTGAAGAAAAGATTGAAGAAAACTCCCAAAAGATTGATAGATTAAATATGGAATAAAATGTGTAAGAGAATTTGGAAAGAGAAAACCCTTTGCCTAGAGATTTGAGATTTTCTAAAAACCACCCAAGAGAATTGATTATAAGTGAACCTAGTGAGGGTGTTAGAACTAGACGTGGATTAAACAAGAAAGTCAATCATTCAGTCTTTATTTTAACAATAGAACCCACTAATATTGATCAAACACTTTCTGATGAATTTTGGATATTGGCCATGCAAGAAGAGTTAAATCAATTTATAAGAAATAAAGTTTGGGAATTAACTACAAGGCCAAAAGATCAAAGTGTTGTTGGAACCAAGTGGGTGTTCAAAAATAAAATGAATGACTCCGGAGTAGTCATTAGAAATAAGGCTAGATTAGTTACTAAGGGGTATAATCAAATTGAAGGAATTGATTTTGAGGAAACTTTTGCCCCTGTAGCTAGACTTGAAGTAATTAGGGTTTTACTAGCCTTTGCCTGTTTTAAAGGTTTTAAATTGTTTCAAATGGATGTCAAGAGTGCCTTTTTAAATGGGGTAATTGAGGAAGATATTTTTGTAGAACAGCCTCTAGGTTTTGAAAATTCTAAATATCCAAATCATATTTTCAAGTTAAAAAAGGCATTATATGGATTGAAACAGGCACCTAGAGCTTGGTATGAGAGGTTGAGCACCTTCCTACTTGAAAGATCTTTTGAAAAAGGAAGTGTGGATACAACTCTCTTTTTAAGGAAATTTGGAAAGGATATACTCATTATTCAAATTTATGTGGATGACATCATCTTTGGATCTTCAAATAAAAATCTTTGTGATAATTTTTCTAAAACAATGAGTAGTGAATTTGAAATGAGCTAATGAGAGATTTAAATTACTTTATAGGATTTAGCATTAAGCAACTTGAGGAAGGTACATTTCTTAGTCAAACTAAATATATTAAGGACATCCTTAAAAAATATGAAATGGACAATGCTAAACCTGTTAGTACACCAATGAGTTCCTCAGTTCAGTTGGATAAGGACCTTAAGGGAAAATCTGTTGATCAAAAGAAATTTAGAGGGATAATTGGATCTTTACTTTACTTGACTGCTAGCCGACCATATATTATGTTTAGTGTTTACTTATGTGCTAGATTTCAATCAGATCCAAAAGAATCACATTTGACAACAGTGAAAAGGATTTTAAGATATTTACTAGGAACTCAAAACTTAGGGATTTGGTATCCTAAGTTTAGCTCTTCATTTGAAATTATTGGATACTTAGATTCTGACTTTGCAGGCTGTAGAGTGGATAGGAAAAGTACTTCTGGAACATGTCAATTCATTGGAAATTCATTAGTTTCATGGTCTAGTAGAAAACAAAATTCAGTGGCACTATCTACTGTAGAAGCAGAATACATTGCATTAGGAAATTATGTGGCACAAGTACTTTGGTTAAAACAACAGTTGATTGATTTAGGATTAACTATAGGCACTATTCCAATTTATTGTGACAATACTAGTGCTATTTGCATTTCTAAAAATCCTATTCAACATTCTATAACCAAACACATTAACATAAGGCATCATTTCATAAGGGATCATGTATCCAAGGAAAAAATTGAACTCACACATGTTTCAACTGAAAATCAACTTACAGACATTTTTACAAAACCTTTAGCCTTTGATACCTTCAGTACATTAAGAACAAGGCTTGGTGTTATTGATTTGAATGCTTAAATAAAAATGTTTTTACAACATTGATATTTATGTTTTCTTAGTTTATTTATCTTTGATTTTTGTTTTGAATTTTGAGATTTTTGAGTGTTTTGATTGAGTTTATTTTAGAGTTTGTGGTTTTGCCTTTATTTTCTGTGTTTTGAATGTTTTGTTTGTTTTTCTTCAATAAAAAAATTTAAAAATCCAAAAATATGTGGAAATTGTCCGGGACGAAATTTTTCGTACTGGACGATGTGTGTTAAATTCAGTTTGCGTGTTATGAAACGTTTTGAGAGCAGTTTTTAATGTAGTTCGTCTGTACGATCTAATGATCGTCCAGGACGAAATATTTATTTTCTCAAACGTCGGGACGTTTGAATGCAGCGGTTGAGTGGATAAGGTAGTTTTGAATGTGAAGTCCGTCTGTACGAACTTTTTGTTTGTCCAGACGAACAGACGTCGTTTCATTGTAAGGGACGGTTTTCAACTTACATTAAAACGAATTAACTTTTGATCGTCTGTACAAAATTTTTTCATCTGTACGATCGGTCAAGTCAAAAGTCTGTATGAAATGACGCATTATAAATTGTGTTGATTACAAAAAGTCGTTTCATTTTGGACGAAATGGATCGTCTGTACGAACTTTTTTCATCCAGACGAACGATAATTTTCGTCCAGGACGAACTGTTTTTGTCCAGGATGAATGTATCATTTTCTTTAAATATGAATGAATTTTAACTCAACAATCACATCTCCAAACTTCACTTTTAATCTCTTTCGACTTTAAATCGACAATGGCCTCCTCAAGCAAAAGACAAAAGGTGTTGGCAAAGAAACCTCACAGAAATGCCTCTGAAAACTTCCTTTCAAAGGCAAATGAGGAATCCTTTCCTCGTTTTGCATCTGCCAAAATCACACGTTCTCGCATTCTGATTCAAAGTGAGATAAACTTTAAGGTAATGCATCTTTTTGCCTCCACCCAGTTTCAATTCATTCTTTCTCTCGTTCACCTTTACAACTAACAAACCTTTCTCTACTTTCTAGCAAACATGAGTTTTAATTCCGACCACTCCTGCATAAGTTCTTTTGTTTTCAAACAAAAAGTTGAAATCACCAAGCACGATATTGATGCCTTTTTGAACTTAAGAACTGAAGGCTATAGAGTACACTCCCTTATGAATGAAAACAAATTCGAATGGTATCAAGTCAATAGGGTGATTAGAGAAAATGGCCTAACATATCATATTGCTAGAGTTTCAGGAATGACCAGAGATGCTCGAATCATCCAGCACATTTTTCGATCTTCAATTATTCCCAAAGCTGGTGATAGGATCAATATTACCCCACTCCTTTCTATTTTGACCTTTTTGAATATGGATCATAAGCCTATCGATGAAGCCCAACTTATCTTAGACCATCTTTATGGGCTTTCAGAAATTGGACATGCAGAACAGAAGAGAAAAAGGAACATCTCATTAGGACACTTAGTTACATACATTTTGGAAAAGAAATACAACTTAGTGCATCCTAATGATGAATACGAAGAGCCGGTCTACTACAATGATGCTTCTTTCAGAGCAATTTTCAAGGAGGAAAAAGGAAAAGCACATGCCAGTGCTTCTGAAGAAGAAGAAGAAGGAGAGCAAACTTCTGCACCTCAATCAGATTATCAGAATTTGATTGAGAAATTTGACAGACTTGAAACTCATGTTGATCAAAGATTTGATCAAATTGATGCTCAACTCCTGCAGCAGCAATAGGACATTGGTATTATCAGAAATGAAGTTCATGAAATTAATATCAATGTTATGATGATGGCCTACTACTTCAACCTATTTAGTGGCATTCCTCCTCCTCCTCCAGAAAAATAGAGAATGAGAGATGAATTTTTTTGTGTTTGTTGTACTCGTGTTTTGTTTTAAATGTTTTATTGTGTTAGTGTTTATTTTTAGTGGTTGTTTTAGTTTGTCTTTATTAAAAAGTTCAGTGTATTTTCTTAGTTGTTTTTATATTATGAAATGAATATGTAATCCTTTTCATTAATATCAATGCATGTTATACTTGATTCAAATTTGGTTTGTTTTTGGAATGTGGTTAATTTTTATGAATTTTATTAGTCTTATTTAATCTTAATTGTGCTTAAATTAGATTGTAATTTGAGAATAATTACATTAGAAAATCTAGTCTTTCTAAATTTAAAAGTTGTTTATAAATTGTTATAATTAGAACTTTTAAATTCATGTCTATTCATTTAGACTACATAAAAGTTAATATTATTATTGCAATATAGATGTTTTCTTATTTTGTATTTCTATGCTCAAGTGATATTTATGCACTTAGAAATATTTGAAATTTTAGATTATTAATTTTGGAAAGATTTGGTCTCAATTACTCTTGAAAATTGTACAAATAGTACAAAAATCAAAAGAAATGCGCAAAGGTTCACAAATATGAAAAAAAGGCACAAAATTAGCCCAATGTCAAAAGATGCACAAAAATGTGCCCAAAAATTTGAAAAAGATGCGCAAAGCGCCACAAGTGGTAATTCTCTTCTTTTCAAATTCTTTCAATCTCTTAATTCAAATTGATCTTATGTTCATTTATATTCTATTGAACTTTGAAATATAGAATTTTTATACATCTCTCTTGTAATATTTTTCTATATTTGAATGTCTAAATTGAATCATGTCTTTGATAAATTCTTCTTACTTACAATGTTATATCACTTCTTAAATTTTATGAATTTCTATGATTGACCTAATGTTATTAGTTTTAGATTGCATACCTTATGACAATCACCATTTAGATTAAATTTTCAAATAAATTTCATATAATTACTTACATTTCTTGTCTATTTCTTCTCCACTTTTTGTTGTTGTCAAAAAGGGGGAGAAATTATTGTGTTTGTATGTTTTGTTTTGTTTTTAATTGTTTTGTTTGCATTTTGATTTTGTGTTTAACTTTGTAATTTTGTTATTTTTTTTTTTTTGAAAAACAAAAAATTTTTTGTTCTTTGGTTCAAAATGCCTCCTTATTTTCATGAATTCATCAATTCTAGGGGAGTTTAGGAGATTTGTTTAAATTGAAATCATACAAACAATAATTATTTTGCCATCATCAAAAAGGGGAGATTGTTAAAATAGTTGCTATTTGCATGCATTACAATTTTGCAACTTGTAGAGTTTTGATGATTCAAAACATTATTGTTCAAATGTGTAGTTATCTCCTAACAATTTTAAAAGATTTGTATTTGCTCTTGTGTGTACTAACATTTCAGGAAAATCAAACTCCAGACTACGAAAACTTCAAATCAAATTCAACATGACATACTTTGTGAATTTGAAGCTTGTATTTTTCTTTGAATTAAATTTGAAAGGGAGTGATTGTAATTGAGTGAATAAAAACATACACACACACATAATGAGATCATATTTAAGTTATACTGATCGTACGGGACGATATCAGATCGTACGGGACGATCAGACAGTTATCTCCTATTGAGCACATAGAACGATAGGAACTGGCTTGAAAAATTTTCTAAGTCCTATTCATCCAGGACGAAATTAATTATCGTCCAGGACGATTTGGTCTCTATAAAATTTTCATCCAGATGAAATTAATTATCGTTAGAAAACGAGTTGCTCTCTGTAAAATTTTCATCCAGACAAACTTAATTATAGTCCAGGACGATCTGGTCTCTGTAAAATTTTCGTCCAGACGAAATTAATTATTGTCAGAAAACGATCTGCTCTCTGTAAAAATTTCGTCCAGACGAACTAATTTTCATCCAGACGATTAACCGACTTATAACGATTTTCAGCAGTTTTCTAGACCGACCTAGTAATAACCGTTCGTACCGGACGAACTTAGTTCGTACGGGACGATCAGTGTGTACGAAGACAGTTCGTACACATATACAAATAGGGTCGTTTCAAAGCGTTTAAGTAAAATCATCCAGGACGATCCACGATCGTACGGGACGATCAACTGCGTACATAATTGAAAACATGTAGTTTTTGGACGGTTTTTCTGTCTTTTGAATAAATAGTCCAAATTAGACTGCCACCCAATCTTTTTTTCATTTGATCTTCATGCCTCTTGAGAGTAAGGTGAGAGTGTGAGAGTGCATTCAAAGGAGGATTCCTACCACTGGAGCATGAAGGCTTCACTTGGAGTTCAAAGGTAAGAATCTCTACTTGTGAATTGGGATTACTTCACTCTTTTCTTTCTTCCTTCTAGATTTCTTGTGAGAAGATCTGTCAAGGAGATCCGGTTCGCTGCCGACACTTGGAGAGTATGAATAGCCGAAAGGATCTCTTCCTACACTATGAGAGTGTGAAAGGATGGTAGGGTTCTCTGCCTACACTAGGAGAGTGTGAAAGGACGGAAGGGTTCTCTGCCCACACTAGGAGAGTGTGAAAGGACGGACGGTTCTCTGTCAATACTGGGGATTGTGTAAAAGGACGACAATTTTCTGCCGCACCGAGTAGTGGTGAAAAGAGTGTGTTGTAAAGGCTTCTCCGCCTTGCTGTGGGTGCAAAAGGAGAGTCACTTTGTGGTATTAGTGCAATACTAGGAGGGTGCTTCCAGGGAGTGGATGTAGGTCTGGTTATAGACCGAATCACTATAAATCTGGTGTCATTTACTTTACAGTTTTTACGTTTCCGCATTTTATTTTTTAAGTCTTAAAAAATCTGTGGTTGAAAAACTTTTTCTACAAAACTTAAAAGAAACAATTTTTATTTCGGTTCAACATAATTTTAAAAGAGGGCTTAAAATTTTTTAAACTACCAATTCACCCCCCTCTTGGTAGCCTTTGGAACATTAACTTAGGCTTAACAACCTAATTACTAGACTCAACAAGAAGAAGAAGAGAAGAGGAAGGAGAATCAGCTCCTCCTCGACCACCGTCAGAGTTCTTCCCGCCGCCCGAACACGCCGAGATTCTGCCGGATATTCGGGAGAGCACTGGAATTCTGCACAACTTTGTAACTGAATTTCAATCCAGAAGAAATTCACTATAAATCTGATCGTCCTTACTTGTGAGACGAATCAGTTTCTTGTAACTCAAGCAACACTAGTGGAACTTTTCAACTGGGCGTGACCCCGTGGTTTTTCCCCTTTTTGGGTTTTCTACGTAAAATCCTAGTGTTCATTTTCCTTTCTTGTTTGTGTGCTGAATATTCGTACAACGCTCGGACGGAAATTTACTAACTCTATCGCCGCATATATTCTAGCCCGCAACATTTATAAAATAATTTTACAGCGCCTTGAAATTTATTATTTAATTTTAAGAATCTTCATTAAATTCTTTTTTTTTATTTGGCACATGCTATTTAAAATTTTTTATTTTTTTTTAATTTGATGCAATGACAATAAAAAAGTGCATAAAAAAGTGCCTTGAGATTTTTTGTTTATTATGATAAGGGATTATGAATCAAAATTATTTCTTTTAGGCTTCGTTTGGGACGGCTTTTTTATTGCTTTCTAAAACGGAGTTTTAGTACAAAAATAAAAAAATTTGTACTAAAACTCCGTTTTAAAAAGCAATAAAAAAGCCGTCCCAAACGAAGCCTTAATTGAGTATGAATCTAAGTATTTAATTTATTGACATGTGATTTTGATTTTCTGAGCACAATATTATTATGGAGCCTTGCTTGAAATATCTAAGAATAGGAATCATTAGGTGAATATCAAGAAATACGATACAGGCACTCCTCTCCAAACCGAGTATCTAATTAATCTAAAGTAAATATTGTGCACACACTTGCTCCCATATATGGGTGAGTAATTTGAATATATCAAGTAAATTTTTGTACCTTTTTTTTAATTTTATAAAATTAAAATAAAGAATAAAATTTTTATTTCTTTTTATTCTCGTCAACTAAAAACAAGAGATTTCAAAATAATATAATATTTTTAATATGATGATGCAACCAACAAGTGATTCTAATAAATTTTATACGCTAAATTTATATTGTAACATGCATTTAATATTAAGCACAAAGAAATTATAACATTCTAATTATTTAATCACATTAAAAATTAAATATGATATTCTTTTTCTTCACAACAAATAGAAAGAATCGGTGTAAAAAAAGTAAAAAATAATAAATAAGCAAATAGATTATCATAGTTTGGCACTAATGCCTACATCAACGCCTGGAGTTTCCATACTTAAGATTTCAATGCTCTCGCATCTTGAAACCATCAAGCAGAGAACCCTCTCTCTTTTCATGGGCAAATTATTACGTCCGGTGCCCGGATTTGTCCGGACATCAATCCAGACGTGTCACGTCACCAAAATACACCGGGTCCCAGTGTATTTGATTGATGTGGCGCATCTGGATTGGATGTCCGGACGTCCGGTCACCGGACGTAATAATTCACCCTTTTCATGGGTAATGGAAGTCGTTATTTAGCACACCAGCCAACCAACAAAATTCAAAATAAACTCCTTCAAGCTCACATGGACCATTTATCGAGTAAGTTTTCATAATATCATCTAGATGTTTGTTTGCATTGATTTTTTTGCAATAAAGATGAGTGTTTGAATAAAAAAAGTGCACTAAGATTGCTTTTAAATCATATTTTAAATGATTTTAATTAGTATTCAGATAATTGTACAAAAAACTGTCTAACGATCATAATTCAGTTCTCTTGAAAGTTTAGTAGAACAAATTTGGCCTACAATGTTCAAAAAATATTTTTAAAGTTGTTATAAGCCCAATTAAAAAAATTGAAAAGTGGTTATTTAGATAGAAAATTAAAAAGAACTTGATGGGTCATTTACAGCAATTCAATGATAATAGTGCTTATGTATTATTATTTGAAAAAAAAAAAATCCTATCAAATTGACCTTGGCATTTATCTTGGATAATAAATTCCTATCAATGATAATAGTGCTTAAGTCCACAAGTTACATTGTGACCTTGGCATTATCTAATAAGAATACTCTCAATTAGGGATATTATTTTATTCTCTTCTTTGTTCGATGCATAGTAGGATTTATCGATTCTTCTAATCGAAAGGAGATAGGCTCAATAGACTATTTAACACACTCGAAGATCATGCAATCATCTGATCGATCAAAAGGGTAGAGAAATCACACATCAGGCATGCAAGAAATAGAAACGGAAGATACATCATTAGTGTGATGTTAATAAGTGGGATTTATAGCCTCTCAAGAATAAAGAGCTTACCTAATATAATAGATATATACTACCTCCAACTTAGCTAATAAAAACAACAATGGGGCTTATAACTCAAATCCAACCAAGGATCTAAACAACCCCGACTTGAATTCACCACCCTACCCGAAAAGGGGTATCAGCTAAAACTCCACATAGTGTTTTAAATCCATGAAAGCTTGGTCTTATATAAATACAAGAGTGGTGTGAGGTACATAAGAGTAATGGGCCTCAAGCCTAGCCACAAATTATACTACGTAGTGCAATAGTGAACTATCTCTCTATATGATAAAAATAAAATCTATAAGGTTGACTCAGACTATATATGAGGGGTAGGGCTAATCAGAACGAATCGGTAGCCACTATGAAGTAGACTAGGTTTGAAATATTAATTATATTTTAAAAGATTGACCTAAGAGTGACCATGAATTAATTTTTGAATTATTGGTTAATTTTAAGCCCCATGTTCATTTTATCTTGCTTAGGCTTGTTTTATCTTTTATAAATAATTTAATATCCCAAGAGCCTAACATAAGGATTCCATATGAGCCACCTTCAAGAAAAATAGTGAAAGAAACCTATGAAAATCAATCAGTTCTAGCGTGCAATCAATTTAAACACTTCAATAATCAAGGAATAAATAATAAAAAAGTCACAAGTGCAACTAGGCTTTGCAATACACCTCAAGAAAAAAGAAAATAGTAGTTAAGCTCTACCATAACTACAACTCAGCCTAAAATTATATTATCAAAGGAATAATATGTGGGACCTGATCGATCTTTACATGTTTGACCTCCTCCCTTTTAAAATGCCCACATACCTGCATAGTTTTCCTAACTAAAATTACATATAAAATAGAAAATTTACATAAGCTCCCTACAAAACATAGGTTATTAAGGTTATAATAAAATAATTATATTTATATCCAGACCTAGTTCTTAAGTCCACATTCCAGGGGCTTAACAATCCTCGTATAACCTATTAGAGAGTGTATTTATGATTATAATTATAGTATTATTTTTAGCCCTTTAGGAATGTGCCACATGTAGAAGCTACTCTATAAAATTCTAATCATTTCATGGCAAGTGCCCACTCATCAATCAACAAAATAAAAAATAAAAATAAATATAAATAATTCAAATTAGAAATGAAACATCACATCATCACAAATGTAAAGTGAAAAAAAAAAGTTATTTGATGGAGGCTGTGGAGTGAACTTTTGAATTTTATAAAAGTTAAAAACTCTATCACCCCTAAATAAGACTTAAGTTTGTTTTATATTAAATTAATAAAACTCCACTTAATATACTCAAGTCTACGTACCGAATCAAGTAGTAAAATGATATAATAGAGTGTCAAACCCATAAGGAAGTGTGCTTACTTGAAACAAACTACTACTATTTACTTTAATTATAATAATTATCCTACTAAAAAAAGATATTTATGAAAATTCTATCAGTGAATAAAATAGTAAAAATATAAGATATAATATTTAAATAAAGTGTTTTGAATTAATGAGCATAAATTTCATATCTTTCTAAATGATTCTCTTAATTATAGATGTGATTCAGAGCATATGCATCCCTATATCTCTATCGAGCTTGTAGAAGTGAAAAGGGTATCTACTAATCTCCTATAGTTATATTATCTTCTTAAGAACCTAGAACATTTTACAACTTTTGTGAAGGCATGCAAACATCATATCTCAATATTCATAGTTATTCTTATATTCCTTCATCAATGCTATACATCACACTATATTTTAATTATACATATAGTTACTATGTGCATTAAATTAAGAACATGATGATATTAAAAATACTATTTAATATTTATAGAACACAAGTTTCATTAGAACTTAATATGCACTTTACATCATCAATCCTAAATAAAAGAATTAGTCAGACATAGAATTAATAATTAACAAACCCATTTTTATTAAACTCATAAAAAAATAAAAATACAATGGAGTGATATCATAAAAAGGATCAATGTATCTCTTCCACATGCTCCTTCTCCCTTAACTTATAGTGCTACTTTAATAAATATAGGTTATATATTCTAAATGATTGTATCTTATACTTCTCTAACCTCCCTTAAATTTTACTTTAAGAGAGAACTAGAAAAGCACTCTTAGAAATATTAAAGTTTATATAAGTGATTGAACTCTTCTTTAAATATAATATCACAATTATTTAAAGACAAAAAAAGGTAGCTGGCACTGTGACACTTTAAAGAGTGGTGTTGCAACACCCTTGAAGTGAATTAACGCCTTAGTACTAAAACTTTTGCACCACTCTAGCGCTTGTTAATGTAGATCGGTTACTTAGTAAATGGTCGTGTCTTTTTATTGATAGAACATGGCCCTTAGAACTTACAACTGCAACACCACGATGCTGTTGACATCGAGCGCTACATTGCCTAAGTACAAAGATTGCGCCAAGGCATGAGAAATTATGGCGCCAAGGCGTGAGAAATTATGGCCCCAAGGCATGAGAAATTATGGTGTCATGACATTTGAAAATAGAGAATTTGGCCCTGCCAAGTTGACTTTTTGACGTCGTGGGGCTGGTAATGCTATGATATTCACTTTGTTGACACCATAGCACTTGAAAATAGAGAACTTGTCATTGTAATATATGATTTATGGTGCCTCAGTGGTATTAAAGGTGGCGCTGCAGCATTGTTTAATCAGACTCCGCAGTGCTATAAATTCTTTAGAATTTTTTGTCATTTTATAGTTTTTCCTGTTTAAAATAACTAAAATAATATATTTTTACTAATAATAAAATATGTAAAACACTATATAATTTATATTTATCAAATTCTCCATAGCTTAAACTCTTATTTGTCTTCAAGAAAATAATAACATCTACATATCTAATTAGTTAAATATCTAAAGTAAATAATAATAATAATTTAAAATTAATAAAATATAGGATAACACATCACAATCTAAAAGTAGTGGAAATAAACATTTATAATTCTAGTTTAAAAAAACACTAATAATTATCCTAAATAGTCAGCCTTATTATTACTTAATTTAAATCTACATGTTATGAACATAATCATTAACTTTTGAATTCTAAATTAAATTATGTAGTTTTAAAATTAAATGTTTATATGGTTAAAATTAAAATTTCTTTAGTTCACTATCATTTGTATTAGTACCCCAATATTATCCTTTGTGAATTTAAATATAAGATTGCACTTAAACTCAAAAATTTTTTAATGTAATCTTTTTCTTTTTCTTCTTTTAGAACTCTTTTCATATTTCTTTCATTTTTTATTTTTATGGAGTATCTAGTAAAAGATTTTGAATATTAATTTTGCTAAAATCTTCCTGCAAACTTAGTGAGTTTAATGTAAGGATCAAATAAGATTACTAATTCAAAATTCAGGTTACTATGATTTTCAATTTTAATCTACCCATATCTATTTTTTAACCATAATTATTCATCTTCAATTCAAATGGTCAATTTATAAATGTGTAACTTGTAAATTTAAATTAATTTAATAATTTAAATGATCTAAGTCAATTAATTATATATTATTATTTTGTGATATATGAATTATAAACTAAAACTCGGGATACAAGATAACTAATACTTCAAGCACTACTCTAACTATCACTTCAAGATTACTAAAGACAAAAGTGAGTTGCATCCCATAAGTACTGAGTTTATAGTCTTCAACCAGACTATACCAATTATTTTATCTTAAAATGAACCAATTCAATTTTACTTTGTAATTGATCAATGTTTCCACCTAAATAAGGTTTCAATCTATGGCAATTCACTTTTAAAACATGCAGGCTTTTCTTATCTTGAATAATTTCCACAGTTTTATAGGGAAATGTTCTTATGAAAGTGAATAGTCATGATCATCTGGATTTTAATTTTTTTGGAAATAGCTTAAGTTTAGAATTAAAAAATAAGACATCATGTCTATGAAGTGAATTCTTTCCTAAGAAGCTTATGCTCATACACTTTTCTATCTTTGTTCTTATAAATCCTTGCATTTTCATAAGCTTCATTTTTTTTTCCAATTCACTCAACTACATCAATATTTTCTCTTTTATACCTTCAAAATTAGAATTCAACTCTTTAATTGCCTAGAGTGCTTTGTGATCTAATTTCATAGGAAAGTGGCATGCTTTTTCAATAATTAATTTATAGGGAGTCATTCCAATTGGAGCCTTAAAAGCAGCTCTATAAGCCTGTAATGCATCTTTTAACTTAATCACTTAATCCTTCCTATTAGAACTGACCATTTTTTCTAAAATTCGCTTAATCACTTTTAGGGGTGTCAATTTCAGGACATGGGTTAGTGTCGGGTTTGGGTTTGAAATATTTAGCACCTTAAGAATCAGATTGAGTGAAATTGATATTCATGCTTAAGAATTGAAATTAAAAAAAATCATTTATGATGTAACTTATTGTTGGTGTTTATATTTTATTATTGTTTGTTATTTGTTTTTGTTTATTTATTGATTTTTCATTTTCTTTATTTTGGGCTTGAATTCTCTTTTGTGTCTCATGGATGTTATTTGACTTTATTTTTGGAAAGAGTCATGATTATCATGTGCAAATCTAAAAATTTATTTTTCAGTCCTATTGTACAAACAACTTTTGTATTATACGATATCACTAGATTCTGCATGATAATTTTTCTAAGTCTATACGATGAAAATTTTATTTTTATAAATAAATCATACTATACGAACACGTTATCATACTGTACGAATATTTCAATTTTTTATCTATATAAATAGGGAGGTTATTCAAAGGGCAGTTATTTTTGAAGATTGTCCTGGACAAACACATATTCGTCTGTACGATCATGTTGTCATTTTGTATATAGACGAACCTAAGTGCTAGAGTACGATCACTAATGTCTTATTGTCCCGGACAAACACATGTTCGTCTATATGATCGTTTTGGTCAAAAAGCTATACAGAACAACTCCTCGAGAATGACAGATTACGAAAAGTCGTTTCATTTTTGACAGTTTCCATTCGTATGTACGAAAGGTTTTCATCCCATAAGAATGTAAGGTTGTACATATGAACTTTATTGTGTACTGTACGATTGTGTTGTTTTCTTTAAATTAGAAGGCATTTGTTGAGTTTTTTTTACCTATCACTTTCAATCTCAAATCATCTTGTGTTTTTCTAAACTTTCAAGATGGCAAGATGCAGTAAGTGAGCTTGAATCTCCAAAGGCTCCTCTTGTCATTCTGGTCAATAAGACAAGAACTTTCTGTCCAAAGAGAATGAAGAAGCCTATCTCTACTACTTTGAGATGAAAATGACTCCTTATCATCTCCTCATCCAAAGAGATATTAACTATTTCGTAATGACTCTTTTTAACTCTACCCAAATCTCATTATTCTCACTTTAATATAGGTTTTTCGTCATTACACATTTCACTATTTCATGGTCAATTTGAGAATTTATGAAAATCATACCAAAATGTCATCTTATGTTTTTAAGTAGAGAGTAAAGATCACCAAGAAAGACTTAGGCACCTACTTACACCTAAGAACTGAAGGGGTAAGGGCACACACAATAACTTCTAGATCTGATTTTCTATTGTTGTTGTTGTATGTTTTTGCTTTTTAGTTTTCATCTGATGTTATTTAAATGTTTGTGTTTTTTTTTTTTGTATTTGCATTTGTATTCTTAGTTTCTTTTTCTTTTTTTTTTTTTAAGGAATGGAATGATGTTTGTCTTGTGTTGAAGTTAATCTTCTTGATTTGTATTAAGTTTTTATAGACTAATCAAATGTAGTTGATCTATGAAATGAAATTTTAAAATACTTTGTTCTATAAATTAACTTCTTGTAAAATTTAATTTCTCAAAATTTTAAATTAAATTATGATTATATGTAGATTAAAAAATCATCTTCATGTTCTTATAGATAAATATTATTTAGTTATAATTATTACAAAAGAGATGTCTTAATTTTATTTTATTTTTTATTCAATGTGTTTATTTGTGTTAATTATTTATTTTTGTTTTAAAATTTAATGATATTGGAAAGACAAAAAATGTAAAAAGATGCATAAAGTGTGTCAAGCTTGAAAAGATGCATAAAATGTGCCATAAGTTTAAAAATGAATAATATTTGCCAAAAATAAAAAAGGCATAAAATTTGCCCAAACTGAAAATATGCATAAAGTGTGCCAAAATTTGAAAAGATGCACAATATCACCAATCGAAAGTATCATACAATTCTTTCCTTTATCTTTCTATTTCTTACACAAATCTATTTAATCAACAATAATCTCCATTATTAAATTAGAAACTAATTAATCTTTATTTATTTGTTTTTGCAATAATTATTTGTATTTCATATGTCTAAAATGAACAGTGAACTGGTTAACTTTTCTTATCTTAATTGTTCTTTAATTTAAAATATAAAACTTTCTTTTTTGCATAAGGACGTTAATGTTGTCTTTGCAAATAGTTTAAAATCTTCTTCTTCATCATCGATTATATTTATCAATAGCAACTTACCTTTTCAAGTGGTACTTCCCTTTTTGTTGTTGTCAAAAGGGGGAGTCATTGGTTATTATTTATTGTGTGTGTTTTTTTATTTATGAATTTGTTGTGTTTGTTGTGTGTGTGTTTTGTTTTTGAATTCATTGTATTTATTATGTGTGTGTTTTATTTTTGAATTCATTTTGGTATTTTTTTAAATCCCATATTTTTTAATTGAGCATTCATTAAAGGGGGCTTAGGAGAAAAATGATCTTTAATGTTAATTCAAACAATAATTGGTTTATCATCATAAAAAAGGAGGCGATTATTGCAAATTAGACTTTAAGATTGAGATTTATATATAATTTTTAATGGTAACAAAATACTATTGTTTTGATTACTGTTTCTCTTAACATACATTGGGAACATTTTCTATTTGTTGTTTGTGTGTACTAATACTTCAGGGAAATCATACTCCAGACTGTTGAAGACTTCAAAACAAAGTAGAATAGGATTTCATATAATGAAGTTTGTAATTTTTTTATTTTTTCTTGAGTCTAGAAGAGTGTGATTGTAATTGGGTAACCGTGCACACACACTTAGGGAGTTAGTCAAAACTTAAGAAGTTTAAAACTAATCATTCTATATGATTTCCAATCGTACTATATGATTTGTCATGTTTCTTTTCCCTAAAATAAAGTTAATCAAATTATATCTTTAAATTTATTTTAAACTGTTAGTGGTGTATGAAAGTTTTTTTTTGTACAGATAATTCATAAAATACGAAATGGGTGCGTATGCAGTTCATCCCAAATGAACTTTTTATTTTTTGAATTATTCGTACTGTATGAAGTTAGTTCGTACAGATGATTCAAAGAGTATAAAATTGGTGCGTACCAGTTCGCCTTAATGTACTCATCATTTTTTGAACTATTTGTATTATACAATGTATGTTCATACAGATGACTCACAGAGTACAAAATGGGTTTCCCATGTTCGTACTAAATGAAGCATGATTTGTTGTAAATGTTTGTACTGTACAATATCTGTTCGTACAAATAATTGATAGAGTACGAAATAAAGTTGGTACAGGTTCGTACCGGACAAATTAGTTAAGTATTAAACTGTTCATACAGTATGATGTTAGTTTATACAAATAAATGATAGAGTATGATATTAGATTTGTACATGTTTGTACATGGTTTTTTGAATTATTCATACAAACGATCCTCGGTCATACTGTATGATCCTATGTTGGTTGATTTGTAATTTTCAGTTCCCTGGATAATTTTTTTTTGTATTTATTGTATAAGAGTCCTAAAAACTAACACTCATATCTTTTGTCATGATTTTCTCTTGAGAGTGACCATTGAGTGTGAGTGTTTGGGAGAGATTGCGAGAGTGAAGTGTGAGAGATCAAGTGAGGGGGAGTTGTAAGAGATTCATAAGGTTACCTAAAGCGAGGATCTCTTTTTCTTTTTTCAAATTTTTGCCCATCTCCTTTGGAGGCTATTGAGAGAAGATCTTCAACCTTGGATCACGGTACTCTACCATCACTAGGAGGAAGAGGGAGGATGTTGGTACTATATTGTCACTAGGAGGGTGAGAAAGGACGTTGGTACTCTACCATCACCATGAGGGTAAGAAAATATGTTGGTACTCTATCATCACCAGGAGGGTGAGAAATGACATCAGTACTCTACCTCATCGAGTTGGTAGAAGAGAGTTTGTAAGGGCTTCTCCGCCTTGCTGTGAGGGCAAAAGGAGAGTCACTTTGATTTAGTGTAATACCTGGAGTCTTCAAGGGAGTAGATGTAGGTTTAGTTGGACCGAACCACTATAAAATTTGGTGTTCTTTTGTCCTTTTACTTTTTACTGATTTTTATTTTTCACACTTTATATTTGTGTGGTTGAAAAATATTTTATGAAAATCTCTCTCTACAAATAATCGCATAGTTTAGAATAATTGAGTAAAATTTCTTAAAATGGTTTTCTAGAACCCCAAATATTTTTTAACTTACTAATTCACCCCCCCCCCCCCCCCCCCTCTTGGATAGTTTCAGGACAGTTCTATTAGGACTACCAACCTACTCAAACTTTCATAAGCAATGACTGATCGATTAGAAAACTAAAATCTAACTTAAAATTCCTAAGTTGGTGTCGAGAGTTCCTTCAATTCAGCAACCAGTTCTATCAGTTCCCCTAATTCAACCAGCAGTATCTTCAGCTACCTCCGTTCCTCTACTATTAGCTTCAAAGGATATTAAACAAATAATTAAGAATTAGGTAAGGGTGTCAATATTGGACATGACTTGAAAACCTGACCCAAATTTGTTTTGTTTGGGTTGACCTGAACCTAAAACAGGTCGGTTTGGTTCAATAATTCGACCCATTTCAAAAATTAGGCCGTGATCGGGTTGACTAGATATTGACCCAAAAATGACCGATTTTTAACCTTTCAACTCGAGATTGACCCATTTTTTACTCGAAAAGAGGAGTTTGACCCATTTTTTTGACTTGAAAACTAGTAGTGTTTTATCTGACCCGGGTCATTTGGGTCGGGTCAGGTTGACCCAGACCCGAAGCAGGTTTGGTTTGGGTCCTGAAAACTGATCCGTTTGCAAAAATAGGTCAGGTTTGGGTTGACATGAATAGTGCCGGGTCAGTTTTGGGTTCGACTCGAACCTGACTTGTTACTCGAATTTGACACCCCCTAGGATCAGGTAAAGGAGGCCTTAGCCCATTCTCAAGGGACTATATCTATTCCAAAGGGTAGAGCCTACTCATAGGAATATTTTTTAGTCCCTTATCGAAAGGTCTTTGTGCTAGCATCCTTCAAAATTTTCACCTGATGTTGAAAATCTAAGACAACACTTGACCCATTTTAAAGCGAGCTGTTCCAATGCAGGAGGTTCATATAGTACAATATTTTTCTAATTTTTAGTAGTATTTCCAACATTTTTAGTGGTATATTGATCTACCCAATTGTTCTTTAAGAACCTTTAATAAACTAGAAAATTAATTCTTAAAGATATTTTTTAGAGCATAACACTACATAATTATGGGTGATTTTTTCATTAAAAAATAATAGTTGGGAGAGAGTCTTTGGTTGAGTAAATCTTGAGGTGGTGAAACCTCTCGATAAAATGTGAACCCTAAATGCAGGAGCAACATGTAGTAGAGATTCACTTGAAGAATATCCATGGTCTTATTACTTTTCCTCTGAAAGGGTTCACCATCAAAACCTTTAAAAAGCTCCTTAAAGTGAGTAACATATAGAAAGAAGCTCTTTAAATTCCATTCTAAGGATCTATCTGGCGAAAAGAAATTTGATAAGCCCATGAAATATTTTGAGAAGAGAGTAGCTATAGTTTCAACAGTAGACAAAGAAAAATAGCCTGCCATCAGTTAGTCCAATATTCTCCTACAACCACCAGTTCAAAGATAGCCATTCCAAGTGGTCCCTATGCCCATTAGGGACTCTTAATCGATCCCTTTTAAAGACATATTGGCAAAGCTTTATCCTTTCAAAAGGGAGTCAGTGAGAAAGATATTCAAAAGTCATTTGAAGAAATCATACTTCAATTTGTTAGAGGCCAGGCGACCGAAAGAGGCAAACATGAAGGATGACCCCAACTTTTGCCCTTACCATCGCATACTAGGCCACACAATTGAGGATTGCATAGTTTTAAGGATTGGCTTGAAAGGAACTTTATGCAAGGTAATATCATCATTCCTGAGGAGTATATGGTACACCCAGGTCAGGGGTCGATCAAGACTATCTCAGGTAATCAATCTAACATTTTTCTGTCAATTAAAGATGGTCGAGATATTGTTCTATCCCAAGCATTTAAAAAGTTGATTAACAAATCTTTTCAAGTTTCTCAAAAGTTGCTGATGATAGTCTGGAGCCCGATCTGGGAGGTTGACATGGAGGCTTCGTAGAAGGATATTAAGCTACTTTCCTCTCTTATAGTTATAGGAACTACTATATTAAATGAAAAGAAAAATAGTTTTATTTTTGTAGAGGGAAAAATAGAATTGATTTAAAGTTGGAGTAAACAAAAAGGTTTACAAAAGAAATAAGTTTGTGATACAAAAATTATAAAATTTTAATTCTTTAAAATAACATTTTAGATTAGTTAGTATTAACTCATTAATTGACAATTCTAGAGGAAAAGAAATAAAAACTCAGTAATAACCAAACACACAATTTTTTTTTAAATAATATGAACTAAAAATATAAAGAAAATACAACACACTCAAAAACTAAATCAACTAAAAAGCAAGACAAGAACTAATAGCAACTAAACATACAATCATAAAAACTAAAAAAATAAAACATACAACAAACTATAACTAAACTAATAATTTGAAGGGTCTTGATATGGAGGAGGCTGTGGAGGACTGAATTGTGTGAAGTAGCTACTAATGGTAACTACTTGAGTGTTGAGAAAATAAATTTGTCTTCTAACTCAGCCCATGTATTTGTTATATATGTAATCATACTAGTCTAGATGTGTCTGAACTTGATCAAAATATTGATTTACATGAGATTCCATCAGATTAAATCTTTATATCATGTCTTGATAGAAATGTTGATCATGTCTAAGAGTAGGAGCATGTGCAGGCGTGGGTCCTCCTACATCAAATTCTTCTTCTTCATCCCCTTGATCTCAATGAGAAAGAATTCAAAATGATGCATCTGTGAAATGAACAGGTAGGTTATTTGGGGGTTTAGGATGAATGAGGTTGTATTTCTTTTCAAGAATATAGACCAGGTGTCCTAGAGCTACATTCTTCTTTCTTTTAGTGGTAGGGAGTCTAATATCAAACATTATTAATGTAGTCCAAGATCAATTGGGCTTCATCAATAAGAGTATTTTTTTAGTATACAATATGTAATGAAGGAAAATAGACGGGTAATATTGATTTGATCACCAACTTTAGGAATGATATAAGTTTTAAAGACTAGACGAATGATCATAGCATTTTGATTCAATGTAAACATAAGGGGTAAATGTGATATGGAAGGTATACCCTTAAGAGTTTTATTAACAATGGTCCAATTATAATCACTTCTAGAAATAAATTAATGAGATCTAACTCCTTCAATCATAAGGTGTAGAAAATACCCAAATTTTCCTTGGTAATTTAAACACATCGATAAAAAAACATAGGAGGTCATTATCATGTAATTTTTTTGCATTCTCAGATTGGCAAGAAAATAGTAAAAAGTATCACAATGAAATATATAGATTAAAGCAAGAATAAAATATAATTGAGTGGAGTTAAAAAGGGGCATGATTTGAAAACTAATGTCTTCTTGAATCGGAAGTTGAGAAGGGGTAATCTTAGCCTGAACAAACCTATCGAAGGCTTGTTCATTCTTCCTAAATTGACATCTCATTCAGAATGAGATAATCCACCCTTGGAAGGTCGTGATCGTTTGCTACTGCTTGTCATTTTGAGAAAAAGTTTAAACACAAGAATTGCAAGGGATTAGAGATGAAAAATATTGAAAAAATTCAAAGAACAAACTCCAATTTATAGAATTCAAACTAATTTGTATAATACAAAATTAAGTTCGTACATTCGATTTAGATCTTCTTACGGGACGATCTTTGGTTCATACATATGAATGAAAATGGCCAAAAACAATTAATATTGCAAAACATCTTTTCGTAAAGCTACTTTACGATGAGACATTTCATTCGATATTTTGATCAAACTGATCGTACATATGAATAGGTGTTTGTATGAGATGATCAGTTAATAATGTTCATACCAAACGATTGAGATCATCCGCATACAAAATGATAACTAGTTCGCACAGATTATGCTTGAAAAATAACTGTCAATGGAATACCCATGAGGAACGTACAAATAAATAATTGATGGCTCGTACAGACGAACATGTGTTAGTACTATACGATCAATAATAAAATACATATTTTCATCAACCTAATTCATAAAAGAAATTATGTGAAATCTAGAGAATTCGTATAATACGAATTGTGTTCATACAATAAGAATGGAAAAAAAATTTAATTTTTCACATGATGATCAAGATACTCTTCAAAAACATATTCATGCAAGATTCACAAAAAAAAACAATAAAATGAAATAAAATTCAAACACAAAATGGAGAAAGAATAACCAAGAAAACCAAAAACAATAAAAAAAAAAAAACACAATCATAAACATAAAAGAAATACATTAAAATTTTAATCTGCAGAATTACAATTTTTAAGCATAAATATCAATAACACCCAATTTGATTCTTAAAGTGCTGAAAGTATGAAAAGACAATAATTTTGTAAAAAAATTTCAAGTTAATTTTTTGTTGTTGCATGATGTAGCTGAATTTCTCCTTTGGTAACATGATCTCTAATGAAGTGATGCATTTTATTTATATTATTAGTCTTACGATGTTGTATTGGATTCTTTGAGACGCAAATGGCACTTGTAATATGACAAAAAATTGGAATAATATCAATTAAAAAACATAAATCCACTATTTGTTATTTTAACCATAAAACTTGTGACATACAACTTCCTAAGAGTATGTATTCTGGTTCACCAGTAAAAAGAGCTACTAAATTCTGGTTTTTATTAGACTAAGAGACTAAGGAGTTTCTTATATATTGATAATTTTCAGAAATACTCTTTCTATCAACCCTACACCTTACAAAATTTGAATCATAATATTTAATAATTTTAAAAGTGGTGCTATTATTAGAATATCAAATTCCTAAATTTTGAGTTCCTAAAAGATATCTCATAATTCTTTTAACAGCAGTCAGGTGAGAATCTTTAGGACCAACTTGAAATCTAGCACACAAACAAATACTAAATATGATATCAGGTCTGCTTGTAGTTAAATAAAGTAATAATCTAATCATCCCTCTAAATTTCTTTTGATCAACAAATTTGTCTTTAGAATCATTATCTAACTGATCTGAGGAACTCATGGGAGAATTTATTTATTTAGCATTATCCATTTTATATTTCTTAAGGATATTATTAACATATTTGGACTGATTAAGAAAGGTGCCACCCTCTCACTATTTTATGTTAAAATCAAGAAAGTGGCTCAAGTCTCCCATCAAACTCATTTCAAATTCCTTATTATTATTTAAAAGTCATCACAAAAATTTTTATCAGTAGACCCAAACAAGATATCATCAACATAAATTTGAACAATAAGAATGTCAACTCCTACTTTTTTTATGAAGAGAGTGGTGTCCACACTTCCTTTGAAAAAAGATTTTTCTAGTAGGAAAATGCTTAACATTTCATACCATGCCCTATGTCTGTTTAAGTCCATATAATGCTTTCTTTAATTTAAACACACAATTAAGAAAATATGAATTTTTAAAACCTAAAGTTTGCTAAACATAAATATTCTTTTATCACTCCATTAAAAAAAAACACTTTTAACATCCATTTGAAATAATTTAAATCCTTTAAAAAAGGTAAAAGCTATAAGTTCCCTTACTGCTTCAAGCCTGACTATAGAGGCAAAAATTTCCTTAAAATTAATTTATTCTATTTGATTGTACCTCTTGGCCATCATTTTTGCCTTATTTCTAACCACTACACCTGACTCATTCATCTTATTTTTAAAAACCCACTTAGTTCTAATAATACATTAATTTTAAGGTCTTTCTACTAATTCCCGAATATTATTTCTAGCAAATTGATTGAATTCTTCATGCATAGCTAAAATCCAAAATTCACCAAAAAGTGTTTGATTAATATTAGTGGGTGCAATCATTGAAATAAATGATGAGTGGTTCACTTCTTTGCTAAGCCCATGCCTAGGCCTAACACCTTCGCTTCGGTCTCCTAAAATCAGTTCTTTAGGATGACTTTTAGGATATTTTCATTCTCTAGCAAACTTATTTTATGTTTCAAACTTTTCTTTAAGATTTACATTTTCAATTTCTTGGGCATTCTCTTCAATATCTTCTTCTTTCAACCTAGACCCTCCTTAAATATCATATTCATCAAAAACTATATTAGTGGTCTCCTCTACTACCAAAGTTCATTTATTAAAACTCAATAGGATTTGCCAACACTTGAATATTTCATACAATATTCCAAAAAATTCCCTCATCGAACTTAGGATCAAATTATCCTAAAAGAGTTTTTTCTATTATTATGAATGAACACTTTATATTGAAAGATATGTAGATGTGAGAGGTTGGGCGTTCTACCTTTAAGAAGTTCATAGAGTGTCTTATTCAACTTAGATCTAATATTCATACTATTTAGAATATAATATGTTATATTAATCGATTAAGCCCAAAAATATTTAGGAAGTGAATATTTTAGCAAAAATGGTTCTAGCAGCTTATACCAAAGCTCTATTCTTTCTTTCAACAACCCCATTATGTTGAGGAGTCCTAGGGGTTGAAAAGTTGTGAACAGTCCCTTTCTCTTTATAAAAAACTTCAAAATTTTCATTTTCAAATTCTCCTTTATGATCACTATGAATTAAAAAAATTTCATAATCTAGCTTCCTCTAAATTTAAGTAGAAAAGTTTTTAAACTCTTCAAATGATTCACTCTTATGAGATAAAAATATAATCCAAGTGAACCTTGAATAATAATCTACAATCACATACCCAAAAATGTTTTTTCTTAGACTTAGAGTGTTAACAGGTCCAAAGAGATCCATGTCAAAAACTTTTAAGGGTTTGACATGCATCTCACAGGTTATTCTTAGTGGAGTCTAATTTGAGTATGCCTCTTTCCAATTCCTTCTAGGTAATCTTTCTAAAAATTTTCATGCTTGCATGACAAAGTCTTCTATGTCATAACCAAGATTTATCAGTAATAGTTTTTAGACAAAAAGTATTAGAAGATTTAACATAATTAAAGTCAAGCATGTAAACATTATATACTCTATCTTCATGTAATATATCAACTCCATTTTAGCTTATAATGTAGCTTGTAGACAAATTTTATGTTAAAACCCTTATCATAAAGCTGACTAATACTTAGCAAGTTAGGTTTCAAGCCTTCTACCAATCAGAAAATTATTTGTATTACCAATCATACCTATTCCTACCACTCTCCTATGGTGTTATCTCTAAGTGTCACTTTGCCTTCTGCCCTGGCCTCCAGTAGTATAAATTGATTAGCATATCTACTCATTTATTTTAAACATACACTGTCCATGTACCAAATGCAATCATGAGGGCTTGTATGGGAGTGTTTCTATAAAATTATCAAACATTAGACTTGGGAACCCAAATAAATTTAGGTTTACCTCTTGACACTGATAATCTAAATAGATGTTTGATATGATGAGATTGATATATCTTAGGTATCCACACTAAATGTATTCTACTATGAATAGTAAAAAAGTGAGAAATATGCCCCATCATTCCACATGAAAAACATTTAACACCAAGAAAAGGATTTACCAATTCATGCGAGTTATAATTTCTTTTCCGATATTTTGAAATTGTATGCTTTTGATCAGGATTATAAAATTATTCAAATTTTTTAAAGTTTTTAATTTTACTTTAAGATATGAGTTTGCACTTTCTAAAATTAAATTTTTAACATTTAACTCATGTTCTCTTTGATCTGATTCAGCCATAAACATCTTAAAATCAATTTCAAGTTCATTATAAGATATTCTCAATAAATCATGATCCTTATTTAAATTATAAAATTCATCTAACAAAGTCATGTGATTGATATCTATATTTGCATGATCTTTCCTTAGATTTTCATAATCCTCTTATAAATTCAAATACTCAATGTTAAGATTTACATGCAATTTTTTTAGTTTCTTATATGCATTATATATTTTCTCAGAAACATCAAATAATTCATCATATGATAGGTCAAATACCTCCTCTTAATCTGAATGATCAAGCTTATCTATCATTAAGCACAAGTTTGTAACCTCCTCTTCCGCTTCTTTTTCTGAAGAGTTTGAAGATGAGTCAGCCCAAAAAGCTCTTTGTATTCTCTTCTTGCCTTTTCTAACGTGAATTGTCTCCTCAACTTTTTTATTATTTAGATTAGCATTGAGATTTGGGCAATCTATCTTTATATGTCCAGACTTTCAGCATTCATAACAAATGACTTCATTAGAAATCCTCGGATTTTTAATGAACTTATCTTTGTTCCAATGCTTATATCGTTGTTGTTTTCTCTTAAGAAAACTTTTGAAATGCTTAGTCATAAGAGCAATATCTTCATCATCTTCTGGCATTGATTGGTCACTTTCTGAATCATTAATCTCCAAAGATATATTTCTCTCCTTCATTTTATCACCTGCATTAATTTGTCTTTGATTTACTCCTTGCTTGTAAGCAATAAGTGATCAAAACAGATTATCAATAGAGATTAAATTTAAATCTTTAGACTCAGTAACAGTAATTATCTTTGCATCATAGGCAATTGGCAAATAATATAAAATTTTATTTACTTTTTATAAATTTGTAAGCTCTCTACCTAAAGCATGCAATGAGATAACAATCTGGGTAAATCTTGCATATATATAAAAAATAGACTCATTTAGTTTTAAGCAAAAAATTTTGTAGTCATGTAATAAAATGTCCAACCTAGTTTATTTTACCTTATTTGTCCATTCACAAGTTATGCAAAGTCTATCCCAATTTTCTTTTTGAGTTTTACAAATTGAAACACGCATATAATACTCAGATTTTAAGGTATAGAAGAAATTGTTTAAATATTTTGCATTTAACTATGTTAACTCCCTTTCTTCTATAGTCCATTTAGTAAATTATGTTTTAATTCTAACGTCATCTACTATTCTAGTAAGTTTAGTATAACCTTCATATACTAATATGTATATGCGATAGTCAAGTGATAGTAAAAAAATATACATGCAAGTTTGCAATAAATCAAAAGAAATTTTGTCAAATAAAGGTGGTCTAGTGATAGAATATCCCTCAATAGTGTTTTGATTTCCAAAATTAGTCATGATCATTTTTCGAAAAGTTGACTAAACCTTAATTTTTGAAATTGGCTCTAATACCACTTGAAAGTTTATGTAGGTTTTTAGACTTTATAGAACTGTCCCAAGGCTAATTAAGATGAGGGTGAATTGGTTATTTAAAAAAAAATATTGGATTTTGGAAAAAGTTTTATTTTATAATTCTTTTTAGAAGAATAAAAATATTAATCTTGAAATATGCAGTTGTTTATAGAAATGACTTTCACAAATAATCTTTCAACCATAAATATAAAGAGCAATAAAATAAAATATAGGAAAAATAAAAGGTAATAGAAGAACACCAAATTTTATAGTGATTCGGTCCAACTATACTTACATTCACTCCTTAGAGACTCCTTTTATAGGTTTTGTAATAAACAATATTGACTCTCCTTAATTTTATCCCCACAGCAAAGTGGAGAAGCCCTTACAAACTCTCTTCCACCAACTCGATGTGGTAGAGAATTGTCGTCTTTTACACTCTTCAAGTGATGGAGGCTACCTTCTCATCCTTTTTCACCCACCTAGTGAAGGTAGAGTACCTACACATCCTTTTTCACCCACCTGGTGAAGGCAGAGAACCAATCATCCCTTTTTACCTTCCTAGTGAAGACAGAGAACCAAACATCATTTTCACCCTCTTGGTATAGGCAGAGAATCATCACATCTTTTTTATCCTCCTGGTAAAGGCAGAGAACCTTGATCCAACATTGAAAACTTTCTCTCAAGAGACACCAAAGAAGTTGGGAAGAAATTAGAAGAAGAATAAAGGATCCTCACTTTGGGAAACCTTGTGAATCCCTCACAAATCCCTTTAATAGATCTCTCACTCTCCAATCTCAAAATCTCTCTCAAACACACTCCCAATAGTCACTCTCAAGAGAAAATTTGAAGCAAAGGATAGGGATGATAGTTTTAGGATTTTATTTATAAAAAACATATAAAAAATTATCCAAAAACCAAAATTTTTCAACAGAACTGGCATGGTTTGTACTGTATGATTGAAGATTTTCTAGTACAAACAGTTAAAAAATCATGGCTTCACTTAGTACGAACTAGGACAAATTTAGTTTCGTATATTATGGGTCATCTGTACAGCTTGATATTGTACATTATGAATAGTTCAAAAATGAATAAGTTCGTATTGTATGATTAAGTATGAACATGGTTTCGTAGATTATTAGTGGTTTGTATGCCTTGACATCATATAGTACAAATAGTTCAAAATAATTTTCTATTATTTGGTATGATCTGGTACAAACAACATTTTATACACTGTCAGTCATCTGTATGACTTGACATCGTATATTACAAATAGTTTAAAAATGAATAAGTTCATATGATACGATCTGGTACGAACCTAATTTCATACATTGTCAGTCATCTGTATGACTATATATCATACTATACAAACAATTCAAAATAATTGTCTATCATTTGGTACAATTTGGTATGAACCACATTTTTTATAGTGTTAGTCATCTATACGACTTTACATCGTGCAGTATGAACAATTCAAAAAAGAACAAGTTTGTATGGTATGATCTAGTATGAACCTAATTTTCTACACTATCAGTTTTCTATATGATTGTATATTATACAATACAATTAGTTATGAAAATCAAGCCATAGTTTGAGTAACTAAATTCTGGAGAAAAATTAAGTCAAATCATACAGTACGATCAATTTTTAAAAAACAATTATCATTCTCCCTCTGTGTGTATACATGATTACCTAATTACAATTATCATTACTCAAACTCAAGAAATAAAAAACAAAGATATATAGACTCTTTTACATGAAATCATATTCTACATTTTCTTGAAGTCTTCAACAATCTAGAGTAATATATATGGTTTTTCTGAAATATTAGTACTCATAGAAATAATAAGAAATATCTAATATATGTTAGGAGAAAAATAATAAAATCATAACAATAATATTTTATTATCATTAAAAATAACAATCTCAATCTTGATTACTGATTTACAACATAGCCATTATCGACCACTGCTAGCCAGCACCACCATGGCTACCTGCGAGCCTGCAGTCTGCTGCCTGCTGCCCGTGCACCGCACGCTACTTCATGCTACTTGTTATGATGCCCTGATTTGTGGCCCTTGTGGTGCGGCTCTCCTATAAATCATAGGTGGTTGGTTGGGTTAACCGATAATTTAGCTAACCGCTGGCTAACAGGTATCAAAAAAAAAAATATATTTACATAACTTTCTTCTTCTTCTTCTTCTTAATTTTTACCATAACCAACCTAACCTCCCCCTTTCCTTTAAATACCCCCTAGGGGTATGAAACTCTTGCACCTCTTATTTTTCTTCCCTTCTTCTCCTCACGCTAAGTCCTTCCCCTTATCTTGTTCAAGTGGTATCCCTTGTTCAGGTCTAGGGTTCCTCATTGTGTAGAAGTCTCCTCCTCTTTCTTCATTTCTCCCTCATGTTGAGGCTTCCCCCTAGTTCTGTTTAGGCGGTATCCCCTATCCAGGTCTAGGGCCCCTCATTGAGTAGATGCTTTCTCCTCATTCATCTTCTCTCCCTCATGCTAAGGCATTCCCCTAGTCATATTCAGGTGGTATCCCCTACTTAGGCCTAGGACCCCTCACTGTGTAGGATTTTCCTTCTCCCTCTCTCCCTTATGTTGAGGCATTCCCCTAGTCATATTCAGGTGGTATCTCCTAAACAAGTCTAGGGCCCCTCACTAAGCAGGAGTTTCCTCCTCCTTTTTTTTTTTTGAGAGATCCTACGATCATAGGAGAATAGACAATTGTCAATACATGGTTAAATGTTCAACGATCGAGGGAAAGTCTGGCAACAGATGGAAGTTGGGCATCAGATAAAAGTTTGATAAAAGTTTAATGATGGGCATAAATTTACTGTTGGGTATAAGTCTGATGAAAGTCTGGCGACAGACAAAAGTCTATCGACGGGTAAAAATTTAGCTTCGGGCAGAAGTCCGACAAAGGTCTGATGACGGGCATAAATTTGATGTTGAGTAGAATCCTGAAGAATGTAAGATGATGGGTAGAAATTCAGTAATAGGTAGAAGCCTAATCGAAGTCTAGTGATAGGCAGAAGAGTGTAGGTTAATAGAATATGCCAAAGATATATGACATATCCAATGTTGTATGTTAGAGCATTGCTCGATGACATTAACCAATATTAAAGAGGTTGAGAGAATCCACCAATGAAGTATAACATATTCAAGGTTGTATGTCAAAGTGTTGCTTGATGATATTAACCTATATTGAAGAGGTCGAGAGAATACACCAATGATGTATAACCTATCCGAGATTGTATGCTAAAGCGTTACTCGATAATATTAATCTATATATAAGAGGTTTAAATAATCCACCAATGATGTATGACCTGTTATAAATATGATTTCATGAATTTTAATTTTGATGATAACAAACATTTCTGATACTTCTGCTTCTCTATGACTTCCTTGCCTACTAACATTTTAGGTCCACAAAAATTGAGTGCAACTCAAGAGAGCTCAAGATTGGGTAAACTAGGTCTGAGTCAGTTTGTAATATTTTACATTTTTTTGAGTCAAATATAAATAATGTAGTTCTTGATGCTAAATAACCTTGCACACACACACACACACACACTTGGGGGAAAACTTTCTTATTATTTTTGGTCACATCGTCTGGGACGATCCATAAATCATCCTGGACGATCTGTTCAAAAATAGAAACCCTAATTAGGGCATCCTGGTTAAGGCAACCATTATTAAGCACATCATCCTAGATGATATTCGTATCGGTAGGGATGATAGGCTCAAATCAGAAAGAATCAGTCACCAGATCTATTTAGGTATCTTTAATTTTTAATCATCGTCCAGGACATCGGCCTAGTCGATGTCATTCAATTATGTCTAAATTAATCTGGTAATTAAGGAAAGTAATTAAGGTTTGATTGCTCGATCATATCATCCTGTATGATCTCAAGATCGGCCAGGATGATCAGTTCAAAAACTTTAGTTATTCCTGGATGATAAAACATCAGCCAGATTCCTTTCGGGGTGATGCTCTGGGCGATATATGCTAAATTGAATTAATCGCCTGGGATGATCAAGTTATTTTTATATTGTCCAGACACCCATTCAGGGTGATGTTTTGGATGATATTCTTTGATTTGTACTAATCATACAGGATAATATTTTATTATCTTGGATGATATGAACAAAAACCTTTTGATCATCTCAAACCGTCCGGGCTGATTGAGTAAAATTTGCACTGATCGTCTATGACGATATGGATATCATCCTTGACAATCAAGTCAATTTATTTAAATTAAGAGCTATTCTGAAGCTCTTCTATATAAGACCTCTTATTCTACCTAAGAGATCATCTTTTTCTACTGTCTTGACCTGAGAGAGCCTAGAGGAGAGGGAGAGAAAGGGGGAGAGAGAGAGGTTCTTATGAGGGAGAGTTTATGAGGGGTTCCACAAAGGTTGCTCCAAGAAAGGATCTAAGTCATCTTCTCTGATCGTCATCCCTTATTCTTGGAGGTTCGAGAGAGGTTCACTTTAGCAATCAATCAAGGTTCTCTGCCTGCTTCAGGAGGAAGCAAAATTAGTTAGGTTCTCTGCCTCACCGGTGTCAGTGGAAAGGAGGTTTTGTAAAGGCTTCTCCGCCTCGCTATGGGAGAAAAAGGAGAGTCACTACGTTTAGTGCAATACTCGGACGGCGCCTCCGGGGAGTGGACTTAGGTCAAGTTGATCGAATCACTAGAAATTTATATGTTCTTTACTACTATTTTTTCGCATTTAATTTCCACACTTTTATTTTCTTTTGTGGAGAATTTTGGTTTTACTTGAGTTTGTGTTTTTGATTGAATTTTTTTTAAATACCAATTCACCCCCTTTTAGTTAGCTTGGGCTAGTTCATGAGGGCTTAACATTCCTAACAAATTTTGAAGTGGTATCATAGCGGGATTCATAAAATCAAGTTTTTAAAAACTTTTGAATTTCAATCCATGGCTAACTCTGATAATCATAATACTATGGAAGGGTATTCTATTACCCGACCACCTTTGTTTGATAATATTCTTTTTTTTTTTTGGAAAACTTGCATGTCTATGTTTTTATAATCGATTGACTATTGCATGTGGATGCTCATTAAAGATGGTTATACACATTTGACTGGTAAACTTAATGGCATTACTATTCCACTTCCTTTCACTAAATGAACTCATGATGGTAGAGATTTAGCATAACTTAATGCAAAATGTTTGAACTATTTTTTCTGTACCTTAAAATCTAAAGATTATATGTGTGTTTTAACTTGTGTTATGGGTAAAGAAATGGGATAAATTATGTATAACTTATGAAGGAACCAAAGAAGTAAAATAATCAAGAATGAATATTTTATTGCATGACTATGAACTTTTTCTTATGAAATCTAATGAATCAATTTCTGACATGTATACAAGATTTACTCAAATTGTTACCTCTCTGCATACTTTAGGAAGAGAACTCATAAATTATGAAAATGTTAACAAAATTTTGAGAAGTTTGTCTTCTTCCTTTGAAGCTAAAATTGCTACAATTTTTTAATATAAAGATTTGAATATATATTTGATGGATAACTTAATTAGATCACTCATTGCTTATGAGCAAGGGGTGAATTAAAGAAACATTGATGCATGTGAGAAAAAGAAGGAAAAATTTATTTCGCTAAAGGCCAACGACATAGACATTGACTCTTTCGAGTTTGAAAGCGATGATGTTGCCTTAATCACGAAGCAATTTAAAATCTTTCTAAGGAAGAAGCATAAGAACCATCATAAGTGGAATAAAGGTAAGGGTAGAAAATTTTTTAAGAATTATAATAGTAATATCTGCTTTGAATGCAGGAAGTTGAGACACATTAAAGTTGATTGTCCTACACTTAAAGCTTACTCAAGCAAGGAGAAGGGTGAGGAGAAACCCAAGTTTAAAAAGGACAATAAGAGGTTCCAAAAGGCGTTATGGGCAAATTAAATATTAGACTCCTCTGAGATTGAAGCTAAAGAGGAGACTACAAACTTATGCTTGATGGAAGACGATCATCTTGGTCAGTCTGACCAAGAAGAGGTATGTGAACTAACTTACAAATAATTACTTGAAGTTTCTGAATAAATTCATGAATCATATAGGAAACTTAATAAATCACATGTTAGTTTGAAATTGGAGTTTTTAAATTTATAAAAAAAGCATGAAATTTTACTTAAAGATCATTCTACAATAAATAACAATCACATGTCATTACTTGATGAGTTTGATGCATTAAACAAAAAGCATAATGAATTATCTGATGCACATGATTCCTTGAAGTCATCTCATACTAAGTTAGAAAAAGATTTTAAAAAATTAGAAAGATTTTGAAAATAATAAACCAACATTGTATGCATCACATAACGTTAAAAGGAAGCATTGCTACCTAAATAGATTAGTAAATTTTTTTCCTGGTGTTAGATATTTTTCATGTTGGATGATAGGACATATTTCACACACTTGCACAATTCACTATAGTACACATTGGTGTGGAGATCTAAATTATATGATTCATAGTATAACATACATATATTGCATTCCTCTTTCCATAAGAAGGGACCCAAACATATTTGGGTTCCTAAATCTGACGTTTGATGATTTTGTAGGCTTGCTCTCACAAAAGGCCATGTAAAAGCATGTGGTACCTGGAAAGCGAAAGCTCACGACACATGACTGGAGATGCTAACCAATTCATTTTACTGAAAACCAGGGCTAGAGGTAAGGTTACTCTTGGAGACAACACCACCAGGAAAGTGGCAAGCACAAATATAATCGAAAACTCCAAGAACCTTTTGATTGAAATTATTTTTCTTGTAGATGGACTGAAACACAACTTGCTCAATATCAGTTAGCTTTGCGATAAAGGTTTCATTGTAAAATTCTCGGCAAATTCTTATGTTATAAGATTAAATAATAACACTATTTTGCAGAGAAAGCGGATCAATAATATTTATATACTCGACTTAAATAATATTGAATGTGATGCTTCTTTTTGCTTAAAAACTATTACTAATAATTCATGATTGTGGCATAGGAGGTTATGTCATGTCAGTATGAAAATCCATAGGAGAGTGACCCAAAAAGACCTAGTTAAAGGTGTCCCCAAGTTTAAATTCTCTAAAGATCACCTTTGTGATGCCTACCAACTAGGGAAGCAAGTTCAATCCTCTTTTCACTCCATTAAGGATATTAGCACCTCTAGACCTTTAGAAGTCCGTCACATGGATTTATTTGGACCCATTAGCACTACCAGCTTAGGGGGAAAAGTTAATGGATTTATGATTATCGATGACTACTTGAGATTTACTTGGATTAGATTTCTGTCACACAAGAATGAGTCTTTTGATGAGTTTAGATCCTTCTTCACTTGGATTCAAAAAAAGTTAGGTTGTTAAATTTTTACCATCTATTGTAACCATGGGGGAGAGTTTAAAAATTAGAGATTTGGAGACTTATGTGAGGATAAGGAGATTAGTCACAACTTCTCAGCTCCTAGGACCCCTCAGTAGAATAGGATAGCTAGAAGAAAGAACCAAACCTTAATTGAAGCTGCTAGAGCCATGCTCGTTGAGTATTCACTTTCAAAATCCTTTTGGCTTGAAGTGATAAACACAACTTGTTATGTGGTGAATTGGGTGAATGTTAGAGACAAACTTGCTAAGACACCCTATGATATCCTTAAGGATAGGACACCAAACCTTTTTACCTCCACGTCTTTGGCTGCAAGGTTTTTATTCTTAATAATGGGAAGTCTCTCTTAAGAAAATTTGACCCAAAATTTGATGGAGTGTTCTTAGGATATTCAAGTGTGAGGAAATCCTTTAGGGTGTTTAATAAGAGGACTTTGGTGGTGAATTTGATCCTAAGAAGTCTAGAGTTAAGGATGAAGATGAAGTTGGAGAGATTACCACATGAGTTAAAAATTTGGAGAAGATGGTAGAACCTTAAAACACTGAAGGAGTAGGTTATATTACCAAAGGAGTAGAAAATATAAATTTGGAAGAAAGGGTTGAACCTACATACACCTTGCCTAGAGATTAGAGACATTCTTTGAGTCATCCTAAAGAATTGATCATAGGAGACCCTTCTGAAGGTGTTAGGGCTAGGCGTGGACTTAGGAAGGAAGTGAACCACTTTATCTTTATCTCAATGACTAAACCCACCAACATCAATCAAGCCATTTTTAATAAGTTTTGGATCTTATCCATGCTAGAAGAATTAAACTAATTTGTTAGGAGTGGTGTTTAAGATATTGTAAAAAGACTAAAGGGACAAAGTATAGTTGGAACCAAATGGGTCTTTAAGAATAAAATGAATGATTCTGATGTGGTGGTTAGGAATAAGGCAAGATTGGTGACAAAGGGGTACAATTAAATAGAGGGGATTGCTTTTGAGGAGAACTTTGCCCCTGTAGCTAGATTGAAAGCCATTAGAGTACTATTAGTCTTTGCCTATTATAAAGGATTTAAGCTTTTCCAAATGGATGTTAAGTGTGCCTTTTTAAATGGGGTAATAAAGATGATGTATTTTTATAGCAACCCCCAGGTTTTGAGAGTTCCTAATTTTCAAATCATATTTTCAAATTAAAAATGTCCTAATTTTTAAATCATATTCTTCTATAATATCTAGAAGATATAATCACAACTGAGAATATTTAAGAATTTTGAAAAAGGGATCTAGCTTGCAAAAAAAAAATATGCAAAAGTGGCCAATGATACCAAAATCAAAAGATGCACAATGACACCAAAGTAAAAAAAATAGCAAGTGTATCAAAAATTAAAAGATACGTAAAGAGCGCCAATCAAATTGATAAGAGGTATAAAATGAGCCCATCAAAAGCAAGCTTATTCCCTTTCAAAAATTTTAAATCTTAGAAGAATTCATGTGTCACTTGATTTTTTTCAAAGGCTTGATTTTAGAATTTCTGATCATAACTAATTACTTTGATATATTATTCTATAAATATTTTTCTAAAATCAAGTCTTGAACGGATCTCTTTTACTTATCAAATTATTTTTTCTAATTTAGATTCTTATTTTCAAAAGATAGTTTCCCCTGGGAGAAGTCCGAGTTAAGGATAAGAAGATCGATTGTTCTACTGTATTTTTTGAATTTCGATGATGTTAACTCATTGATTCTTATAAATTTTTTAATTCAATCACATGAGGAATTTATCATATTCAAGCTTTGATTAAAAAAATCTTTATTTTACTTTTGTTCTTTTTGATGTTTATCTTTTTTCATATTTTATCTTTTTTAAGTTGATTTTCATGTGTTTGGGCCTTTTCTAACCATCTCCATCCATTCTCTATTTTGAAACTTTTTATCACATCATCCCGGATGATATTCATATCATCCTGGAAGATCTGTTCAATTAACTCTTGAAATTCCACCACCTCCTCCTTTGGATGATCAGGATCTGTCCTTCTTTTAGTTTGTTTTTCTTATGATGATTTTTTCTGTGTTGTACTTTGTCCTTTTTTACTAGCTTCTATTTTTATTTGTGTTCTATTCTCTCCTCCTTTTTGTGATGTCAAAAGGGGGAGTAGTTGTAATGTTTTATGCATAGTGATAGTTGTATTGTATTATTTTCTAGTAAAATTTGAATTTCCTGATTCACTATTTCTTATTTTTGTGATACTTTAATTGATCTTATGTTTTTGTGTTTTCCATCATAAAAAAAGGGAGATTATTGTAAAATCTGATTTCAAAAATTTTTATTTTGATGATAGTAAATATTTCTAATACTTCTGCTTCTCTACGACTGCCTTGCCTACTAATATTTCAGGTCCACAAAGATCGAGTGCAACTAAAGATAGCTCAATATTGGATAGACTATGTTAGAGTCAGTTTGTAATCTTTTACATTTTCTTGAGTCAAATGTAAACTATGTGGTTCTGAATGCTAAGTAACATTGCACACACATTTGAGAGAAATTTTTTTGACAATTTTTAGAGTTTACTATTTTTTATCACATCATTCGGGACAATCCATAAATCATCCAATATGATCTGTTCAAAAATAAAAACCCTAGTTTGGACATCCCGGTTATGGCAGCCATCATTAAGCACATTATCCTAAACGATATTCGAATTGGCTAGGATGATAGGCTCAAATCAAAAAGAATAAACTGCCATATCTATTTAGGTATCTTTAATTTTTAATCATCATCCAGGACATCAGCCTGGATGATGTACTTCAATTATGCATAAATTAATATGGTAAGAAAAGCAATTAAAGTTTGATTGCTCGATCATATTATCCTGAGCAATCTCAGGATCAGCCGGGATGATCAGTTTAAAAATCTTAGTTATTCCTGGATGATAAAACATCGGTTGGGTTCCTTTTAGGGCGATGCTCTATATGATATATGCTGAATTGAACAAATCATCCGGACGATCGTAAGATCAGCCTGGACGATCAAGTTATTTTTATATCATCCATACACCCATTCAAGGTGATGTTTTTGATGATATTCTTCTATTTATACTAATCATACAAGATAATATTTTATCGTCCTGGATGATATGAACAAAAACCTTCTGATCATCCCAAACCGTCCGGGCTGATTGAGCAAAATTTATGTTGATTGTTCAGGACGATATGTATATCATCCTAGACGATAAAGCCAATTTATTTAAATTAAGAGCTATTTTGAAGCTCTTCTATATAAGACCTCTTATTCTACCCAAGAGATCATCTGTTGCTATTGTCTTGACCTGAGAGAGCTTAGAGGAGAGAGAGAGAGAGAGAGGATCTTGTGAGGGGGAGTTTGTGAGGGGTTTCATAAAGGTTGCTCCAAGTAAGGATCCAAGTCATCTTTTCCGGTTGTCATCCTTTGTTCTTGGAGGTTCGAGAGAGGTCCACTTTAGCAATTGATTAAGATTCTCTGCCTGCGTCAGGAGGAAGCAAAAGGAGTTGGGTTTTCTGCCTCACTGTTGTCAGTGAAAGAAGGTTTTGTAAAGGTTTATCTGCCTTGTTGTGGGAGCAAAAGGAGAGTCACTGAGTTTAGTGCAATACTCAGAGGGCGCCTCCGGGGAGTGGACGTAGGTCAAGTTGACTGAACCACTATAAATTTATGTGTTCTTTACTACTATTTTTTCGTATTTAATTTTTACATTTTTAATTTCTTTATGGTAAATTTTAGTTTGACTTGAGTTTGAATTTTTTATTAAAAGATTTTTAAAATACCAATTCACTCCCCCCACCCCTCTCTTGGTTAGCTTGGGCTAGTTCATAAGCGCTTAACATCTCTAACGAACTTTCATGACCTATCAGAAGCTTGATGATATTAACCTATATGGAAGAGGTTGATAGAATCCACCAAAGATGTATGACATATACGAGGTTATTTGTCAGAGTGTTACATGATGATGTTAACCTATATGGAATATGTCGAGAGAATCCACCAATGATATATGTTTATCCGAGGTTGTATGTCAGAGCATTGCTCGATAACATTAACATATATAAAAGAGGTCAAGAGAATCCACCAATAATGTATGACTTATTTGAGGTTGTATGTTAGAACGTTGCTCGATGAAGTTAACTTACATGGAAGAGGTCGGATCAAATCTCCTTGTGTTCGATCATCCAATGATTGAGACACAATAAAGATTATGTATTTCTCAAATCCAGGGTTTAAGATTTAATTGACGTCCTCCTAGGATATTTAACCTATCTGATATTATATATCAGAGCCCTGCTCGATGACATTAACTTACAGGAAGAGCTCGAATCGAATCTCTTTAGGATTGATCATCCAATGATTGAAACACAATAAAGATTGTGTATTTCTCAAATCATGGATAAATAGATTATATTCATCGATAGTTTATTATTATTATTATTATTATTTATACTTTTTAAAAAATTAGACAATATCAAAATGGAGTGAACAACATATTATTATATTATATAAAATAATATAACAAGTCCCTAGTCTTAGGGATATAATAGTTACACAATTCTCAGCACATAAGAGATATATATAGGGATAACACATCATTTAACTTGAAATAAAATACTATAGACATTAGAGTGACACCCCACTTATCATAGAAGAGATACACGATGACACAAGATAAGTAATAGTACTAACACAAAGGCCCAAACTACATGGTTATTTAATCTCACCAACCATTTGAAAATTATTCAATGATTGCCTTTCATGTTATTGATTTTGCCCCTGTGGACCTCTGAAAGAGCACCGCGCAAACGGGTCAATTGGAAGGGACAGATTGGATCGCGCATATGACTGACCATTGGGGATAGAGGCTTTCACCAACACACCCCGATGGGTAGCAATATACACGACCTAGTCACGGGTTTCCCCCATCCGATTAAAGAGCTCGAATGGGGTTCAGTAGATGTGGGACCAAGTTTCCCATGAGCGCAAGCCCCCGTGGTTAATTACATCCCAGGCAGGAGCCTGAGAAAACTCTCGATTAAGGATCATACATTATCCTCTCCTAAAATGGGATCGGCACGAGGGTATAGACTAGGAAATCCTACTCAAATGGAAGAAAGGTCCGAAGGGCTGAATCGACATGCGTGGCTCATACCAGCATTCGGAGGCTCTAGGGTACTAAATGGAAACTAGAAAAAGAAAGATCAAGCACTCAATCACATGCATGAGAGAAGGATGGAGGTGGCGTCATCCTGTAACGCAGATAAGTAGGATTTAGGGTCCCTGAAAAGAAGGGACCTACCTACTACTTAAGGCATACTACGAGACCGAATGTAGTAACCTCGAATCCTAGATCTAGGTTGGACTTAGTGTTTGACACACACTAAGACCAGTGTCCTAGCTAATGCGATGCAAAGATCTGGACTTATCCCGGCCTGGATTGGTGGAGCCAGCTAACCACCTAATCGTTTCAAAACCATGCTATCAGGTCAATTATGAAAGATGGGTGGGAGGTACAGTTTATTAGAAATAGGACCGACATCTAGAGAATTTCCTAAGTGGTCCTGGACTTATGTTGGGTGAATGCCCCTAGCTAATGCAATTAAATTTTAATTAAATTGATTTTTAATGCAATGCATGCTAGTTAAAATGTCAGCTCATGAATGCTATAGAAGTTTAAAAACAGGCTTATAGAAAATAAATTTTTAGAAAAGACTGAGTCTCCCTAGGTCCGGCACTTCATCCTCATAGGACAGATTATCCGGACTCTACCCGCAGGCAGGGAGATGTCTTATAACAAGGAAAGAAAGATGCAGTAATATGCATGCGACCCCGGATGATTCCGGCAATTCCCTATGTGCGTTAAGTTTCTATGTTATTTAAAACTTAAATATTAAATTTTGGATATGAGTATAAAAGATTTTGCAGTCCTTAAAGAGCCTAATACGATCCAGGCAAAAATAAAGACGGCATGCAAGAAAGAAACCTTGAAAAAGCAGATATTTATAAGCGCAATCAGGTAAACACATCAATATAAATCAAACTAATCAAGTAAATGTCCATAGGCCAACTGCCCTTTAATTACAACCCAGGGTATGCAGAAAAGTAAAGTGACCGGGCACCACTGCCAACAACCCGGATTTCTAAGCCTATGACAGACGCCAACAACTTTGAGTGGGATATTGGGTCTTCAATCTTCAATATCTTCAATCTCCTGGGTATCCTCTCCTTGGACTCCTTGGATCACTCCTCCTTGGACTCCTTGGATCCGTCGTGGCTTGAATATCCAAACGAAGAGACAATTCCCCCTAGTAGGGGTGTATTGCCTTTTCTCTTTGGATATCTAAAGCCATCCAAATGAAAGAAGACTCTCCCCTTGGGGATGCCTTCTTCTTTTAGAATTCGAGCTGGATAAGAATATCCCAACTCAAAAGTTGTTTTCACAACTCTTAACAATTATTACAGATAAATTACATTAATTGAAAGCAGTAAATCTAAGAATCCCTGCAAGGTTATCCTAGTAAAAATCAACCCAAGCAGTTTATATGGAAATGAAAATGCTAACACCATTGACCCTGTGCCAAGTCATGCTCTTAATTATGAGGGCTAAGCAGCTCCATCTGTGCAGTTATAATTATTAATTTTAGCCCTCATTTATATTTAGGGGGAGCTGAGCAAGCACCTGCATAAAATATTATTAGAAATAATCATAATGCTCCCCCCTTTTTATTAGCTTGAGCATGGCCACCTGCACGGAAGAACATTATATATATGGCGCTCCTAACCTAGGGGTAAATCTAGCGCTCACATCCAGAGTGCAGAGAAAGTAAGCAAACACACCAATCATTTTTCAAACAGCATGCAATGAAATCCGCGAAAGCTCCGGCACACAGCAGAAAAGTAAAACCCAGCGGCCTAACCTAGATTTAGAAGTGGTGCCCTAGCAAACCATTCTATGTGTGTAAGGCTTGTGTAGTTTGGATAAGTCCTAAGTGGGATAATTAGTTAAAATTGTCTAAAGTTCAGGTCTGTTGTAGGCCAGAAAAGGATATTTTAATCGAAATTCAAATATTAGTGAATTAGGGTGTATTTTAATTATTTTATTTTGTTGATCAGTTTTAAGAGCTTAGGGTGACGATATTTGGGGTTAAAGTTATATTAGCCGATTTTGGAAAGTCTCGGGTCCTTCTATGAGCTAGACTAAGGGTCCAAAAAGTCAATATGGGAAAAAGGCTAAGTTTGGGTCTTCTATCACCTTAGGAAAATACTAGACCTTAATTCGAGTAGTTAGACAGGTAGTAGGCTGAAATTGGAGTTCTCTAGGCAAAGTTATGGATTTTCTAAGTTTCGGGCCCTAAATGAACTATAGTTGACCAAAAAGGTTGACTTTCTAATCTAGGCCATTTTCTGGAAACCTAAGATTTTTAATAAATACTAGATCCTAATTGGAGTCTAATGCAAGTGAGTTTGCCTAATTTGGAATTTTCTACAATTAGTTATGAGTTTTCTAAGATTGGGTAATTAAGGGAATTTTCTAAATTAACTAAGGAATGGCCTTTTTTACTGTTTTGCTCCAAACAGGCTCCAAACTGATTGGAATCACTCCCAAAGATCAGGGATGACCTAAGAAAGTGTTCCCAAGTGTTTGGAGAAAATTTGGAATTTTTAGTAATTTTTAATAATTTATTAGGTGCAAAACGGTAATTTCCACTTATGGTCAAATTAGGAGTCAACCTGAAGTCAAACTAGGTAGTCCTATTTATCTAAGGTCAAGGGTCATATTCTGGTAAGTTTGAGGTGTTATGGGTAATTTTCTGACCTAATATGTATTTATTGTAATTTTCGGAAAGTCTCGGGGCCTTAATTAGCAGGTTAATTATGGTTGGTTAGCTAAGGGCTCTAAAAGCTCCTAAAAATTTCTAGAAAATTCAGGGAGGTTTATGATGTCACTAAGTTTAAATGTTGAAGTTTTCGCGTCAATCCGGGATCTATCCTAGCTCCTAGAAAACTTCTAAGTTCGCTAGACGAGTCCTTAATTATTATCCTTAGGGTGTCACTACGTTGTAGGAGTTTAAAGTGATGTTTAGTCTAACCCTTCAGGTAATAAATGCATGGGAGTACATAAATAAAATAAACACGCCATGTCCTTAGATCTAGGAGAGCCTAAACTAAGTGGTGGTAGTGCGACCTACACATGCAATCTACGAAAGATAAAAAAATAAAGACACCTAAAGAAAGGATTAGTGAATGATTGGGACTCAATCACCCACTAATTCACTCCCCCATAATTGCTCTTCATTCATAGAACCTATGTTTAAAATTTCATGAAACAAGTCTCCCAAGGTTAAGAGATTTAATATATAAGTAGTTTCAAAGTAGTTTAAAATATACTTAAATATATATATACATAAATTTTGGAAATTAAGATAATTAAAAATAGGTTGGATTATAGTAAATAGGTATATGGGCGACTTGCTGACCACTCAATCGAGGTTTCAAAATCGTTTAAAAATAATTTTTAGTTTAAAAATAATTAGTATAATAGTTAATTTAAATAATATTAAAATAATCAAATCATAGGGTGAAACAGAAAACTGTCAAGACAGCCAAATTCAGAGGCTGGAAATGGTTTCAAAACATAAAGCTCGTCTTGCTGAAAAGAACAAGGGGTCGCACATCGAAATCCGATTTAAACGACGAAGATACGAATTTCCGAAGTTTAAACACAATAAAATAATATTTTGAAATAGTGCAATTTCACTGTTTTTGGCATAACAGAAACTACATGCATAATTTTTATACAAAAATAGTTTTGAACTGTGCAGAATTCAAAGTACACCCAAAGCAAGGTGCTGTGCACAAAAATCCGACTTAAAATGAGAAATCTACGTAATTTCGAAGTTCAAAGACAATAATCAAATAATTTTAAAATAGTACAGCTGGCTGTTTTGAAAATAACTGCACACAGACTCAAAAATTTCAAATAAAACCAATTCCATAATGTGCAGAATCCAAATACGTTCAAAACAAGACGTTGTGCGCAAAAATCCGACTTGAAACGGAAAAGTTATGCATTTTAGAAGTTCAAAGGGCATTAAAGATAATTTTCAAAATAATTTCAAAAGAAATAATAATAATAATAATAATAATAATAATAATAATAATAATAATAATGTAAAATTAACAACAATAATAAAAATAATGACAACAATAACATAAATAATGTAAATAAAATAATTAAACTAATTAAAATATATATATATATTTTTTATTATATATATATTTTTTACTGTTTATTAAATATTAATAATAAAAATATATTATTTTTAATTAAAAAATATTTTTAAATTAACGGGGACGAAAATACGATCGATTCAACATATTGTACATCAAAAACGGATCAAAAATGAATTTTCTAGGATTTTTTAAAGTAAAAATATCTTAAAATATATTAAAAAACATTTTAAATAATATAAAAAGTCGGCGGCGGCTCCGGGAGTGACAGGTGGCGGCCTCTAGTTCGTCCCCACAACCGCGGCCAATCATTGCCTGGCGGCGCGATGATTGCGCCGCCGGCAATGATTGCCGCAATGATTGCGGCAATCAACCGGCGGACCCGCCGGTTCACTTAGCCTCGTCGGCCTGCACAGACCGCCGTTGGATCACCCGCCCTAAGAAGCGGACGGCTCAGATCGAGCTGTGCCTTGAAATGATCCGCGGGATCGTTCAAACGGTCGGACGGATCCGCCATTCGACCGAACCATACTCGTTGATCACGGGATCAACGGTTCAGAACTCCCCGAGTACACAACCAGACGGACCAATACCCTAGCTCCGTTTTTTGGTCAATTTCTCTCGATTGAGTGAACGAAATCAAACAAAATTTTAGATCTTGATTCTAACAGTGAAGAGCATCCATGGGGTAGGTTTGTTTTGAATTAATATTCACTAATCACAACGCTAATTAACCCTAAGTGTTCTAAACTAGGGTTTGAGATATACCTCAATCCACACGGTGGATTCAGGAGATCTTGGTCTTGTTGGACTCGGGGGATCCTCTAGAATAAATCTCCTCTTGAACTCCAACTCCGAAACGGCCTCGATCGGACGGGATTCATCGGGGAAGGGTTCAAAGGTTCGGTCTCGACGGGATCTCGCCGCCGGCGAACTTCTGGCCGCTGGATTTGGTCGGGAAAGGGGGAGGGAAGGTGCAGGAGCTCTCACGCCAAATCTCAGAGGCTAGGGAAGTCTCTCAGGAAAGCAAGAGCAAAAAGATCTTCTAAAGACCTAAATTCTCCCTATTTAAACTCTCAAACGACCAAGGGACGGCTAGGATCAAATCCAGATGGAATTAGGAGGGAAAAAAGGTTGAAAAGCACGGGATTTTGAATTTGAGCCATTAAGGAGGCATTAATTTCTTTGAAAGGGGTTTTAATGGGCTCTAAATAGGTTATTTTAACCTATTAAAGACTTGGTTTGACCAAGTCAATGATTGACTTGGTCAAACCAGTCAAGAGAGTCAAGGGGGTGAGAGATTGAGCCTTGAAAGGGATTGGATTTGATTTGAAATCAATTTAGGCTCTAAATGGGCTATGTGGTCAACCCTGGTTGACTTGGTCAACTGGGTTGACTCAAGGCCCAAGGTTAGGTCCAATAGGTTGGGTCTGACCTACTGAGTCTATTGGAGGAGAGAAATGAGCTCGAAGAGCTCTAAAATTAATTTTGGCTCAATAGGAGGTGTTTGGGTCAATTTGGGTCAACCAGGTTGACTCAAAGCCTAGGTCTGGGCTCAACAGACTCAGGTCATCCCAATGAACTCATTGGAGAGGATTTTGGGGTCTAGCTTGGTCAATTTGACCAAGTCAACTCTCCAAGCCCAATTCTGGACAAAATCGAGGTCAACAAACGGACCCCCAACAGGAGTGGCGAACAACTAGTGAACCGCTCGTGTTGGCAATGACCGACTAAGCCACCAAAAGGAGAGTAAAGAGTACAAGAGTGTAAGGGTGCCAAAAAGGTGAAAGAAAGATAGAAAACTCTTCTCCTAGCCTTGTCCTACAGCGAGGGTAGAGCCTAGGAAAGGAGAAAGAGCAGCAGTGCACAAGTCCAGAATCATCAAAATGGTGAACTGGTAGTAGGGTCTTCTCCTGGCCTTACTCTTCGATAAGGGTAGAGCCAAGGATAGAACCAACGGTAAAGATCACCTAAAAAAAGTAAAAACAAAGTAAGGGGATTCTCCTATAGCCTTGCCCCGTAGCGAGGGCAGAGCAGAAAGGAGAGTCAAAAGTAAAGATCACCTCAAGGGTGAAAAAGGTAAAGGGATTCTCCCTTAGTCTTGTCCTATAGTGAGGGCAGAGCCAAAGAGAGAATCAAGGGTGAAGATCACCTCAAGGGTGAAAAAGTAAGGTGGTATCTCTCCTTGCCTTATCCTATGGAGTGGGTAGAGCTAAAGAGAGGACCAAAAGTAGAGTAGCAAAAGCACACCAACTATCTGTCTGACTATATCGAATCAGCAGAGTAGAAGGTGAAGGGGGTCCCATCTCCTCCTGCCTATTTCAGGACAGTGGATTGGGGTGACTCAGTATCTGCCTGACCAAATCGGGACAGCAAAAAAAAGAATCACAAAACCTGGTGTCTGCCTAATCGGAACAAGACACTAAGGGAAAAGGATGTCGAGGAATACCTGCCAGGTGCTCTGTCAGGCCCTCTCTACCAAGTAAGTCGATGTCCACTAGGCGCATATGCCTGCAGTAGGACAAAAGAAAGAGAAAACATCTGCCGGTGTATGTGCCTGCAACAGGGTCTCTATTTGGCGCATATGCCAAAAGAAGTGTAATGGAAGAACACTCAACACAATCATCTAGCGCATATGCCAAAAAAAATGTTGAGAGGAAAGAGTCACCTCTGCTCGGTGTATGTGTCTGCAGCAGAGTCCCTACCCGGCGCATATGCCTATGGTAGGATAAAGAAAAAAAACACTCAACATAATCACCCGGCGCATATACCTGTAATGATATGAGGAGGAAAAAGTGTTGAGTAAAGCCTCCCAGGGACTCTGTCGGGCTTTCTCAACTAGAAACCTAATATCCACCAGGCGCATATGCCTGCACTAGGATAAAAAGGTAACGAAAGGTCACCTCTACCCGGTGTATGTGCCGGTGGCAGAGTCTCTACTTGGCGCATATGCCTATAGTAGAATAAAGACAAAACACTCAACACAATCATCTAGCGCATATGCCAGCAATTATGTGAAGAGGAAGGAGTGGTGAGGAATGCCTCATAGGGACTCTGTCGGGCTCTCTCAACTAGAAACCTAATATCCACCAGGCGCATATGCCTGCACTAGGATAAAAAGGTAACGAAAGGTCACCTCTGCCCGGTGTATGTGCCGGTGGCAAAGTCTCTACTTGGCGCATATGCTTATAGTAGAATAAAGACAAAACACTCAACACAATCATCTGGCGCATATGCCAGCAATGATGTGAGGAGGAAGGAGTGGTGAGGAATACCTCCCAGGGACTCTGTCGGGCTCTCTCAACTAGAAACCTAATATCCACCAGGCGCATATGCCTGCACTAGGATAAAAGGTATCGAAAGGTCACCTCTGCCCGGTGTATGTGCCGGTGGCAGAGTCTCTACTTGGCGCATATGCCTATAGTAAAATAAAGACAAAAACACTCAACACAATCATCTGGCGTATATACCAGCAATGATGTGAAGAGGAAAGGGTGGTGAGGAATGCCTCCCAGGGACTCTGTCGGGCTCCCTCAACCAGAGACCTAATATTCACCATGCGCATATGCCTGCACTAGGATAGAAGGAAAAGAAAAGAAAAGGTATATGTAAAAATTTTAAGGGTAGAGCTACTTAAGGAATCTCAAGCTAGCGCTCTGGTAACGACATGGTAGAGGACAAATCGTCGTGGCCATGAGTATCCAAATGCCGTCGAGATCTCTTAAAGAGCTCTAACCATACGCAAAAGGGGAGAAAGACATCAGAACGATATCTCCCAAACAAAGCTGGAAGAGATACACCCTCAATGGAGGATGCGAAGGGGTAATATCATTCCAGAGGAGTAAAAAGAACTGAAGTAGCGAGGGGGACACCTAAGCCTAGCAAAAATAACCCTCAAGGAGGCTACAGTGGTAAATCCATACTAACTGATGGGGACACTGTAAGAAGTAGAAGTATTATCAAAACATCCAAGGGACCTCTCCGGCAGCTAGGAGTGGGATCTCAATGGGAAAAGAAGTGTTAAAGTAGCTAGGAGAGCTGACTCTGTATCATAGAATCAAAGCTCAAGAACGAGGTGATGGTGGCACCTAAGGCACGACGCCCCATATCACTAAGTGAGAGAAAAAGAGTCAAAGCAGCGAGGAAGCATCCTCTCCCCTAAGGGCAACAACTCTGAGTAAGCAAAATCTCACAGTGGTAACACCCACACAAACTAGTGGGACCCTGTGGAAAGTGAAAGTGATCTCAACTCATTCATAAGACTAATCCGGCGACTGAGCATAGTGCATGAATGGTAGGATAGGTCACGAAAAGGAGTAGGAGAACTGCTCTTCTGCTAGAAGCTCAAAGTTCTCAAAGTAGTGATGTTGATATCCGAGGCAAGGTATACTACATCACTACAAGAAAAATAACTCTAGGTAGTAAGGGGACGCACTCACTACCTGAGGATAGTAATCATATATAAGATTAATAAAACATTAGAAGGGTCACAGTGGTAGCACCTACCCTGATCGGGTAGGACCCTGCGAGAAGTGAAAAACAACCAAAAACCATCCGTAGGGCTACTCTAGCAGCTAAGAGTAGGGAACGAATGCTGAAAGTGAGTGAGTAAAGGAACCAGGGAGCTGATCTTCTACTAGAAAATCTGAGCTCCTGAGGATGTGATGCTAACACCTGAGAGAGGGTGTACTACATCAAAGCTAAGAAAACAACTCTGAGGTGACAAGGGAGTACACCTGACACCTAATCTGATAATCATGAGTGAGATCTATTATTATCATAAGACCATAGTGGTAACACCTACCCTAATCAGGTAGGATCATGTTCGAAGTGAATGTAACACTGCCACATTTATATGACTACTCTAGCAGCTCAGAGTAGTACATGAATGGGAGGTAAACTGCCAAAAGAGGGCAGTAGGGGGTGATCTCTTCTCGGAAAGACCTAAGCCCAAAAAGTAGTGATGGTTACATCTCAAGACACAATGTACTACATCACTAAAGAAGAAATACATTTAAAATCACATAAATTAATCGACCAACTAAGTGGGAACTCGACCTTGAAGAGATCGTTAAAATACTCTCAAGGGAGGAGAAAGAGAAATTTTTGGGGGATTTGAGCTCTTAAAGAGTTTTACCGGGTTCCTCCTATGACAAGGGCAACCGATTTTGCTCTACTAAAAGCTTTCCTCTTTTTATTACATGTATATATTTTTTCATCATTTTTTTTTTGTAAAGGGGATTGTGATTGGTTTTGATAACCCAGACCATGTTCACCACATGAACAGAACTGGGGAGCATAATCATATTGAAATAACAAAGACCAACATCAAGATAAAGGATCAACACTACCACACCTGACTAGCATAGGATGGTGTGGACCCAGTATCCTACATTCAAAAGAGTCTAAACTAATGACTCCGACATCCCTGATCACATTCAACTCATATGAGTGGACCGGGGGCTACATCTGTCAGATCAAGACTGATAGAAAGAAGAGAATCTCATAGGGATAAAGAATCACTATCACCCCACCTAACTAACATAGGTGTATATGGACCCAGTATCCTCTCTCAAAAGAGTCTAATCTAAAAGACTACAACATCCCCGATTAGATTCAACTCATGTGAATGGACTAGGAGCTTCCGCTATCAGAGTAGGACTGATATGAAGAAGAAAATCTCATCCTAGTAGAGCATCAACATCACCAAACCTAACAAAAATAGGAGGGTGTGGACCCAGTATCACATCTCTCAATAGTCTAAATCAATGACTTAGACATCTCCTATCACATTCATCTCATATGAATGGACTGGGGGCTTCAATTATCAGAGTAGGGCTGACAGGAAGAAGCAATTCACTTTAAAATAAAAGATCAACATCACCAATTCTAACAAATGCAGGAGGGTGTGGACCCAGTCAAAAGTGATTAAAGAGCACATATCCCAAATGAGTTTAGTACTTAACTCCCTCTAATTTTAAGAGGAACCTCAATTTAAATTTACTAATTCAGATCAAGCTCCATACTAGTTAAATCATGACATCTCATTTATATGAGTATTTCTCTCTCTTGAATTTAAATCTAATCTAAAAAAGAATTTAAATTAGAAAAAGAAATTTAATTTTCTTCATTTCTTGTATGAGGATAGACTTCCATATCTTATAGGACATCAATGTATAACGATGATTTCAAAAATCATAATTTTCAGACTCAAATATCAAAAATATCAAAAGGATATAAATTTTCTAAGATTTAGAGATTTACTAGAAAGTGAAGCCATTTACTTATAACTTTTGGGCTCTTTGAGCCACTATCTCATCTTTCATGTGCTTTGCACAAACTTCAATTGATTGATACACTTTGTGTATCATTCACATTTGACGCTTTGTGCATCTTTTCACTTTTTGTAACTGGCTTCCTTTTTCAAATCTCTAAAAGCAAATTATTTCTCAGTTGTAAGATCATCTTCCAAATACAAGAGAAGAAGACTTACTTCTCTTGGACAAGGAAGAATTATCTACAAAACAAATCCTATCCTCTGATAAGAGTGAATAGCTTGATTAAGAAAATTATGAAGTTTTATTCATCAATATACTATAGTTATCCATGAGATAGAGAATCACAAGATAATAGAAATTTTCACTTCTAAATCCAATTTCAATTTGAAAAAGATTTTAGTTCAAAAGAAGAAATCTCTCAACCCCTAAGATGAGATAGAGAGATCATACTCTTTCATGAGTCATCACTAAAAAGCTAGTAAAGCTAGAAAAGATAGAAGAATCAATCATAATTGCAAATCATCATTTTTTATTGATTAATCATCAAAATTAGGGAGAACGAGGTCCTCCAGCCCAAGTACTGGAAGGGGATCTGTCTTCCCTTTTGAGGTTACAATTATTTTTTTTTAACATATTTTTCTAGTACATATAGAAGTAAAAAGAAAATGTGCTCATCTAGCACTACAACAGAAGAAAGAAAAGAAAAACGAGTGCTAACAAAGAAGCTGGAGTGGCAACTGTCGACTTGGCCTTGGGAGACCTCATCTCAACTGCTTCTAAACTCTGTACAGCTTATTCAATCATCTGCTAAGTCTCTTTGGAGAGTGATAGCTGCCACTCTCCCTCAGAACTGTGGAGTAATCTGCCACTACTTTCCTAACTGTAACTCTGATTGTCACTGTGGCTAGAACTGTGGGTAGAGCTGGAAACCATCTGAACTGTCTGAGGGCCCGTGGGCTGCACTAGGTCGTTGTCTTAGAGGTGTATCTGTCATGTGGCCATCAACCTCTCAACCTTGTCCTTGAACACAAAACAATCCTCAAACACATGCCCAACGCATCTATGGTAAGGGCAATAGAGTGGGTTCTCAGTCTGACCCTCCTCCTCCACTCTACTGCTGCTGGAAAAGGTAAGTATGTTCTTCTTAGTGAGGAATTTAAATATTTTCTTCGCACTCTCCCTTTTAAAGGGGTATTCCTTACTAAGCTTCTCCTGTAAGGACTGCTGACTCTCTGGAGTCCTACGGAAGGTCCTAGGCTGTACTGCCGGCTGACTAGCTGAGTGTGACTGACTAGCTGAGCGTGACTGCTGTGGAGGTGCTGAACTGCCTAAGGGTCTCTTGCCCTTATTTGCTGGTCCCTGAGTACTGTGTACCTCCCCTCTTCTAGGTGGAGGTGCTCCTGAAAACTCCTGCCGTTGAGGTCTGTGCGAAGGCTGACTCTCAGTCTTAGGAGGGACTGCATCAGGTATGCTGTCCTGTAAGCTAGTGACCTTGGTCAGTAGCTTCTGAAAGGTCCGTATGGTGAAACTCTTCAGGTATGGAGCTATGGGACCATCTATGTTCTTCAAAAGGATCTCAACTGTATGCTGCTCCTGGAGCTGTGGCTCACACTGCAAACTGAGGTTCCTCTATCTAACTATGTAGTCTGTGAGTGACTCTCTAGGCCTCTGTCTGGTGACTACAAGCTCTCCAACTGTAACTCTGTGCTCAGTGCTGACAAACCTCTGGATGAACAACTGCTCCAGCTCTGCAAAAGTCCTGACTGAGTCGTTGGGGAGGTCGGCGTACCAAGCAAACGCCATCCCCGCCAAGTTGCTGACGAACAACCTCAACATCAGCGGGTCACTCCCTCCTATATTGCAACATATAGCTCGGTACTGAGCCACATGCTACCTCGGGTTTCCAAACCCGTCAAACACTCTGAACCTAGGAGGGATGAAACCAGGAGGGTAGGGCTCCTGCTCATACTCTATCGGGTAAGGCCGCCCTCTACTAACTGACTCTCCAGTCTTCCTGGAGGAAATGACCTGCTATACTTTCTGGGCAATCAGATCCTGAAGCTGTCCTGCTGACAGCTGAACTAGCTGACTCTGAACTACAGAAGGTGCTATAGGTACTGCTCTCTGGACCCTGTCCACTCTCAGGGGGTCTAGTGCAACTGGGGGCACATCTGGCTGATCTCTGGAAGTACTGGCAGCGGCTGCACCTGCCACTTGGGGTACTGCCCCCAAGGCTGTCAACTGTGCTGTCATGGCTACCATGGCTCTGGCCATCTCTGTCATCTATGTCTGGAGGTTCAGGACCGTAGCATCTGTGTCAACTGATCTGGGGGATCCACCCACCTCAGGCTCTCCCTGCTCATCCTGGTCCTCGGGCTCTCTCTCATCCGAGTGACCTCTGCGGGTAATCACACAAATCCGGTGAACTGGTATATCCTCCTCTGACTCATCCACTAGTGTATCATCGTTCTCCAAGAAAGAGTGTCGGAGGGCCTCTATGTAGGGACTCATAGGAGAACTGATCCTATGAGGGCTACGGGCTAGCTGTGTCTCATCCCGCTCTAGGGATCTATCTGGAGTAGGTACAACATCCTCATTACACATCATCGGGACCGCCTCGGTCTCGGAAGGAACTACTAAGTCTATCATATCATCTGCCTCATCTGACTGCTCCGCCTCTAACAACTGCTCTGTCCCAGCTACCGGAACTGAGTCGACAGGGGTGTCCGCCTGTCGATGTCTCCAAACCCATCTGGTACGACGGGGCATTGTATTGGCAACTGGCTGCTCTAGGGCCACTACCTCTGAACTGACCTGAGGCCGGGTAGTCTCCTACTGCTATCTCCGTCCTCGACGACGTGAGCGTCATCCTACTACAGGAGCCACTGCTAGCGGCCTAACTACTGGAACTACAGGCTACTGGGGTGTCTGCCCCCTCTGCCAACTATAGAGTCTCCTCGCAGTCTGTCGTCGTAACTGGAAGGTAGCCCGAGAAATCTGACGGAGTAAGCCCTCCCGACTAACGGGCCCTCTGCCACGCGCTTGGCGGACGATGTTCCGAATCCTCTGGGTAAGGGCTCGGACACCAGCGTCCCTGGGTACCCTAGCTCGGGGTAGAGTAGTGGCGACAGGAGGAGCCGCCGCTATACGGGCAACATCCTCCTCATCTCCACTGTGCGTCAGTGGGGAGAAGCGTCCTCCTTGAACTGCCTCCAACTCGGGGGCTACCATCACCTCTGGAGTAGGTGCATCAACAACTGGACGTGGCCTCCGCTTCCTGGGAGCCACTCTCCTCTGCCTCTGAACTATCTCATCGTGAACGATGGCATCGGCCATCCGCTGCCTCTCTGCCTCTGACACAGCTAGACGCAACCTCCTATTCCTATTCCTCCTGGCCCTTCTCCCAAGGCAGGAGGTGGAGGTCGAGGGGACATCTGAACCCACTGCCTGGGTGGCAGGGGGAACAGGAACAACTGGAAGTGTCGGGGCCTACCCAACAACCTAAGGGTGAGAAAGTCGGGCGAAAACAGAAACCCGACCCGTGGAAGGCGAAGGCACCTCGGTCTGGGCACCCCTCTTTCTGGTGGAAGTGGGAGGGGGAACCCGAACACAAGGTACTTCCGCTGGAACAATGGGAGTAATAGTAGCAGCAGGCTGCCGGCGCTGAGGGGCCGGAGCAACCTGTGCTACAGGAGCGGCAGGCACTGGACGCCGGACCACTGGACGAACGGGGGGGACTACAGCAGGCTGCCGGCGCTGAGGGGCTGGGGCAACCTGTGCAGCAGGAGCGAAAGACACTGGACGCCTGACCGCTGGAACAGGAAGTGGCCTAGGCACTGGTCGCCTAGCCACAGGGCGCACTGGCTGCGTAGGAACAGGAACAGGACGTGGTGCTCGGACTGGGTGCCGAGCAGCAGGACGTCCAAACGGGCGCATGACTGCGCATCCTCTCCTCTGGGGAGGAGAGAATGCAGCAGCCTCTGCCGGGGTCGGCCCTCCAAGGGTGACGAAAGCCGAGTCAGTGAAGGAACCAAAAGTGATCCCTCCCACTGGCGGACTAGCAAGCAGGGACTCAGGGAGAGTCACCCGCGCGTCCGAACCAAAAGCGAAAGTAACGGAAGTGGCTGAACGAGCCATTGGCACTGCTGCCAAGAAAAGAAAGTGAAAAGTATTAGTTAGATTGAAAATCACAAAAGAATGAAATATTTGATAATAATGGATATGAATGGATATAGATCCGATAAATGACAGATAAAATATGGAATAGCCTTGCTAGGCTGGAAAAGAGTAGAGTAGGGGAAACCCTAGCTAAGGGAAAGAAATCCTAACTAAGGAAAGACCCTAACTAAGAGTGGGACGGACCTAATCTAAGGAGTACAATTCCCTAGAGTACACACAAGAAAGGATAATATAGAATCCAAAGATGGAGAGAGAAACTGGTCCCACCGTGGTCGCCAGAAACCTGTGGACCTCCGAAAGAGCACCGCGCAAACGGGTCAATTGGAAGGGACAGATTGGATCGCGCATACGACTGACCATTTGGGATAGATGCTTTCACCAACACACCCCGATGGGTAGAAATATACACGACCTAGTCACAGGTTTCCCCCATCCGATTAAAGAGCTCGAATGGGGTTTAGTAGATGTGGGACCGAGTTTCCCACGGGCGCAAGCCCCCGTGGTTAATTACATCCCAGGAAGGAGCCTGCGAAAACTCTCGATTAAGGATCATACATTATCCTCTCCTAAAATGGGATCGACACGAGGGTATAGACTAGGAAATTCTACTCAAATGGAAGAAAGGTCCGAAGGGCTGAATCGACATGCGTGGCTCATACCAGTATTTGGAGGCTCTAGGGTACTAAATGGAAACTAGAAAAATAAAGATCAAGTACTCAATCACATGCATGAGAGAAGGATGGAGGTGGCGTCATCCTGTAACGCGGATAAGTAGGATTTAGGGTCCTTGAAAAGAAGGGACCTACCTACTACTTAAGGCATACTACGAGACCGAATGTAGTAACCTCGAATCCTAGATCTAGGTTGGACTTAGTGTTCGACACACACTAAGACCAGTATCCTAGCTAATGCGATGCAAAGATCTGGACTTATCCCGGCCTGGATTGGGGGAGCCAGCTAACCACCTAATCGTTTCAAAACCATGCTATCATGTCAATTATGAAAGATGGGTGGGAGGTACAGTTTATTGGAAATAGGACCGACATCTAGAGAATTTCCTAAGTGGTCCTGGACTTATGTTGGGTGAATGCCCCTAGCTAATGCAATTAAATTTTAATTAAATTGATTTCTAATGCAATGCATGCTAGTTAAAATATCAGCTCATGAATGCTATAGAAGTTTAAAAACAAACTTATAGAAAATAAATTTTTAGAAAAGACTGAGTCTCTTTAGGTCCGGCACTTCATCCTCATAGGCCAGATTATCCGGACTCTACCCGCAGGCAGGGAGATGTCTTATAACAAGGAAAGAAAGATGCAGTAATATGCATGCGACCCCGGACGATTCCAGCAATTCTCTAGGTGCGTTAAGTTTCTATGTTATTTAAAACTTAAATATTAAATTTTGGTTATGAGTATAAAAGATTTTGCAGTCCTTAAAGAGCCTAATACGATCCAGGCAAAAACAAAGACGGCATGCAAGAAAGAAATCTAGAAAAAGCAGATATTTCTAAGCGCAATCAGGTAAACACATCAATATAAATCAAACTAATCAAGTAAATGTCCATAGGCCAACTGCCCTTTAATTACAACCCAGGGTATGTAGAAAAGTAAAGTGGCCGGGCACCACTGCCAACAACCCGGGTTTCTAAGCCTATGACAGACGCCAACAACTTTGAGTGGGATATTGGGTCTTCAATCTTCAATATCTTCAGTCTCCTGGGTATCCTCTCCTTGGACTCCTTGGATCACTCTTCCTTGGACTCCTTGGATCCGTCGTGGCTTGAATATCCAAACGAAGAGACAATTCCCCCCAGTAGGGGTGTATTGCCTTTTCTCTTTGGATATCTAAAGCCATCCAGCTCGATCTTCCAAATGGAAGAAGACTCTCCCCTTGGGGATGCCTTCTTCTTTTAGAATTCGAGCTGGATAAGAATATCCCAACTCAATAGTTGTTTTCACAACTCTTAACAATTATTATAGATAAATTACATTAATTGAAAGCAGTAAATCTAAGAACCCTACAAGGTTATCCTAGTAAAAATCATCCCAAGCAGTTTATATGGAAATAAAAAAGCTAACACCATTGACCCTGTGCCAAGCCATGCTCTTAATTATGAGGGCTAAGCAGCTCCATCAGTGCAGTTATAATTATTAATTTTAGCCCTCATTTATATTTAGGGGGAGCTGAGCAAGCACCTGCATAAAATATTATTAGAAATAATCATAATGCTCCCCCCTTTTTATTAGCTTGAGCATGGCCACCTGCACGGAAGAACAGTATATATATGGCGCTCCTAACCTAGGGGTAAATCTAGCGCTCACATCCAGAGTGCAGAGAAAGTAAGCAAACACACCAATCATTTTTCAAACAGCATGCAATGAAATCGGCGAAAGCTCCGGCACACAGCAGAAAAGTAAAACCCAGCGGCCTAACCTAGATCTAGAAGTGGTGCCCTAGCAAACCATTCTATGTGTGTAAGGCTTGTGTAGTTTGGATAAGTCCTAAGTGGGGTAATTAGTTAAAATTGTTTAAAGTTCAGGTCTGTTGTAGGCCAGAAAAGGATATTTTAATCAAAATTCAAATATTAGTGAATTAGGGTGTATTTTAATTATTTTAGTTTGTTGATCAGTTTTAAGAGCTTAGGGTGACGATATTTGGGGTTAAAGTTATATTAGTCGATTTTGGAAAGTCTCGGGTCCTTCTAGGAGCTAGACTAAGGGTCCAAAAAGTCAATATGGGAAAAAGGCTAAGTATGGGTCTTCTATCACTTTAGGAAAATACTAGACCTTAATACAAGTAGTTAGACATGTAGTAGGCTAAAATCGGAGTTCTCTAGGCAAAGTTATGGATTTTCTAAGTTTTGGGCCCTAAATGAACTATGGTTGACCAAAAAGGTTGAATTTCTAATCTAGGCTATTTTCTGGAAACCTAAGATTTTTAATAAATACTAGATCCTAATTGGAGTCTAATTCAAGTGAGTTTGTCTAATTTGGAATTTTCTATAATTAGTTATGAGTTTTCTAAGATTGGGTAATTAAGGGAATTTTCTAAATTAACTAATGAAGGGCCTTTTTTACTGTTTTGCTCCAAACAGGCTCCAAACTGATTGGAATCACTCCCAAAGATCAGGGATGACCTAAGAAAGTGTTCCCAAGTGTTTGGAGAAAATTTGGAATTTTTAGTAATTTTTAATAATTTATTAGGGGCAAAACGGTAATTTCCACTTATGGTCAAATTAGGAGTCAACCTGAAGTCAAACTAGGTAGTCCTATTTATCTAAGGTCAAGGGTCATATTTTGGTAAGTTTGAGGTGTTATGGGTAATTTTCTGACCTAATATGTATTTATTGTAATTTTCGGAAAGTCTCGGGGCCTTAATTAGCAGGTTAATTATGGTTGGTTAGCTAAGGGCTCTAAAAGCTCCTAAAAATTTCTAGAAAATTCAGGGAGGTTTATGATGTCACTAAGTTTAAATGTTGAAGTTTTCGCGTCAATCCGGGATCTATCCTAGCTCCTAGAAAACTTCTAAGTTCGCTAGACGAGTCCTTAATTATTATCCTTAGGGTGTCACTACGTTGTAGAAGTTTAAAGTGATGTTTAGTCTAACCCTTCAGGTAATAAATGCATGGGAGTACATAAATAAAATAAACACGCCATGTCCTTAGATCTAGGAGAGCCTAAACTAAGTGGTGGTAGTGCGACCTACACATGCAATCTACGAAAGATAAAAAAAAGTAAAGACACCTAAAGAAAGGATTAGTGAATGATTGGGACTCAATCACCCACTAATTCACTCCCCCACAATTGCTCTTCATTCATAGAACCTATGTTTAAAATTTCATGAAGCAAGTCTCCCAAGGTTAAGAGATTTAATATATAAGTAGTTTCAAAGTAGTTTAAAATATACTTAAATATATATATACATAAATTTTGGAAATTAAGATAATTAAAAATAGGTTGGATTATAGTAAATAGGTATATGGGTGACTTGCTGACCACTCAATCGAGGTTTCAAAATCGTTTAAAAATAATTTTTAGTTTAAAAATAATTAGTATAATAGTTAATTTAAATAATATTAAAATAATCAAATCATAGGGTGAAACAGAAAATTGTCAAGACAGCCAAAATCAGAGGCTGGAAATGGTTCCAAAACATAAAGCTCGTCTTGCTGAAAAGAACGAAGGGTCGCACATCGAAATCCGACTTAAAACGACGAAGATACGAATTTCCGAAGTTTAAACACAATAAAATAATATTTTGAAATAGTGCAATTTCACTGTTTTTGGCATAACAGAAACTACAGGCATAATTTTTATACAAAAATAGTTTTTAACTGTGCAGAATTCAAAGTACACCCAAAACAAGGTGCTGTGCACAAAAATCTGACTTAAAATGAGAAATCTACGTAATTTCGAAGTTCAAAGACAATAATCAAATAATTTTAAAATAGTACAGCTGGCTGTTTTGAAAATAACTGCACACAGACTCAAAAATTTCAAATAAAACCAAATCCATAATGTGCAGAATCCAAATACGTTCAAAACAAGACGTTGTGCGCAAAAATCCGACTTGAAACGGAAAAGTTATGCATTTTAGAAGTTCAAAGGGCATTAAAGATAATTTTCAAAATAATTTCGAAAGAAATAATAATAATAATAATAATAATAATGTAAAATTAACAACAATAATAAAAATAATGACAACAATAACATAAATAATGTAAATAAAATAATTAAACTAATTAATATATATATATATATATATATATATATATATATATATATATATATATATATATATATATATATTTACTGTTTATTAAATATTAATAATAAAAATATATTATTTTTAATTAAAAATAATTTTAAATTAACGGGGACAAAAATATGATCGATTCGACATATTGTACGTCAAAAACGGATCAAAAACGAATTTTCTAGGATTTTTTAAAGTAAAAATATCTTAAAATATATTAAAAAAAAATTTAAATAATATAAAAAGTCGGCGGCGGCTCCGGGAGTGATAAGTGGCGGCCTCTGGTTCGTCCCCACAACCGCGGCCAATCGTTGCCTGGCGGCGCGATGATTGCGCCGCCGGCAATGATTGCCGCAATGATTGCGGCAATCAACCGGCGGACCCGCCGGTTCACTTAGCCACGTCGGCCTGCACCGACCGCCGTTGGATCACCCGCCCTAAGAAGCGGACGGCTCAGATCAAGCCGTGCCCTGAAACGATCCGCGGGATAGTTCAAACGGTCGGACGGATCCGCCGTCTGACCGAACCAGACCCGTTGATCACGGGATCAACGGTTCAGAACTCACCGAGTACACAGCCAGACGGACCAATACCCTAGCTCCGTTTTTTGGTCAATTTCTCTCGATTGAGTGAACGAAATCAAACGAAATTTTAGATCTTGATTCTAACAGTGAAGAGCATCCATGGGGTAGGTTTGTTTTGAATTAATATTCACTAATCACAATGCTAATTAACCCTAAGTGTTCTAAACTAGGGTTTGAGATATACCTTAATCCACACGGTGGATTCGGGAGATCTTGGTCTTGTTGGACTCGGGGGATCCTCTAGAATAAATCTCCTCTTGAACTCCAACTCCGAAACGGCCTCGATCGGACGGGATTCATCGGGGAAGGGTTCAAAGGTTCGGTCTCGACGGGATCTCGCCGCCGGCGAACTTCTGGCCGCTGGATTTGGTCGGGAAAGGGGGAGGGAAGGTGCAGGAGCTCTCACGCCAAATCTCAGAGGCTAGGGAAGTCTCTCAGGAAAGCAAGAGCAAAAAGATCTTCTAAAGACCTAAATTCTCCCTATTTAAACTCTCAAACGACCAAGGGACGGCTAGGATCAAATCCAGATGGAATTAGGAGGGAAAAAAGGTTGAAAAGCACAGGATTTTGAATTTGAGCCATTAAGGAGGCATTAATTTCATTGAAAGGGGTTTTAATGGGCTCTAAATAGGTTATTTTAACCTATTAAAGACTTGGTTTGACCAAGTCAATGATTGACTTGGTCAAACCAGTCAAGAGAGTCAAGGGGGTGAGAGATTGAGCCTTGAAAGGGATTGGATTTGATTTGAAATCAATTTAGGCTCTAAATGGGCTATGTGGTCAACCCTAGTTGACTTGGTCAACTGGGTTGACTCAAGGCCCAAGGTTAGGTCCAATAGGTTGGGTCTGACCTACTGAGTCTATTAGAGGAGAGAAATGAGCTCGAAGAGCTCTGAAATTAATTTTGGCTCAATAGGAGGTATTTGGGTCAATTTGGGTCAACCCTGGTTGACTTGGTCAACCAGGTTGACTCAAAGCCTAGGTCTGGGCTCAATAAACTCAGGTCATCCCACTAAACCCATTGGAGAGGGTTTTGGGGTCTGGCTTGGTCAATTTGACCAAGTCAACTCTCCAAGCCCAATTCTGGACAAAATCGAACAGCCCCCTAATGAAATGAGACTCATCTCGAGTAGATGAATCTTTAATGAACTATTAAAGGTATACTTGTCCTATAAGTCTCTCAAATTCATTTTTGAGCGAATTACAAGCTTCAGTGATGTGCCCATGACTACGATGGAAATGTTATTATTGATCTTGATTTCTAGTATTCTATTTCAAAGGATTATAACACTTAATATTTTTCTTGATCTCGAATAGCCATCAGTATATTATTTTGAGATGCATTAAGATAAATATACTCTTCTTCTTGTTGAAACTTGTGGCATAGTAATGGAGGCAGACTATTCTTCCCTTATTTCTTTCGATTCGAGAATGAGTTATCCATTGTAGGAAAATTTTTGTGCATTCTGAAAGTTTTCTAAAATTATTTTATATGAGTATTAATGGCTTTATCTGTTGATATTTGTGCCTCCACACGATGGATCAGTCCAGCATATGAGGGAGTCGTGTCTCGCACAAGTGTTGAGTAAAAGGGACTAGGACGAAGACCTCAAATGAAAACTTTTCTTAATAATTTAGTATCTACTAGAAATTGTCATGCTTTTTTGGGCAATCTTTGAAAATACTCCTTCAGTGATTCTCTTTTATTTTTACAGATCTTAGAGAAGTGAGAAGAATCCTTAGCAGTTCTTTTATTGGTGACAAATTATTCGACAAATACTTTAGTCAAGTTAATAAATGTAGGAATTATTTCATCTAGAAGTGAATAAAACCACATTCGAGCTTGTCCTTTGAAGGTAACAAGAAAAACTTAGCAGAGAAGTGCATCTGAGGCTCATTGGATATGCATGATGGTTCTATAGTGATTTATATGCTCGTACGGGTCGGATGTCCCGTCATAAGAATTAATACTTGATAGTTTGAATCCTGCCAAAGGGGTGTTAAAGGATAGCTTCGATCAAGGTTGAAGACTCCTGGAAGTCCCACTAATGATGAGATTATCTTATACCTCCAATGGGGAACTTTTTTTTGGACCAATCTTCATAATTCATGATGTAAGGTGTTACGAGGGAGTCAACAATATGCTATCAAGCTAAGCCCTCGGGGACATCCAAAGAAATACGAGGTTGGCGATCTGCATGCGAAGGATAGGTAGATCTTACTATGTTAGTAAGCTCATTGTCTTGATGTGTTAGAGGACGTATCCTTAGCATAGGAAGGGGAATCTCGCATGAAGCTGTTCGCATTAAACAACTTCTAGCCCTAGTAGATCCCGAGTGAGAAGAATCACCACTTTTGGTGCTAGCACTGGCCGTTGAGTCTCTCGCAAAAGTTAAAGGATCTCATTTTGAGATTCCTCTATCTTTCTGATGCGGTCTTCCATGGAAGGTCCTGAAGTTCCTTCTCCAGTAGAATTTTCCTCTCCAAGATAAAAAGAGAGATATACTTGACATTTATGAGTCATAAACTGATTCCTAGATTGATGTGAGTTAGAGTGAGAGGCTCCTAAGATACGATTGTTATGCCTGTCAGCCATCAAAATGGTGCTTAGCATAGTGTGATTGAGTTTCCTGTATATGGCACCAAACTGTTATGAGTTAGAATATATGTAGTGATAGAGTTATAATATTACGTCTTAGCATTGTACGGATATCTAGCTCACATATAGAGAAAGCATGATTTTTGTATGTGGAAAGCCTTGGGAAGGGGAAAAAATACAGGGCCTTACTAGTTGAAATGATTCCACTAATATTTGAGTTGATTATAATAGATTGATTCATCCTTGGGGCAATCATATTACAAATGTAAATCGTATGGTTGAAATCTAGTGATAAACGGGGATGAAAATCTAGCATCACTTGGTGGTTTGACAGAACTCTAGCATTAATGGGAAATTCAGACATTAGTTGGTAGTTCGGTGGTGGTTGACAGCAATTTGGAGTTAGGCGGTGGCCCCATAAAGCTCCGATGTCAGACAGTGGTCTAATGGAGCTCTGGTGTCAGGTGGTGGTCCGGTTGAACTCTGACATCATATGTTGGTCCAACAGAACTCCGACGTCAGGTGGTGGTCCGACATAACACTAGGAATCACGTGATGGTCCGACAAAACTCTAAGAATCACATGATGGTCTTGTGAAATTCTGGGCTTCAAGTGGTGGTCCGACGGAAGTCTGGGCCTTAGGTGGTGGTCCGGCGGTACTTTGGGCCTCATGTGGTAGCCCGATAGAAGTTCAGGCCTCAGATGGTGTTCGGCAAAAGTCTGGGCCTCAAGTGGTGGTATGGCAGAAGTCTGAGCCTCAGGTGGTTGTCCGATATGTTGCGGATCAATGATTTATGATTTTGATGATAGAAAATATTTTTATTTCTCTACGACTGCCTTATGTACTGAAATTTCAGGTTCACACGATCGAACTGCAATTTGGAATCAGCTCAAGATTTGATAGACTAGGTCTGAGTCAGTTTATACATTTTTTTTCTTTCTTGAGTCTATTGTATTTGGTGTGGCTCCTGGTGTTTTGTAGCTTGGAAGATTTTTCTGTTGTTCCCTAAAGATTTCTATTTTTGGTAACATCGTCTGGGACGATATTTATATCGGCCTGGATGATCGGTCCAAAAGAAGAAATCCTAATTAGGGCATCCTCATTAAGGCAGCCGTCATTAGCCTATCGGCCTGAACGATACTTGTATCGGCCAGGATAATAAGCTCAATTCAGAAAGAATTAGCCACCATGATCAGATTAGGTATTCCTTATTTTAGGAAATTGGCCAGGACGATATAGACATCGTCCAGGATGATCTAACTCAATTATGCCTAAATTGATCTAGTATCTTTGAAAATCATTAACGGCTGATTGATACGATCACATCATCCGGGATGATCATATGATCGGCCAGGACGACTGCCTGGATGATTTACATTGGCCAGAATCTATTCAGGGCGATGATCAGAACGATTGAAATCAGTTTTAAACTAATCATCAGGGAAGATCGTGAGATTGGCCAGGACGATGTAACCAATTTTCTTTTGATCGTCCCAAATCGTCTCAAGCTGATGAGCTGAATTTGAACGGATCGTACATGATGATATGTCTATCATCCTGGACGATAATGTCGGCAACTTGCATTAATGAACCCGTTTTGAGATCTTTTATTTAAGCTATGACATGACACTTTGTAAGGGTCTTTGGTAGCCATTGTAGCTTCATTTTTTTGGGGGGAAACTTGAAGAGAGAGCTTGAAAGGGAGTGAGGAAAGGGTGGAGTTTGAGAGAGGGAGAAGATCCTGTGAGGGGGGACTCAATGGAGTGTGGAGGGGGTTCCACACGGTTGCTCCAGCAAGCTCGCACCTAAATACCGTCAGATTCAAGGCTTGTCTCGAGGGAAGTTCACTGAAGAAGAAGATCTCTTTGGTGTCAAAGGACACAGCGACTCCGCCGCACCGGGGAAGGTGGAAGTGATTTTGTAAGGTCTTCTCCGCCTACCTTTGGAGGCTAAAGGAGAGACACTTAGTTTAGTTCAATGCTTGGAGGGTGCCTCCAAGGAGTGGACGTAGGTCAAGGTTTGACCGAACCACTATAAATTCGGTGTGTTCTTTTCTTATTATTGCTTCCGCACTTATTTTCATGAAGATTTTGGTTTTAGTTTTATCTTTGGTTTTAAAGTTATCCAATTCACCTCCCTCTTTGTTAGTCTTGGGCTAGTTCATAAGGGCTTAACATCCCTAATGAACTTTCAAGTGGCATCAGAACACTTTCTAATGTCATCTGAGCACTTTCAAGTAGTATCAGAGCGGGATTCATAAAAACTAAGTTTAAAAACTTTTTGAATTTTGATCTATGGCTAATTTTGAGAATCGTAATGTTGTGGAAAGTTATTCAATCACCAGACCACCTTTATTTGAAAATATGTCATTTGATTTTTGGAAAATTCGCATGACTATTTTTTTGCAATCGATTAATTTTTATATGTGGCATATGATTTTAACTGATTATTCATCACTTTCACGTATTATTAATGAAGTTAAAACTATTATTCCTTTTAATCAATGGAATAGGAAAAAACAAGTAAATGCTCAATTGAATACAAAATCTTTAAATTGCTTTTATTGTTCTTTAAATTTTGAAGATTTTATGTTAGTATCCACGTGCACTACTAGTAAGAAAGTTTGGGATAAACTACATACCATATACGAAGGCACTAGTGAAATCAAGCAATCCAAGTTGAATATGTTAATGTATGATTTTGAATTGTTTTTCATGAAACCTTTTGAAACGAACTTAGACATATATATCAGGTTCATTGAAATTGTAACATCATTGCATGCCTTAGGAAAATAATTTTCAAATTTTGAAAAAGTTAACAAAATTCTTAGCTGTTTACTTGAAAAATTTGATGCCAAAGTTATTGATATTTGTGAATAAAAAGATTTGAATGATTATTCTATTAATAATTTGATTGGCTACCTACAAGTAAAGTTTGGGTTAAATACTTTTGGATGCAGGAGAAACGATTGTTTTAAAAACTGAAGATACAAAAAGATGTAGCTTAGTTGGCGACGAATGCAATGACTTGTTAAGCAAATCACAAAGCTCACCAAAGCATAAGCAAAAGTGGAAAAAAGGTAAAATTGTAAGGATGTTCATATTCCTTATGACGTTATTTGCTTTCGATGTAGGAAGCCTAGACATATAAAAAATCAGTGCCCAAATTTAAAAATTCTTCCTACGAAAGAAAAGGGCAAGGCGAAACAAAATTTAAACTGGGGAAATAATGAAAGAAAAAAAATCTCATGGGTAGATCTGGTTTCTGAAGCATCGGACCAGGAGAGAGATAATGGTTAAAAGCCTTTCATGTTTTTGTGTTGTATTATTGTTTTTATATTTTTTCATTTTTATTTTGTATTTTTTTTGTTTATTCTTTAAAATTTTTATTTTCGTGAAAGTTTTTTCTCTGATCAACATACACATTCACTTTTCTAAAAATGAAAAATCTACTTCATGTTTTTTCTTGAAATCTTTGGTAAGTTGTGTTTGACTTCTCTAAAACAGTCAAAGGAAGGAAACTCATATTTTTGACTCTCAATCTCTATTTCCTAAAAGAGGTTATTCTACTTTTGATTTAAAATCTTTTTCATCTTTTAAATTAGTCTTTGAAACTGAATTTTTTTTCTCCCTACATTTATTTATCGCATAGGGATCTTTTGCAAGTTGTTGAATAAAACTCATAATTTTTTTAATCAAGAATTCGCTTTATCAATAGGATATGTTTACTTTTATTTTTAAGACTTCAGAAAGATAGCATATTAAAAAATGTGTCAATGATGCCAAAAATAAAAGATGCGCAATGACGCCAAATTGAAAAATATACATAAAAGTGTATCAAAAATTAAAAGATGTACAGTGCACCAACCAATTGTCAAGAGGCATAAAATAAGCCCACAAAATTTAATGCTTATCATTCTTGTACTTCTTAAAAGCTTAAGAAAATTCTTGATACTTTTGATACTTGAGTTTGAAAATATTGATTCTTTATTCAATAATTCGTGCATTGATCTTCTATTAGATATATTTTATAAAAGGAGTTTTTGAAAAATGATTGTTTCAATCTCTAATTTGTTTCATGATTTAGATATTGAATCAAAAAGTTTTTGAGCTTTTTTAAAGAACTTGAGTTTGAATTATCAAATTCTGAATTTCTAATCTTTTATGGGCTATGCGTTGTCAATCCAATTCTAAGAGGCAACTTTCTCATTTTAAGAATATTTGCTTTTTCACTAAATCAGAGAACATTTTTTTTTATTCGTTTTGTTTTTTATGTCTCCTCTATTTTTGATAATGTCAAAGGGGGAGAACGTAATATTGAATTTATAACCTTTTTTTCAAAAAATTAAAAATAACAAAAATATTTTTTATCTCCCCTATTTTTTTAAAAGGTTTATTCTAGTGAGGGAGAGATTATGAGAAATTATTGTTTTTTTTTAAATTCAAATTGAATTGTTTGTCATCATCAAAAAGAGGGAGATTGTTGCGGATTAATGATTTATGATTTTGATTATAGCAAATATTTTTATTTCTCTATGACTGCCTTATGTACTGACATTTCAGGTTCACACGATCGAACTGCAATTTGAAATCAGCTCAAGATTGGGTAGACTAGGTCTGAGTCAGTTTGTACATTTTTTTCCTTTCTTGAGTCTATTGTATTTGGTGTGGCTCCTGGTGTTTTGTAGCTTAGAAGATTTTTCTGTTGTTCCCTAAAGATTTTTATTTTTGGTAAGATCGTCCAAAATGATATTTATATCGGCCTGGACGATCGGTCTAAAAGAAGAAACCCTAATTAGGGCATCCTCATTAAGGCAACCGTCATGAGCTGATCGGCCTGGATGATACTTGTATCGGCCAGGATGATAAGTTTAATTCAGAAAGAATCAGCCGCCATGATCAGATTAGGTATTCATTGTTTTAGGAAATCGGCCAGGATGATATAAACATCGTCCAGGATGATCTAACTCAATTATGCCTAAATTGATCTGGTATCTTTGGAAAGCATTAATGGCTGATTGATACGATCACAACATCCAGGATGATCATATGATCGGCCAAGATGACTGCTTGGACGATTTACATCGGCCAGAATCTATTCAGGGCGATAATCAGGATGATTGAAATTGATTTTAAACTAATCATCCAGGAAGATCGTGAGATCGGCTAGGACGATGTAACCAATTTTCTTCTGATTGTCCCAACTCGTCTCGGACTGATGAGCTGAATTTGAACTGATCGTACAAGACGATATACCTATCATCCTGAATGATAATGTTAACAACTTATATTAATGAGCTCCTTTTGAGATCTTCTATTTAAGGTATGACATGACACTTTGTAAGGGTCTTTGGTAGCCATTGTAACTTCATTCTTTTGGGGTAAACTTGAAGAGAGAGCTTGAAAGGGAGTGAGAAAATGGTGAAGTTTGAGAAAGGGAGAAGATCTTGTGAGGGGGGACTCAAGGGAGTGTGGAGGAGGTTCCACACGGTTGCTCAGGCAAGCTTGCACCTGAATACCGTCGGATTCAAGGCTTATCTCGAGGGAAGTTCACCGAAGAAGAAGATCTCTTTGGTATCAAAGGACCCGTCGACTCCGCCGCACCGGAGAAGGTGGAAGTGATTTTGTAAGTTCTTCTCCGCCTAGCTGTGGGGGCTAAATGAGAGACACTTAGTTTAGTGCAATACTTGGAGGGTGCCTCCAAGGAGTGGACGTAGGTCAAGGTTTGACCGAACCACTATAAATCCGGTGTTATTTTCTTATTATTGCTTCCGCACTTATTTTCTATGATGATTTTGGTTTGAGTTTTATCTTTGGTTTTAAAGTTATTCAATTCACCTCTCTCTTTGTTAGCCTTGGGCCAGTTCATAAGGGCTTAACATCCCTAACGAACTTTCAAGTGGTATCAGAGCACTTTCTAGTGTCATCTGAACACTTTTACGATAGAAGTTCGGGCCTCAAGTGGTGGTATGACAGAAGTCTGGGCCTCAGGTGGTGGTCCGGCGATGGTCGAGGAGGAGCTTGGGGCAAGAGCGATCTCCGATCTCTCTCTTGCTCTTTTAGGCCCCAGGGTCCCTTTTCAAGAGGATGAAAGAGTATATTTATAAATTTCTTAGGGTGACATGACTCGTAAATAAGAGGAAGATCAAGGATAAATGGGGAGTGGTTTGGATGGACGGTCGATGTTGAATCCCTTGATCGTGGACCATTCGCTAGATATTTAAATGTCTTAATGATGCTGGAATTTCTTGATCTTCGGCTATTTGGATTTGTCTCATCAAGCCGCTCGATTCGAGTCTAAGCATGTCACGTTCGGAAACTGTTTAGTAATCCAATTTATGGTTTGAACCTCCCAACGGAGCTTCGGGCCCTTGATTTGGACCCATTTGTGCTCAGATTGAGTGAATTTGGTGTTGCTGGATTCGTATTCTCGAGACATTCAGTTTGATTGTAAGTTTGCTGAAATCGGAGTTTGGATGATCCCATCCTTAAATATCACACCGAAATAATCTTTTTAAGATTTTAACAATATTTTGGTGACTTAATTAATACTTTAATGGAGTGCAATCAACGTAAGCTTATATTTTAAATTTCTTATAATTACGTTTTTATTTTTGCTTTGTCAATATCATTATTAATAGATAAACTAATAATTTCAAGCAAAAATTATTTGTCAAATAAAAATATTATTTTACAAAGATAAAAATGTAGCAATTTATTTCGAGATTGAGCTTTTCTTCATCATGAGACTAACAATTAATTATCTTATTATATGACGAAATCTTCATCGTGCTTCTAATTTATATGTCATGTGACTATAACCTTCTCTACAGCATGAAAGTCCTCATTAAATACATTTTAGCTATTTTAACGATCAAAATAGCTAAAATTAAGGTTTTGTTTTAAATAGATTTTGGCCACTATTTTTTATAGCTTGTAACAAAAAATTTGTTATTGAAAATAATAAAAAAATTGTCCTGAACAAAATCTAAGTTGAGATTTATTTTTAGTATTATAACAACATACATCAATGTGGACTAACGTTGAACCAATCCAATCCATAAGGCACCAAAGAAAAGCCCACGAAGGAATATAGCCCACATAGAGAAGAGAGAGAGAGATATTTATTCATATTATATATAATATGAATTTTAAAAGAAGCATGCTTAATGTATGATTAAGCAAAAGAAGCATAATTATTAATTAATTTAAAAAAGTGTGAAAAAGAAAGCTAACTCCGAATTATTTGGTGTTTTATATAAAAAACGTCATATTATTTGGCATTCTCTATAAAAACGTCAAATTATTTGACATTTTGAACTAATTTTGAGGAGAGAGATATGAAAAGAGAGAGACCTAGAAATATAACTTAATTAATAACTTTAATTAATTAAAATTAACAACTTTATAACTTAATATAATTATGAATTAAATTAAGTTATAAATTTATTAATTTTAATTTATTAATCTTAATTTAAATAAGTTATAAATTTTAATTATATTAAGTTATAAGTTTGTTGCGTGCGAGAATATACGCGACGGTAGAGTTTGTAAATTCGCGTCCAAGTGTTGCACGAGTATTTCGCACACAAACAGAAAAGAGAAAGTGAACACTAAGAGTTTTTATGTGGAAAACCCAAAAAGGAAAAAAACCACGAGGTCTTGCCCAGTTGCAAAATTCCACTAGTGTTTTCGTAGATTACAAATGGCGGATTTCGTCCCACAAGTTGGGATAATTTAAGTACAATTTGTTTCTTCCACAAAATTTACAAAATCCTGTGAATTCCTGGCGTTTCCCGAAAATCCGGCAGAGTTCCGGCGTCTTCAGGCGGTAGGAAGAGCTCCGGCGGCGGTGGTCGAGGAGGTGAGGAATCTCATTTTCCCCTTTCTCCTTCTCCTTCTCTTCTTCTTCTCTCTCTTCACTTGAGTCCCTTTGGTGTAGAATGAGGGCTCTATTTATAGTTTTTCTGGAGTGGCATGGCCCGTAAATAGGCGTGAGATCAAGGGCGAATTGGGAGTGGTTTGAATGGACGGCCGATATCGAATCCTTTGATCATGCACCATTCGTTGGATATTTGTAGGCCTTAATGATGTCGGAATTCGATGATATTGAGCTCGTTGGATTCGTCTTGTCGAGCCGTTCGATTCGAGTATAAGCTCGTCAAAATCGGAGACCGTTTGGTAACTCCAATTGCGTTTTGAACCTTCTAACAACGATTTGAACCCTTGATTCGGACTCATTGGGGCTCGGATTGGGTTGATCTTGGTGTTGTTGGGTTCGTATTTCCGAGAAGCTCAGTTTGACTGTAAGCTCGCTGAAATCAGAGTTCATATGCTCTCGAAATTAATTTTTGAAGTTTCCAACTAGCTTTTGCCTCGAGATTCGTGCCCGATCAAGATAATTTTGAGATAACGTATCAGTTGCCCCCCTATTTTCGGACGTCGAAGCATTAGAAGTCTGAAAATATGTGTTTCGAAAAATTTGTATCAGCCAGAATGCCGAAAATTGCCTTCCGAAAATTAACATCTTGCTCGAACTTCATCATAGAGGTCCCGTTGGGTTTCGAAAGTGTCGAAATCAAGTCCGGAACGTCAAAAAATATGTCTAAGGACTACAAAGTTGTCCGAATCGGACCGTTCGGGCCGAGAAATGGGCCCAGAAATGCATAGGCGGCCGAACCGGCCAGCCGGCCGGCCGACCGTAGCTTTCTGCCGCACGCCGGCGGCGGCTTTTGCGGAACCGCGCGGAGCGCGATTTGACCGACCACGCGGAGCGTGGTTTGACCGACCGCGCGGAGCGCGGTCTGAGGGCCTCGCGGAGCGCAGCTGCGCTATTTTTCGCGAGAAACAAGGGCCCGCGATCCGCGGGCCTGTTCACGCGGATCGCTAATTCGCGTGCGAGGGACGCATCGGTTCGCTGCACCGCCATTGTGGGACCCGTATCCGTCCAAAAATGATATTTTTACTATTTTTTGGTCCAAAAAATTCCGAAAAAATCCCAAAAAATTGCAAAAAATTCCTAAAAATTTTCTAAAACAAGGTAATTCCGAAATTTGTAATAACTTCCCTTCATTCTCTCAAAAACTTATAAATAGGCCTCCTAGGCCCTTAGGAAACTTGCAACTCCTCTTTCTTTCTCCCTCTAGCTCTCTAGCGCCTGAGGCATCCGCTATTTTCGAGCGGGAAACTTCCTCTGCTCGAATTAGCGCCCTCTTCATGCTCAGGAGTTACGGGATTTCCCTTCCTTCCCCCATGGCTCTCTGGCGACTGAGGCTTCCGCTATCTGCGAGCGGGAAACTTTCCCTGCTCGAATTAGCGCCCTCTTCGTGCGCAGGAGTTACGGGATTTTCCTTCCTTCCCCCACGGCTCTCTGGCGGCTAAGGCTTCCGCTATCTGCGAGCGGGAAACTTCCCCTGCTCGAATTAGCGCCCTCTTCGTGCGCAGGAGTTACGGGATTTTCCTTCCTTCCCCCACGGCTCTTTGGCGGCTGAGGCTTCCGCTATCTGCGAGCGGGAAACTTCCCCTGCTCGAATTAGCGGCCCTCCTCGCGCGCAGGAGTTCCGAGATTTCTTCTCCTCCCCCACGGCTCTCTGGCGGCTGAGGCTTTCGCTATTTTTGAGTGGGAAACTTCCCCTGCTCGAATTAGCTCCCCTCCTCGCGCGCAGGAGTTACGGGATTTGAATGCCATTTGAGCGGAAGTTTGCTGGCGATGGACGATCGAGTTGACGCCCATTAGCAGTCAACGATCGAGTGTGGAGCCAAAGAAGAGATCTCGAGTGTGCTTTGCAAGTAACAGTCGAGCGAGAAGCCGATGACTAGTAGTAGTCCGTTGACGAGCAGAAGCCCGACGACAAGGAGAAGTCCTTTGTCGGGTAGGAGACCGACGACGAGTAGGAGTCTGCTAACAAGCAAAAGTCCGACGACAAGGAGAAGTCCGACGTCAGGTAGAAGTACAACGTCTGGTAGAAGACCGACGAGAATTCATCGATGAGCAGGAGTCTGACGACGAGTAGGAGTCCGCTGACGAGCATAAGTCTGACGACGAGTCGAAGTCCGCTGATGAGCAGAAGTCTGACGACGAGTAGAAGTTCGCTGATGAGCAGAAGTCTGACATCGGGTAGAAGTTCAACGTCGGGTAGAAGACCGACAAAGATTCATCGACGAGCAGAAGTCCAACGACAAGTAGAAGTCCGATGATGTGTAGGAGTCTTCTGACGAAAAGAAGTCCGACGATGCATAGGAGTCTTCTGACAAACAGAAGTCCGACGACAACGAGAAGTCCGACGTCAGGTAGAAGTTCAACGTCGGGTAGAAGACCGACGAAGATTCGTCGACGAGCAGAAGTCCGACGACGAGTAGAAGTCCGACGTCCAGTAGAAGTTCAACGTCAGGTAGAAGTTCAATGTCGGGTAGAAGACCGATGAAGATTCGTCGACGAGCAGAAGTCCGACGACGAATAGAAGTCCTACGTCCGGTAGGAGTACGGCCTTGGATGGAAGACCAACGAAGATTCGTTGACGAGCAGAAGTCCGACGACGAGTAGAAGTTCAACGTCGGGTAGAAGACCGTCGAGAATTCGTCGACGAGCAGGAATTTGATAACGAGTAGAAGTCTGCTGACGAGCAGAAGTTTGACGTCGGGTAGAAGTTCAACATCGGGTAGAAGACCGACGAGAATTCGACGACGTGCATGAGTCTGATGATGAGTAGAAGTCCGCTGACAAGCAGAAGTCCGACTTCGGGTAGAAGTTCAACGTCGGGTAGAAGACCGACGAGAATTCGTCGACGAGCAGAAGTTCGACGACGAGTAGAGGTCCTATCCGAGGTTGTATGTCAGAACATTTGTTCGATGACATTAACCTGTATGGAAGAGATCGAGAGAATCCACCAAGGATGTAAGACCTATCCGAGGTTGTATGTCGGAGCCCTGCTGGACGACGTTAACCTGTGTGGATGAGGTCAGGAGAATCCACCAAGGATGTAAGACCTATCCGAGGTTGTATGTCAGAACATTTGTTCGATGACATTAACCTGTGTGGAAGAGGTCGAGAGAATCCACCAATGATGTAAGACCTATCCGAGGTTGTATATCGGAGCCCTGCTCGACGACGTTAACCTGTGTGGATGAGGTCAGGAGAATCCACCAATGATGTAAGACCTATCCGAGGTTGTATATCGGAGCCCTGCTCGACGACGTTAACCTGTGTGGATGAGGTCGGATCAAATCCCCCTGGAATTGATCATCCGGTGATTGAGATACAATATGGATTGTGTATTTCTCGAATCACGGAGAAAGAGTTTGAGGAGTTTTTTCTTATCTTTCATAAGAGAAAAAATCATATCACAACAATATGAACATTTTATTATTGTATTACGTAAGATAGTAAAATAGTTCCCTAGTACGACTTACAAATTACAAAGCACTCAACACACGAGATCTACGCATGGTGACAATACCACTACATTAAACTTGGAAGAAGATATTAGAGATATCAAAGTAACACTCTACTCAATATAAGAGCGACAACAAGACAAGTAATATTGCTAATACAAATACACGAAGTGTGTGATCATTCAATCTCTCCAACCATTTGAATATTATTCAATGGTTGTCTTTGTTGTTGACTTTGCCCCCCAGCGGGACGAGCTTCCTCTCGGGTTGACGCATTCTTGATGAATTGTTGGAGATATCCTTTCCGGATTAGTCTCTCAACTTCTTCCTTGAGTTGCCAACATGCTTCATTAGTGTGCCCACGACTACGGTGGAAGTGGCAAAATTGCTCCTGGTTTCCGACGTTGGGCTTCAAAGGGTGTGGTCATTTCACGTTCTCCTTATCCTGGATGGCCATTAATACATTTGCTTGGGATGTATTGAGTGGGGTGTACTCCTTCTCCTGTCGGGGTTCTCATCGTGGTGACGGAGACCTATGAGGTAGATTATTCTTCCCATGCTTTTTCTGCTGTGAGAAGGAATTATCCATCCTAGGTGCACCTTTGCGCTTCCCGCTGATTTGCTCAAACTATTTCCTGTGGGCATTTATAGCTTCTTCCGCAGAGATTTGTGCCTCCACGCGATGGATCAAGTCAGCGTATGAATGGACGGTGTCTCGCATAAGGGCCAAATAGAAGGGACCAGGACGAAGATCTCCAAGAAAGACCCCTCTGAGTAATTCAGAGTCTACTCCTGGAATCTGTCGTGCTTCAGTGGAAAATCGTTGAAAATACTCCTTCAATGATTCTCCCTCATTTTGGCGGATCCCGGAGAGGTGGGAAGAATCATTAGCAATTCTTCAATTGGCCACAAATTGTTCGACGAAAACTTTGGCCAATTTGACAAAAGAGGGGATTGTTCCAAGTGAAAGCGAGTAGAACCACGTTCGGGACTGTCCTTTAAGGGTGGCGGGAAAGACCTGGCAGAGAAGCGCGTCTGATGCTCGTTGAATATACATGATGGTTCTGTAGTAGTCAATATGCTCATACGGGTCGGTCGTCCCGTCGTAGGACTCAACGTTTGGCACTTTGAATCCGACCGGAATAGGGTGCTGAAGAATGGCTTCAGTTATAGGTGATGACTCCTCGAAGTTCTTCTGTCGGAGATCATGCCTCACATCTCCTCGGGGGAACTCTTCCCGTACCAATCTTCGCAGCTCGTGACGTAGGACGTTGTGAGGGAGTTCCGCAATGTGTGGTTGGGGAGAGCCTTCTGGGAGATCCGAAAAAATGCGAGGAAGTGTTGAACTCGTTGTATCGGCAAGTTCATCTTCTTGTTGTGATTGAGGATGTCTCCTAGGTGGAGGAAGGTGAATCTCTTCTTGAAGATGCTCGAATTGAATATCCTCAACCCTTGGTGGATCCCGAGGGCAAAGGACCTCCTCCAACGTCGGCTGTCGATCTTCTCGTAAGAGTTGAAGGATCTCATTCTGAGATTCTTCCATCTTCCGGATTCTTTCTTCTAAAGAAGGTCCCGAGATCCCTTCTCCAGCAGCATTCTGCCCCCCAGGATGAAAAGATGCTGACATTGGTCGTCTATGGTTAATAGACGGATTTCTGGATTGGTGGGAGTTGGAGCGGGAGGCTCCAATCAAACGATTGCTGCGCCTATTCACCATCGTAGCAATACTCGAAGTAGTGGGATAGAAGTTTCCCACAGACGGCGCCAAACTGTTGCGTGCAAGAATATACGCGGCGGTAGAGTTTGTAAATTTACGTCCTAGCGTTGCACGAGTATTTCACACACAAACAGAAAAGAGAAAGTGAACACCAAGAGTTTTTACGTGGAAAACCCAAAAAGGGAAAAAACCACGGGGCCTTGCCAGTTGCAAAATTCCACTAGTGTTTTCGTAGATTACAAATGGCGGATTTCGTCCCACAAGTTGGGATAATCCAAGTACAATTTGTTTCTTCCACGAAATTTACAAAATCCTGCTAATTCCTGGCGTTTCCCGAAAATCCGACAGAGTTCCGGCGTCTTCAGGCGGCAGAAAGAGCTCCGGCGGCGGTGGTCGAGGAGGTGAGGAATCTCCTTTTCCCCTTTTTCCTTCTCCTTCTCTTCTTCTTCTCTCTCTTCACTTAAGTCCCTTTGGTGTAGAATGAGGGCTCTATTTATATTTTTTCTGGAGTGGCATGGCCCGTAAATAGGCGTGAGATCAAGGGCGAATTGGGAGTGGTTTGAATGGACGGCCGATATCGAATCCTTTGATCATGTACCGTTCGTTGGATATTTGAAGGCCTTAATGATGTCGGAATTCAATGATCTTGGGCTCGTTAAATTCGTCTCGTCTAGCCGTTCGATTCGAGTATAAGCTCGTCAAAATCGGAGACCGTTTGGTAACTCAAATTGCGGTTTGAACCTTCCAACAGCGCTTTGAACCCTTGATTCAGACTCATTTGGGCTCGGATTGGGTTGATCTTGGTGTCGTTGGGTTCGTATTTCCGAGACGCTCAGTTTGACTGTAAGCTCGCTGAAATCGGAGTTTCTATGCTCCCAAAATTAATTTTTGAAAGTTTCCAACTAGCTTTTGCCTCAAGATTCGTGCCCGATGAAGATAATTTTGAGATGACGTATCAAAATTATAGGTTATAAAGTTATTAATTTTAATTTATAATTAATTAGATTAAGTTATAAATAATAATTTATAAGTTATAAATTATAAAGTTAAATTAAGTTATAAAGTTTTAATTAATAACTCTCTTCTCAAAATTTATATATATATATATAAATTTAGATGATCAGAAAGCAGCGTCCATGTATCAAATTAAGAAAGAAACACATGAGAGTAATTGTTCATGAGATACCGTACGTGATAACATACAAATATTGGAGCAGATCGAAATAAAAATTATTAACATAATCCAACAGCCATGATCGAGTAAATTATTAGTTAATTACTTTAGGCCGAGATAATGAGCAGTAATCGGGTGGAAAATCCCATCGGCCTCCAAAATTCCCACAAGCTCCGTGGACAGGTGCGCGTAAACCATCCAATCCCCGTTTCCTTTGACGCTCGGCATCGGCATAACATACCCCGCATTCCCATTCCACGCAAAATGGTACGATCCAAACAAAGGCTTTCCCCACCCAAATTCCACCGCCCCCACCGGAAAACCCCTTCCGGAAGACACCACCACGGACAACCCTTCCTCCACATAAACCTTAGCCACCGCCGCCTCCGGCCTCCTAACCTCCACCCAATCCACCAATCCCTTAAAATGCTCTTCTCTCGCCGCCTCCGCAACCAACGTGTGCACGCGGTCAGCAATTTCGCTCATCTCCATTTCCTCCACGTCCGCCGCCGACGCGTACGGAATCGACAGCACGTTGCCAAAATAAGCATCCATCATTTCCAGCAGCCCGAGCCGTCTCCGGCCGTCCACCACCACGCCCATGTGTGTCCTCTGTTTCCGGGCCAGCTGCTCGCCCCACCAGCTTCCATAAATAAGCTGTAAATGCCTCCAGCTTCGTGCTTTGGCTCGACACTGCTTTTTGCTGAAGGCGGTTGATATTCGCGGCGGTGACGTAGTAAATGCGGTTTATGATGTTTGATGATGGAGCTGTCGGCGGTGGAAGCTGAGAGACGGGGATGTAGAGGCGGTCGAGTGAGGCTTCGGAGTGAGGGGGTCGGCGTGGGCTGAGAAGGGAGCGCCGGAACGATGGGATGATTGATATTGGTTTGCCTAAAGATGTCTCTGACCAGCTGAGGAGGAACATGTTGAATGAGTAGGCGTCGGCTACGCGGTGGTCGAATGTGCATCCTATGACCATTCCGCCGCACTTCATCTCTGTCGCCTACGACGAAGATGGCCATCAACGTAACTTCCATTTTTTTTTTTTCTTTCAATATAATATTTTTCATAAAACTGTTGTAATGAAATTATTGTCCAAATGATTGTGAAATAGTTGGGATGTTGACTCTTTACAGGAGATGCAGAAAAAAAAAATTTATGTCAGCTAATCAAATGATTCAGAATGATTTTGAAATCGTACCACACACTACCAACAAATCAATATGATTTATTGAAATTATAATTTTTTTTAATATATTTGAAGAATTTAAATCATTCTGATATATTTTATAACAGTTTTATGAACAATTTTGAATTTAGAAATATTTTGGATAAAAAATTGTTATCAAATTTACTCGTATGACAGCTTTAAAATTATTAAATAAATTAAAATATATATTATCTTAACTATAAAATAAATTTAATATTAATTTTGAGATCCATTCTGATAAAAATATTAATTATGATAATCCGAACTTGTTTATGCCAAAATCAAAATCTTATGACTATAAAAGTCTTTAAATTTTATCATAAGTATCTACAATTTTTAATATTTTATATTTAATTTATAATAAATAATGTTCATTTTATTTTTTTATTTTTATTTTATTTTAAAGAAATTTTAAGCTTTATTAATTAGGATTGCTTTTTTACTGTTTTCTAAAGCCATTTTTTAATACAAAAATTTCTTATGCGAAAAATTTTTGTACTAAAAACTACTTTTAAAAACATTAAAAAAGTTGCCCCAAATCAAACCTTTAGAAGCAAACATAAAAAAGTATAGTAATTCTAAGAAAATTATTGATCAGTTTTTTTTTTTTTTTTGGTAACAACTTAAAAAAAAATCTATTTTTTTACAAAAGAAGAGAATTTCTTTTAAATCGACCAGATAAATATAACTTTTTCTTGAAAAAATAAATATCTTCTGTCAACGTTTTGATATATTTGTTTATACAAAGTTATTTCTCATAATAAAAATTTTTAAAATAGCAAGAAAATTCAAAATTTTAATATCCATTACGTACCTGAATAGTGAGCACGCCGTCCTTCTTCTTCGGCACAAGCTTCCTCTCAAAGCTCTGATCCGCGTCATAAAAATCAAGCTCTATAATCTCAGCATCCCCAAACGCTTCAATAAACTCCACACCGCGATTATTGCAACGCAGCTCCGGCTCTCCCATTGAATTATTCACAATCTCTCCAGCAAAAGGATAATAAATAACCAGTGACTTAGCCAGAGAGGTTTTGAGAACGTTAACCAGAGAGGAAAAAGAAGAAGAAAAGCTCTGCTTGAGCTCTAATGGCGGCTTTGTGTATATGAAGAAGACTCCAACGTCCAATGGAGGAAGAAGAAGGTCGAGGTTAGAGAGAGAAAGCCAGTGTTCCTGTAATGGAAGTGCGGCAGAGATTGTTTCTTTGCGGCAGATTCTCACTGTGTAATCTTTGTTGTAAACCATTGTTTGATATATTGGTGGTTTATTTTTAGATGTGAGGTTTGGGTTAAGGGGTTTAGGGAGGTATTTATATTCCGGGGGGATTTATATACATACCATAAGATTTTTTAATATTTACAGATCTAGCACCAACCTAAATTTCTATATAATTTACTTATATAATATACAAATTTTAAAAATGTTTCAAAAACATTTCAAATATGATTTAATTACTTGATCAAAGTCAAGCACACATTTTCACACATGTACTTTGATGATTTAGATATTAAATTGATATATAAGTAAATATAAAGATTTAATTCTAGAATGTAAATACATTAAAATATTGGGTTATCTATGCAAATGTCCATATTATTAGTTGTATTTGGTGCTAATTAGGAGTAAGTTTATTGATTAAAGAATGAAAATTTGGATTAGGAGATGATGATTTAAGCTTTATTTGGATGAATAAAGTGTAAGTTTGGTAAGAGGTTGGATTGGAATATTATGATCATTTTTTGAAGAGGTATTTATATCTGTATTATTTAATAATTTATGCGCTTTCATTTTGAAATGGCATCAAAACATATTTTGATTAATCTTAATTTATCTAGAGTGAAATTAATATATATCATTTAGATATATAAAAGAGTGTTACATAAGTTTATGAAATGAAAAGACAAAATGTTGGGTTAGGTATGATTATTAAAGTTGATTAGGATGAATATAATATAAATTTGGTAGAAATTATTGGATTGGAATATTATGTTCATTTTCTTAAGAGGACTTTATATGTCATTTATTTAAAGTTCCTAGGAGTTGGAATTTATGGGCAAGTCTACCAAAGAAAATAATATTAAAATAAATATTTTTGGTTAGTAGGAGATAGCATGACTCAGTCTTGATTATGACTACCATACACAATTAGTATATATTGTTTCTATTTTAATTAAATGGTTATATTTATTGAGAAATATTTGATGAAATAATAAAATAATAAGATGTTTATATGTAATTAATACAATAAATGTTAGAGAAAATTTTAGCTTATTAATTATAGAAAAATTTCGGGTCAAATGACTCAAATCCATCCAGACATTGTGGTCATGTCTGCCCACCAACCTTTCTCTTTTGTTTCTCTTACTGCTCTTCTTTTATATGAGAAAAGTGTTGTATTTAAATTATTTTTATTTGGTTCTTAGGAATTGGGATTTAGGAATAAGTTTATTAATAAAGGAATACTAAAGTTGGGTTAGAAGATATGACTGAGAATTTGTCCGAGATTATTTTTTCGCTATTTTGTATTTTAGACTGCAACAATTAATACTTTTATTTTGCTATCATTTTTCTCGCTGTTTTTAAAAATTTTTTGTGCTGAAAAGTTATCTTTCGCAATCAAATTAAGTAGCAAAATTGGTTTCCCCCTAGCAACTTTGATCACAATCAACTCTACAAAATGTTTTAATTAATTATCCCAAACAAACCTTAAGATTGATTAGGATGAATAAAATATATATTTGGGATGTTTTAGTCAATGCTTTAATTTTTAAAAAAATAAATTTATTAGATTTACTTGGAGATAAATTTTAATTAAATTTTAGGTATTGTAAAGCAAATTTAATGACTTGGGTATTATGACTTAATTACTTTTAAAAACTTTGATTAATTAATAATTTATTTACTCTTTTCAAGATTAATTGCATATTAATTTTAAAGATTTACTTGCAATTAAATTGATCGCCATATTCTGACCAAAGTTTCTGGTCGAATAAACTATGCTGGGAGTTGGGAGTTGGTATTAGCAGGGTCGTCTTTCTTGAGATGATGGCTTTATTTTGAAATGAGGTTTTAGGTAAGAGTATTATTAATGTACCAATAAATTATGTAAGTATATTTTAATAATAAAAATGCAGTCCCATTTAGTATATTAGTTGTGATTTCTGCTCTTACTGTAAAATCATGCAACTCTTTTTTTTTTCTTTTGATTGGGAGCTTTTGTTAATAATTAAAATGTCTTATGTTCGAGTCTTGCCTATTTGATGTGTTTGTGAGTTTGCATTAATTGCTCTAAATGTCTAAGAAAAATCATGAGTTCTTTTTTTTGTGGGGCATTTAAAATATCTTCTTAATGATATTTTGATCAAATCAAAATATTAATAACCCTAAAAATATGAAATTGTTCTATTTACATTAAAAATGATAACATTTTGGTAGTTTTAAAATAATAAAAAATATTTTGAAAGAATATTTGAAAATTCATGATATCTTAGCAAATCATGTATTATGTATTAATATTTTACTAATTTTAAACATTAATCCATTTATTTAGATAATCTCAAAATTAAAATCAATTATCAATTTTCCATTAAATAATATTTAGATAGATTTAAAATTAAAATTTCAAAATCAACATAAATTGTTAATGAATCCAATAGATTTGGTTTAAATTATCAAATTTGTTAAACTTATCCATCTCATTAATATGTTGTTAATATTTAAAGATATTATTTTCCAAAATAAAAAAAATTATAATATTTTGATAAATTCAAAATAAAACATCATAAGTAGCATCATTAAATAATTTTTAATCAATTTGGTTAAATATTCAAATACACAACTTATTTGAACAATATTAACAATAGTTTTTTTTAATGAGATTAATTAAGCTTTATAGTTCACACACCTTCTCTTAATAATTAAGATAAGCATTTAGAAATAGAACATGATCGAGTCGACGGGCATCTAATGTCAAAAATCACTTGACTGTCACAACAAAATGCAATGGTGAAAATAGATGTTCATCAACAATCAGCATTGAGTTAGTCAATTGATGACATCTTATGATGGCAAATGGCAAATGTTGATGTCATATCAATCATTGGTCGATAGGTGACAAAGAGAGCATTAGAATTTTCTATAAATCTTTTTTTTTTTTTTCAGGAGTAACTATAACTTTAAATCGCATATCGTGTTTGACATAACATAAACATTATAGTGATTTAGTTACATTAATTTTGACTCAATTTTTTGACACTAGTATAAATCCTTAAGAAATTGATTTTTGTCGGTACAAGTGAGGATTTTGGGACCATCAAATGTTTATTTTGCAAACTGATTTTACCAGAATGTTTGAATAAAATGAGTATTTTATGAATATTTTTATAATTTTTAAATCCAAAAATAATTTATATGAATTTTATAATGAAAATTAATTAAATCATATAATTACATTATTATTTTATTATCAAATATCCTAACCCACTTTCTAAAATTTTTTAAATGACTTTCTACTTAAGTCGGTTAATAGAGAAAGAGACCAAGAAAAAAAAAAAAAGAAATAGGAGACAAAAAAAAAAGAGAGAAAAAAATTAGTAATTGGAGGCCTTAGAGTGATTTTCATCCATCGATCATGTTGAGAGATTTGCTCGTCTCATTATAAAGATTCATATCCTATTTTTTAATTCAATAATTTACTATTTTTGGTATCTTTCTAATTAAATTTCTACTTTCGTTAAGAAAAAATGAGGATAATTTTATATTTGTAAAACTTGATCACCATATAACTTTTTATATATAATATAGATTGAGATTATGAATATTTTGAGTATTTGTTTGAGATTTTCATCATCTGATTTTGAAAAAAGTAATATTTTTTTATTAATTCCAATATTTATTTTAACATCTAAAAAGTGTAATAGTTCAATTAAAGCTTCATAATGTTCTTAAATACGATCTTTGAAAATTTGGTTAATTTTTGAAAATATAAATTTCTATTTATTGGGTTTTCTGTTGCTTACCAATACGATATTTTGACACTTTCTAAATTAAGGCTAATTTAATGCATTGAAAATGAATGTGTATGTGTGATTAAGTAATAATTGGCTGATATTATTGTTAAAATACTATGATAATAATATTTGTGTGCAAAAATAAGTAAAGTTTGATTGACCTGTTAGTTAGAGATTGATTGACCTGTATAAAATGATATGCTGATGAGCTTTCTTTTAAATATTATGGTTGGGTACTATCCTCAATAGACACAACAATTGGGATTTATAAGATTTTGTTATTGTGACGATGGGCAAAGAGTGACGACTATGTTTAATGAACGAACTATTACTAACTGTTGATTAATTATTAATTACTGAAAAATACTATGATAGCCAAAACTTCTTACTTATTTAATGTGTCTACTGAAATACATGTTATGAATTCATTATTATTGTGCCATTTTACTAATACTATATAAATTTGACAGATTTACTGTTATTGCATTATTTTACTGCTATGGCTACTGAATTTACTAGTATTGATTGAGACACAAATTCTAATATTGAATTATTATTGATACCACTATTGATTCACTTTTACTATTACTGTTATATATTCACTACACCAATACTTAACATATGATCTAAGTTAGCAATCAATAACATTTTCCGACTATCCCATGCTCTAATATAGCAACATAATAAGCTTAATTCTAATTTTATAAATTTACCCTTTAAATCTTGATAATATCCTACGCTTAAAAATACTCCAAATAGACTCGTTTTTTAATCATTATTACCTTCACTTCTAAATAATATAGCCCAAGATATATACTTAAAATATATCACATGACTATAACTTTATATATTTTATAAAATGTATATATTTTGATAATTATTGATATCACACATTAAAATTTCAGTTATAAATTAAATATTTATTATAATTATTTTATATATGCCAACAATCTTCTAAACATTATTATCCTAATTATTTTAACTTCCATTAATATACATATTTATTTATTTATTTATTTATTTATATTTCACGTGCAAGCTTATTCCCTTAAAAAATTTTCCATTAACAAATGCATGTTTGGATGGATTCCAACACCAGATTCACTAAGGAAAAATATTGATTTTTTTTTTTTGTTTTTTTAATAATATTTGGACTTCATAAAAAATGTCGTTCTTCCTTAAAATAAGTTGAGATGTCCAAAATCATAGGACTTGAGGAGTAATATTTAAATTTTATTTATTAATTTATAGTTGTGATATCACTTTCCTTTCTCCACCAAAAATAAAATAAAAAATAAAAAATAAAAAACAAAAATAAAAAAGGGAGTTAGTAGGTGCTTGGTGATACTAAAATCCCCTCTGATCGCTAAAGAGTATCCATCATGTATATTTTATTTAAGTCCTAATTAAGTACTAATACACATTTAGTGCTAATAAATTACATAAACGATAAACTCTTCAATTAGTAACAACCACATATAGGAGACTTTGTTGAACAAGCAATGATGTAAGCATGATGCTTTTTCTATTCAATCAAGTAGGCCAATCCACTTTGATTAATAAACATTAGTAGACTTAATAAAGAGATGGATTAGGAGGTGGCTTGGGAGTGGTATGACATTTCACCAAAACACTTTGAAATTTTGTTTTCAAGTGTGATAATTAGATATTAGAATAGTTTTCTTAGTATCTATGTTTGAAATTTTATCTTTACTTCCACTCATCTTGTAGTCTCATGCACATTCTCACGATAAATCAGAGTATATTTGAGATAATTTTTTCTTGTAGATTGGTGTTACATTTTTTGTTTCTTTTATAGATTTTTTTGGTTAGAAAGAGCTTCGCACGATCATATATAGCAGTGTTTGATTGTTGTAAAAAATTTATTGATTGATTTAAAAAAAAAAATCAACTATTAGATTTGACTATAAAAAACTCTCCATCCTAAATTTTTTTGAAAAATAATAAAAAAAAACTCTAAATTTATTGTGAGTAAAGTGAAAAATAATAATAATAATTTTTGATTAACTACTTCCATTATTGGTAAAGCTATGGCAATTAGATTAAATGAGTAGAGAGCAGTAGGAGGAGGTTATAAGTTAAGAGAAGGACAAGTTAGGACAACAACATTGAAAAATCTTACTCCACCTTTGTTGCTGCCGCTGCGAGGTCTAACTTCACAGGAAGGACTTTATGTTTCTCCACAAATGATTAATATTACGTTGGAGTAAATTAAACACTGTAAATCCGCAAAGGATTTTATGTTTCCAATTAAGTCAGAGAATGATGGAGACTTGAAAAACATAAATTAGAACGCTGTGTGTTGGGCCTAATAATTGACCTTCGTGGTAAAGTATCAACAGCTTCTGTGATGTGGAGTTGGTTGTGAGTAGGGAAAATAATTGCATTGCTTTCCAACCTCACTATCCGTAGGAATGCTGTCACAAAATGTTTCTTTTAACTTTTTAAACCTAATCTTCTATTTTCCAATAATAAGCACGCTGGGATGAGGAGTTTCAACAACTTCACAGAAGCTAATGCGACTAAATAGTATCCTCTTATCTCACAAGTCAAATAAGAAGATCCATCATCATCAGATCAATGATTAAAGTCTAATTTCAAGACAAAAATTAAGGCTTTATTTGAGATAATCGTTTTATTATTTTCTAAAGCAATTTTTTAATAAAAGTTTTTTGAAATTAAAAATTTTTATACTAAAAAGTTTATTTAGAAAGCAGTAAGAAAGACTTTCCAAACAAAGCTGAAGCCCAACATGAATGAAACCTTAGCTTAAAGTTCAAACCATTTCAAATTTCAATTAATTATAATGCATATGTATTCATACAAAAAATATTGATCAAAACATCAATATATACATATGTATTCATTTTCCCAAAAATCATGTGCACTACTCATGATCTATACAATCATATCAGAGAAACTCTATCCATAGTATAAAAGAATAGTTAAAATAACAAGAATCTAATCAATCTCACACTCAAACTCTATTGTCCTAACATGAAATCATTTAACCATACATAATGGACTCAAGAACCCAGCAAGTAACCAAACCCTACAATTGAACTCAAAACACGACAAATGAGCAATATGCATATCAACAGTTAAATCATAACAATAGCATTTACATGATCATGAGTCAATACATAAATAGTAAAACATATATGCAATAACAATAAAGTGTGTATCAAGTAAAAAAGAATGATGGGAAAACTAGTAAAATATTTTGGAATTGATAAAACAATCATTATATATGTACTATCTATCAGTAAAAAAATTGTATAAATAGGTAAAACCAAAGCATTAATAAAGACTATTAGAATCATATCAAAGTTGTAAGACATTATAATGATGTACACATGTTATCCAGTTATTTTATATGAATATCAAGTCAATATCTTAATCACATGCTCAATATTAGTACAATGTCATCAGTAAAATTTGTGACAGTAATAATAAATCAGTACGATGACAATATATTAGTAGTAATATTAATAACATCATTGATGTTCGTATCCATATAAGTAAAACTAATGGCAGAAGCAATAAAATAATGCATTAATAGTAAATCAGTAAAATAATTGTAAGGTCATATAATAATAATGAATAATAACATGCATTTTAATAATCATATTAAACAAGTAAGAAGTTTTGATTTAGATAACATTTTTCGAGTAGTAAATTAGTTGTTAATAACTGTTGGCTCACTAAATAAAGCCATCACTCTTTGCTCGTCGGAATAGTAATAACCCCTTATAACTCAAGTTTGTGTATTACATGAATCAGTACATGATAACACATAACCATAATATTTAATGAAATCTCGTCGGCCCACCATTCCTGTACAGGCCAGGTAATCTCCAACCAATATTAGTGAAATTAATTTTTACTTGTCCTCACATATGTTATAATCACGACATTATAATAATAATAACAACCATCAATTACTCAATCACACATCCCTTTTCATTTTCAATACATGTATTAACAATATGCTTAAATAAAAATACTCAATTATTTATTTAGTACATATCATATAAAATTCAATAACTTATACTTTATCCTATGAAATTTAATAATATTACAGTAAAAAAATACTCATATTATTGACACTATCATATAGAAAAAATCATGTGATGAAAGTTCGATAAATGTCAAGATATCATAACTTTTGTAAGTTTTGATCAAATTAAAATGCGAAAAATATAAAATACACAAAATCATCAAAATCTAAAAAGGATAAGATTCCTTACAATTTGAGCAAATTTCTAAATAGGGTCAATTAGTAAAAATTACTTCACAATCTTCATATTTAAGTTTTTTTTCCTTCTTTTTCACTCTTTTCTTTCTAAATTTCATTTATGTCTCTATTAGCGTAATGAATAGGAAGGAAAAAAAAAAAAAGATTAATGATATAAAAATTTTGGTGTAATCAAGTTGTAAAACATACACATAACGGTCCCAAAATTTCCATTTGTATCGACATGTGTTAACTTTTAAAGATTTTTATCAATGCTAAAAAATTACAAAAAATAGTGTAATTAAAACACTACAATATCTATACTATTGCGAAGATTGTTTGTAATTTCGACTTATAATGACTCCTAAAAAACTTATTTAACTAAGTCAAAATATGAGTTATTACAGAACCAGATTATATAATAAATAATAATTTATTTAAATATAAAATAAGAATTCAAAAACAAAAATTCGACAAGCATGATAACATAAGAATTCCACAAACAAACAATGAATCAAACAAGCATTTCAAAAGGAATATACCAAGAGCTCATGCTAATAAATATACCACTTATAATAACATTTAATTTACATAGAAAAACTTATTTCATCATACAAAAAAATATACCTAAAAAATTAAGATTTCTCAAAATATTTACTCAAGATGAGCAAACCAATCACAAAAAGTTGATAACACTTCTAGCATATACAATTATATAAAAACCATATTTATTATACTATATATATATATATTATATATATATATATATATATATATATATATATATATATATATATATATATATATATAATATATATATATATAATATATATATATATACCTAAAAATTTAGGCTTTCTCAAATTTTTTTGCGTACAATCATACAATATATTGATTGCACAATAAAATATAATGAACATTTTACAAATTTTTTAAAACTCAAAAAGCTAATGTTTATAAATCAAGAAACTTATATTTCTTTGAGAAGAAATTTACATCACGAGAGAAGACTAATGTTGTAGATTAGGAAAGGGCAATGCGATGTCAGACACGAAGAGTTCCTGTAATGGTAAGATGCCTTCGGCAGAGATGACGAGGCTTGTGGTCGAGTTTCAAGTTCTAAAACTATAACCGGGATGGGGGCGGGAACTGGCACGAGACAACAATGGGAGTGAAATAACAAAAAAGGTTTTCATTTTTCATTTTAAGTTTTAATTTAGAATTTTAGACCATTTGATCTAAAATCAATGGCAGTAAAACTCATTTCATACCGAATTTTGATAACCGACACCAATGTTTCGATTCAACAATCGATGCAAACTAATTTTACATGAAAACCAAACAAGCCGGTCAACCGATTCCATTCCAATCGGTTGAACCAACCAATCTAAACCGATTATTAAAACCTTGGTTCAAACTAACTAGCCAATGAATTTTCTTGTTTTCATAAATGAGTAAACAAAGCCAATATATAATATATATATATATATATAGACACACACATACAAAGAGAGAGAGAGTATCTAATGTTTTCAAAAGTCATTAAAGAAAAATAACAAATTATAATATACCTTTGGGTAATTTAAAATCACTTTAATTTTTACTATTTACTTTTTTTTATATTTTTTTTACTTTATTCCTATTTTGACATAAAAACAAATCAAGTTTAAGACTATAAAATGTATTAATTTCATTTCTATAAAATATCAAATAAATTGATTTGTACAAAATTATAGCATTCTCCAATAAAACACTAATGACAAGCAACTAAACGATGAAGATAGAGATGACCAATGATGATGCTAACAACCAAGGGCCAACAACTACAATGACAGCAAATAATAGAGAATTTTTCTTTAACACCCCAAGCATCTCAAGATTTTTTTTTTTCCGTCTAAAACTTCTAATAGTATTTTAATTCACCTATTTTTCCGTCTAAAACTAATATCTTCTATCACATTGTTTCGCAAGGAAATTATCCCATCCTTGTAGCCCTCATAATTAAGAGAGAGAATATAGAGAGAGAATGCCTTTAAAGATAAGACATGACATATCGAAAGAGAAAGATATGCAATCGGTTTATGAAGCTTTATGATGAATCTCTTTCATCTCAATGATTGAATTATCCCCAATTATTCACAAACGCATGTAGCATAAATTTAAAGACAAGCATAACTAATTCCTCCGAAGTTTTTATAATATGCAAAAGGACAAATTTTTAAAAGGAGCAAACTTGATAAATCTTTTAGGTGTATGAGCATGAAAGTAATTAAATTTAAAAAGTAGCAGAAATGCGAACAGGTTTGACGTTTTCTGTGAAAACGCAAAAAATGCGATCCTGCTTTTCGTTTTCCTCTGAAAAACACAAACAGGTGTGCGTTTTGCAAGAAAATGCAATCATATATTGCGTTTTCTTCAGATATAAAAAAATTAATTTAGTTGACGGAAATGTGGCTGTTACAAATGACTTAAAATATAAAAAATGTATTTGATTTAATGTATAGAAATATAATTAGTAAAAGTTTGCATTATAAGTAAAAGTTAATGTTTACAAATTGTATATATTTATAAAATTAAATTGCACTGAATTAAGAAATATATATGCATTGAATTAAGAAATTAATTTTTTATATTTTAATTCCTTAGGTTCAACATAAAAAGAAATTTATTTTTTAAAGTAATTTATTTTTTATTTCCTTAGGCAAGAGCATAAAATTTTAAAATTTAAAAGGGAGCATAAAATTTTAAATTGGTTATAAATAGCAGGAATTAGATGTAAGATGACTTAGGTTTTTTAAAAAATTATATTTGATGAGAAATTGAAATAAGAATAAATATAATATGTGAATGTTATTTATAATTTTTAAAAAAGAATTTTTAATGTAAAATTAAAAATTAATTGAAATAAAATTATTATTCATAATTATAATATTATTAATCATAATTATAACAATTAAATTTAATATAGTTTAAATAATATTAAAATTCATTACTAAAGTATTTAAGTTAAATTATTAAGTATGTTACTTTATAAATTTTTATTTTATGTATGAGTAATATATTAATTTTGTATAATATTAAATTATATTATATATATGAATTGTTAAAACTAATAAATTTATTAGTTGTACTCGTTAAAGTTATTTAATATTTTAAATTAAAAATAATTTAAATATTTAACTATAATATAAAAAAATGCAATCATATATTTTTAATAATTTTTATTTTATTTAATTATCAAATTATTATTTATATTTTTAATATTTATGTTTAATATATAACTTAATAGAAATTTATTTAGTAAATAATATTTTATTATTTACATAGAAGTTTCATATTTAACTATAATATAAAAATTTTATGTTTAATTATTATATCTAACTAAACTTCTCACTCCGATTCTCTCTCTCTCTCTCTCTCTCTCTACAAAAAAAATTCATTTTCTCAATTATTAAAAATATTAGTAATTACAAAAATATTATTTTTTTCTAAAAAAAACTACATAAGTATTTTACAAACTTCCAAATTTAAAGTTTATTTAAACTTTTTTTTCCTTTGGTTGGAGGCTTCACGGGGCAGCAGCTGTTCATCACGGGAAACCAAACAATTGATCAGCACGCCGGGTCCAACCTCCAAACATAGCCACGTCCGTGTTTAATCTGCAAGAATTTGCGCTTGTGGGGGACCGGTATGAATAAAATGCGAACATGGATCGCATTTCCATGAAAAACGTAATGTTTCATCTCATTTTCTTCTGCGTTTTCACAGAAAAACGCCAAACCTGTTCGCATTTATGCTCCTTTTTAAATTTAATTACTTTCATTCTCCTACACCTAAAAGATTTATCAAGTTTGCTCCTGTAAAAAATTTGCCCTATGCAAAATAGTCCCCACCGTTAAAAGACTTAGCTTCATTTAAGACAATTTATTATTATTATTTTTTTAGTATAATTTTTTTTTAAAAGTAAAATCCCAAATAAAGCCTTAATCCTAATAAACCCCCTCCGCAAGAAGCATCCTACTCTAAAAGTGAGGAGATTAGGCTTCGTTTGGGCCGGCTTTCTTCATGCTTCTTAAAATAATTTTCAATACAAAAAATAAACTTTTTGTACTAAACATTTGCTTTAAAAAGCAATAAAAAAACCATCATAAACAAAACCTTAAGATTATTTTAGGATAGCTTTCTTACCACTTACTAAAATAACTTTTCAATAATTTTTTTTAACAAAAAAAATTTTATACTAAAAAGTTATTTTAAGTAGTAAAAAAATTGTCACATACAAAACATTAATTATGATATTAAAATCCCTCCATATATTACTAATTTATAATATAAACAATCTTATAACCTAAAATTCAATTTTACAAAGATATAGCTTTATTATCACAACCCAAATCCTGCCGGTCTGAACCGGGCTGTCACGCTATAATAGAAGAAACGAAACCCATCCTCAAAGCAAGATGTTCATGACACAGCCCAGTGGGTGTATAATTCCCTTTCCTTCAACATGCTTACTCATCACTGAAGATAACTACAAAAAATTATAAGAAAAGTTCAATGAAAATGTGTATAACATTAAAATATATCTTCAAAGAAAATTAAAGAAAGAGTTCTTGAAAAGAAAGGAGTCAATAATACTTATATTCAAATAATTAAAGATATGTATGCAGGAGCTATTACTTGTGTTCAAACACAAAGTGGATTGACCAAGTATTTTCCTATTTCGGTTGGGTTACATCAAGGATCAGCCTTAAGCCCATATCTTTTTGCTTTAGTCATGGATGTTTTCACTAGACATTTGCAAGAGGATGTACCTTAGTGTATGCTTTTTGCTGATGATATTCTTCTTGTTGATAAGACTAGAGAGGGAGTTGAAGGTAAACTTGAATTATGGAGGTCAACCTTATAGTCTAAAGGTTTTCGCTTGAGTAGAACTAAAACGGAATATATGGAGTGTAATTTTAGTAGTAATAGACCTAGCGAGGGGATTGTGACTTTGGGCGATCAAGTCATTAATAAGAGTACACATTTTAGATATCTTGAATCTGTTGTTCAAAGTGATGGTGAAATAGATGGAGATATTATCAGCAGAATTCAAGTTGGATGGTTGAAGTGGAGGAATGCATCGGGCTTGTTATGTGATAGAAATGTACCCCTCAAACTTAAGGGAACATTCTATAAGATGGTAGTGAGGTCTGCAATGCTTTATGGTGCCGAATGTTAGCCATTAAAAGAGAAGCATAATACTAAGTTAAGTGTGGCAGAGATGAGGATGCTCAGGTGGATGAGTGGCTTTACCCTTAGAGATAGGATGTGAAATGAGCATATACGTGAAAAGGTTGGAGTAGCTCTAATAGAAGATAAGATTAGAGAGAGTCGCCTTAGATGGTTTGATCACATAAAACGGCGGCCTTCCGATGACCCGGTTAGGAGAGTAGAGGTATTAGAGTTGACTTATGTTAAGAAAGGTAGGAGTAGACCTAAAAAGACTCGGTTAGAAAATATTAGGAATGACATTTCTTTATTAGATTTAAATGAGAATTTGACTTTTAATAGGACACAATGGAGAAAAAAGATTCATGTAGCCGACCCCATGTAGTGGGATAAAGGCTTGATGTTGTTGTTGTTGTTGTAGCTAAAAAAAGAGAATACGTGATCATTTCTGAGGATTTATTTGGTATACTGTAAACATGAATCACCGGTTGATTTTCATGAACTCCATCCACCAAATTCAAGCATGAAAATACTGTACAATTCATCATTCTTTATCACAATCTCTGAATATATCATAAAATGCTTCATACCAGTCTTTGTTTGCTACTTTGATGGAAAACCTAAGTCCTGCTTTCTAAATGAAGTGCTGGCCTAACAACAAAGGCAGATGCGAATGAAAAGGCTCAAGTTTTTTATGTAATTTATTGCCGTTTTGTAAAAAACTGACGAAAAGGAGATGGATAAATCTAATTATTGATGTCTTTCTTACCTTTCTATATTGGAACTAAGGACTAAGGTTAGGGCCGCAAACGAGTCGAGCTATGTATGTGTGTTCATGTTTGAGTTTGTTTATTATCAGCTTGTTCAAGTTCAGTTCGAGTTTTATTCGAGCTTTCTTGTTTGTGTACAAGCTTTGTCCGTTTAAATTAAGGGTGTTCATGTTTGGTTAATGATTATTGAGTTTGTTTTAAGCAAACGAGCCTTATCCCTTATCGAGCTA